>CM022475.1:12100874-12117849 GCA_011952105.1 Coreoperca whiteheadi
ACACCACACGAAGTGTATGATGGTTTGATGTGAAGAATTGCATTTTTTTAGTAAAAAACACGTCCCCCCCCCCCCACAAAAAAAAAAAAAAAATAAAAAAAACAGGACCTGCTCGCGCTTGACCAAAAGAACCCCAAACATGTACCTTGCTCCACTACCGCCAAAATGGGCTGCTGGCTTTCAGACGGGGGACACAAAGCGTGAAAGGGAAAAAAAACATGGCCCATTTCTTCCCTCCTTCCCTCCCTCCCTTTCCAATCTGAGCAGACATTGATGTTCACATTCTCTCTTTCATGGCAACTCTGTCTATCAAGGCTCACCTGCTCTTTTGTCTTCACTAATCCGTTCTCTCACGCTCGCTCAATCTTTCTATCTTTCTCCCTTTTTTTCTTTCAATACCTGTGGATATTTCCTCCTTGTTGTCCCTGTAGTCATTCTCCCCTCTTCCCTCTTCCCTCTCCCCTCTCCCCTCCCCACCCGCCCCCCATTTCTCTCATTATCTACCTCTAGCTCCGCTGATCAGCCAATGACTCCCTATTGGCAAATTCATGAGATTGATCATTTTTACACGGGTGGGTGGATTTACTAAAAGGACCTCTCTCCTCTCTTTCCCAATACACAGCAACTACACAGCGCGCTATGTGGCACCCACATCCCTGCCGGTAAGACTCTGAAGCCCTATCACTTAACATGCACTGGGCTCAACTCCCAGGAGGAGAGAGAGAGGCTATGGGAGTGCAGGAGAGAAGAAGAAGAAAGCGGAGTAATGTATGAGCGGAATACTAATAAAGTGCAGCACTCAAGAAAAAGGAGTAGGGAAAAGACAGTGGCGGCGTTCTGGTGCTACAAAATTAACACTTAATTGTTTCAATAGTGTAGCATCTCCGTTTTTTACCCATCTCATGTTTGTGTGCATCAATTTATGTGTACGACTGTGTGTGACGTGTGCCCACAGGCATGCAAAGATACAGAGTTATAGAATTCTCTACTTAAGATATTCATACATCTTAGGGGACTTTGGGCACTCCATTCTTTTTTTACTTTAATGGCTGTGCACAAGTGTGTGTTCACACCGATATGTGTGTGTGTGTGAGCAGAAAGCAGAAGAGACGTTGCATTAGCATGATTAAAAAGACAGTAACAAATGGCTGCTGTCTCAGAGAAGCCATGTGACTATCACAACAGGATATAGGCCAAGTATATCAAGGCGCGCACTCCCTCGTGATTTGACGGTCCTTCTTAAAGAGAGAAGGAGTGGTGGGAGATGAGCAATGAGGAATGTTAAGAAGACACACTATGCTACATCTTATATGTAAAAACTATGAAAATGTACTTGATTGTATATATTGTGTGGAGTATTTTAAGAGACTGTGTAGGTGTGTGTGTTCAGATGCATCAAATATTAATGGGCACATGGTCGCTGGTGAAGCCTCATTATCACAATTTCTTTTGGGGGAAGAATACAGAAGAGAGAGTTTCTTTCATTGCTACAACTGCTGAGTTGCAGGCAAAGGCGGCCTCTAAAAATAGCCTCAAGGTTTCGTGTGCCGTAAACCCATTTCCTCACACATAGGTGGAAGAAGTGGAAAAGTATATTTTTATACTGGTTTTGCTCATTATTATTCAACCATTTTGTGGACTGTCTCTCTTCATTACAGCTTTTAATCATTTAGCCAAGAAAGACTTGCCTGGTGCTGGGAAGTTCATTGGCTCAGCTTTCAATAATAACCATCCTGAGTGCATAAAGTCATTAATTCCTGCCTATCACTTGGCTAATGGTTACCCATGGCTCTGCAATGAACCTTTGCTAGCCAAGTGCACTCTTTTCCAATTTCCACTCAGAATAAGGAAGAAGCTATAACCTTGTTCATGTTAGCATAGTGGAAAGAACATGTTTCTATCTTTGCCCATGGCAGCATTCAGCTGACATTCATTAATATTAGAGGCAGAGGAAGAGAGAGAGTGAGAGAAAAAGATTCTGCGGTACATTAGCGGCCAGATTTATTGACGTCTTTGCGCCATGAATGTGGCAGGTGCTCTTAGGCTAGTTGTGAACAGCAGAACTCCCCTCAACTCCTGCCTCTGGAGATAAGTTTGGGGGGGAAACACACACACACACACACACACACACAGCATTCTGTCAAGGTTGCTGAGACGTTGCAGGAACTTTATGAATGTTCTCTGTCTTGTCAGGGCACAGTGTGTAGCCTCTCACTGACAGCGGGCACAAAATGATGGAGGGTCTGTGCACGGCGTTGCCAACGGCTGAAAATCACCTGCTGGACCTGTGGCCAGACCTTGAAAACAGACTTAGACCACGTTTGCAGCCTCTAAGTCATATTTTAAATCTTTCAAACAACTGCAAACACTCACCTATGAATAGTTGCTTTGGTACAGAGCTTTCAACACGAGGCCACATCATTCCAACTAAGGGTGTGGGAAGGACAAAGATGAGCAACCTACCACTTGAGCTCCCTGCTTATTACAACCTTAAAAGCAACACTGTACCAAAAATATAACACTCCTTTTCCATCTCTTGATAAGTGTAGCTAATTTTATCAGTAATTAATCATCACTGCTTTCCATTTCTCTTTACTCATGTTGACATTTATTTTCTATTGTCTTGACAACACAGTTGGTAGGGTGACAAATCCACACAAAGTCAGTTTTCTTTTCATTTTTAGTTTTATATTGACACTACCTTATTCAAGTCTAAAGGCCCATAAACATACTATGTATTTGCCTTTTAACCCAGCTATACAAGAGAAAACACTGTTGGATCTCTGTTGAGCCACGGCATGTAACTAATTTCTTTTTTGCTTTATGTTTTATATGGTTTCACCAGATGAATCTGTGACACCAGTCCTGTTCTCATTACAAGAGCAGACATGAAAATATAAGATTGTTACCAGCAGATAAATGTAATATATACAGGCTCTATAATGGTCTTGGGTTTCTTACACTGGAGCACCGCAAGATTTATTTCTTGGCCCTACCCCAAGCCACAATCATAACCTTTTCACCCCAGCTCATATGTCTCTCCCAGGCCTGCGGCAAACAGCGCGCTCCATCACTCACTGGATGGGAACTGATGTATGGAACTACGCATCGGTTCAATACCATTTAATTGTATTAGGCCCAAAGTATGAGATTAGTCTTCAAATCTGTCCAGAAGAAACAGGGATGCTATGTGAGCGCCAGTGGTAGCGTACTAAATTGATGTGAATCCGACACAGTCTAACGGGGGGAAAAGCCGACTCTGGTCTCAGGAGATAATGACTGCTTGGTTTGTTTCTGTGGGTCAGCCTGGCCATTTCAGGGCTTGGGAGGTGTAGTCATTGATGTGTCAAAACTATTTACCCCCCATCATCACATATTCCATGCAACTTGATTTTCATCCCCGTACCTTGCTTAAAGCTCTGAGACAAGTTGTCTGGTATGATGCTTGTGAAATAAATTAGAAAAGGGATGGGGAGAATAAATCACATTTTCATTGGATTTCGTAGTGAGGGAGCCTCGGCAAGAATCAAAGGAATGAGCTTAGGCTATGAAACACCATCTATTCTTGGATTGTGTTCGTCCTATATTTTTGGGAGTTGCTGTGTTGCTGCATAGCATAAATAAATATGCTATAGTGTGCTTTTGAAATGGTTTTGTGTCAAATGAAAGGCCGTGTCCGTGGTTAAAAAAAGAAAACGAAAGGAGGACAAGCATTTCTTCTCACTAAGTACACTCCCACCGTTAGGGATGCAAGCTACTGTACATACAGTACAAGCTCATTTATCTGTCTCTTTATTCTCTTCTGTGAATTATATAGAACATATTGTGTCATCCTTAAAATTGCCTGAAACAAAGCTTTTTCTGTTTGTGTGTTTGCATGTGTGGGAGTGCAATCATATACGAATGCACCATCCAATCTTCAACACTATGCACAGATTTTGTAATTCAAACAGAGAAGCATTCTGGGTTCTAAATCTCCACCAATCGATTGGCGCTGTGGATATCATAGCAAGGCAGGGAAACCCACCAAATATTTAATACACAACAAACATATCAGCTGCTAACAGCTGAGTATGGATTAGGCCATCTTCCTGAAAGTGAGTGCATATTTACTGACACAAACCAGTCAGGGAGCATATTACTGAGATACACATTTCTCAGTGCCAGCATATGATTGTTAAATTACACTATATGGAGGTTGAGAATGGCTGTGACATTTGTTCCCAAAAAGATAAATAAACAATACTGATGCATCCAAGGCTGCTCAGTTAAAGATCCCCAGATTTAGAGGTTATTATTTTGGTCAATGCGTAGTAGAAGTAAGGTTGATTTAATGACAAATTTCATTCATACTTATATTTAGATAGTGACTGTTTTGGTTAATGCATTGGTTGTCTAGCTGAAAACATTGTAATGTTTGTTTTAATACCAACAGACATTGAAGCGTTGCCATCTGTGCACTGAACTCTTCCCAACAGATGCTGAAGTAATGGCATTTCTCTTCATATTTGTTTTTGTTTTTATCCTCCTCATACTTTCTCTCTTCGCAGTTTGAAGGCATTTTGATAGAATAGCACCCGCCACTGGTAAACAGGAAAAACAAATGGGCGTTGAGCTCATGGATGTAGATGGGTATTGTTTTTTTATTGATTTCCATTGGCTGAGGAGCTGGTGACAGGGAGTCTCCACTCATCAAGGCAAGTTATCGATTACCTAGGAAGAGCGGCAGGGGTGCCTAAGGGGTCAAGCGTGCAAGTGAAAAGAGTTGGAATGTGGCCCGTTGGAAAGGCGAAGTGCAGCCGTGATCCCTGACACTGGTAAATAATGTGTGGAATGCAGTCAATTTCTCTTCGGAGGGAAAAGGCCTGTTGCAAAGTCAACATTTTGCTTTTGTAAGGGAATGGTCCCACATCCATGAGCACTTGAAGAATTAGTGTATTCTGCAGAAGGTGTCAGTCTAGCAGCTGAATTGCAGTGCAAAGCCAGGTAGGTGGTCACACTTACTATTCTGATGCCAGTCAGCATTTATGAAAACAATACAGCTTTTTATATACGTATTGTACAAGCTTGCTAGCTCATTAATAGTGCTAATAATAGCATTAGCTTTAAATACCTCCCTAAATAATAAAAACAATACCTATACCCATATTCCCCTATAAATAATCCTCCCTATGTTGTAGAAGTCTGTACTTAGAGGACACTGGTACACTCAGACAAAGGTGAGACAGATGACATTTTGAACCCCCGCAAGGACTGAATCATTACAAGCACCTCCCCACTGGAAGTGTGGTGGGATCAGCAATATTTCACACTGACAGAAGGACCAGACAGCAGGCGTCCACACACAAGCCCGACTCCTCTTCTCCCTTTTATATATTTATTTCTGTGTCTCTTTCTTAACCCCCCCCCAATATATTTCGGAGTTGCCAGATTGGATCAAAAGTACATTGACTTCAGATATACTCTTTTACTATATCAAAAACTTCTCCGCTTGAAGAGGTATGCTCAGTTAAAAAGCCAGTGTGTGATTAGAAATCTCAGACTCGACAGATTTTCCCGACATTCTTCTTTATGTTTTCTAATCAGCATCAGAATGTAAATGTGTCGTAGGCTCCAGTGATAGGACTAGAATCAGTATGTGTCTGCTTAACACCAAAGTGTTTAAAATGCCCGCTGAGTGCCCCTCGGTCTTTCTCCCTCTCTGCTCCTCTTTCATTCCTCTGACTCTGTTGCTGATGTGTATGCATAAGACACAACATTAGGACTCTGGTTCAGCTGATTGAACCCATTTGCTGCAGACTCTTGCCTCTATCCCCGCAGCCATTAGATAATACCTTATCGCACAACAGTTTGCTTGTACCTCGCTAACATCTTGCAAAGAAGATGAGCTCATTTGATCTGAATACTCTGTTCTTAATGCTTTTTTATTCCTTGTGCTATTTATTTCTATTTGGGCCAAAGCCTTTCTTCTCCTTCAGGACCCATGAATAGTACATCATTTTTCGCTGTGAGCACTTTAACGAAAAACACAAGGAGCCTTGGAAGTCTAAGTTTGACTCCGGGGCAAGCCTCTTTCCTTGTCCCTCCTCCCTTTACCCATGTACCCCAGACTCTCACCTCTTTTTTTGCTCCACAGAAATTAAACGAGCTGGAAATAACAGCTCTGTCTTTGGCAGTGCATCTGAACATCGTAATTCTCCAAACAATTGAGGCATATTAGCTTTGGAAGCTACTGACAAGGAATGATGTTTGCTCACAGAGACAACACTAAATCACTTGGGAGGAGTCCTTCTATTGTCTTCTGTCTTGCCAAGAAGAGGACACCTCTGCTTGGGTAGCCTACATTGCCCTTTGGGATTAAGATATTTACCAGTTGTCTTTCAAGTGTAACATTTGCATTTACTGATATCTCAACTTCACTGTGTTATACAGCCTAAAAGTATCCACTGTTTTACAGATGAATTTGAGGACTTTCTCAGTGAGCAGTGACTGTGGCATAAAAACTGGCAAGAACGGGCCCCTTGGGAATCAGTTGCAAAAATAAATAGGTAAATAAATAATTCCTTTGATTTCCATTGGTAATATAACATTATCCTAAAATTTGCCAACATTCTCATTCTTCCCAGCTACTAGACATTACATGTAAATTCTCCAAAAAGGATTCTACTATCAGCAACCATGAGCGGTGACTAATACCATTTGCTGGGATCAATTAGGGTGATTGGCTTAGGCTCTGTCTTGGCCAGCCCAGGGGGTTGGCAGTTGCAGACAAGTTGTCCAATTAAGTGAGCAGAAGTACTTGCCAATAATGGCTGAATAATGGGCCTTAAGGGGAGCGTGATTCATCTCCAATGTTAGACACCAGGGAGGCAGCCATTCAGTGTGTAAAAACCATAGATTTCTCTTTTCAGATTACAATCAATATCACCCCCATGGCTTTGACAAGGGCCTCAATGAAGGATTAGACTGTAAAGATGTTGGTGTCCTGGGTTGATGCCAATATTTATTTTCAGACCCAATCCCCCAGTGTACAGTGTACAAATGTCAACATCTGCTCTTCAGAAAAAGGTGGATACAATTAGACTCAGGTTAATATTTGCAAATACTTTTTTCTTTACGTGCTCAGGGTACCAAATGCTTGGGATTTAATGCATTGTGGCATTTAAATATTGTTAAAGTTCTACATTTTACACGTATACTTCCCTGTAAATGTAATGTACTTTTATTAAATTTGGTCTGATCTACAGGATCTACAGAACAGGCACTGTTCCTTGTCACTGAAATAAGAATAATGGGATAAGATTGTTCCCATTATGTCGTGCTGGATGGGTAAACAGTATAAAAGGCTGCCAATGACCGAATACCAAAACTGCCATGGCATTATATATGTATGTGCACTCCAAACAAAAGTTTCTTTATATGAAGAGGTCAGAAGCAGTCGCTGTTTTAGAATTTTATCTATTGCTCCCACTTTCTCCCGCTTCCCTCTCTGATTCTAGAATAATAGTCAATACTTAGTTGAAAGGCTTTAATTTTTTCTGACATCGCATCCAGCGCCTAGCTCCCTCCCCTCTCTTTCATTCTCTGTATTTCTTTTGTTGATGTGTCTAATACTGGCAGGTTTCTTAATGCCACATGTAAGCAGCAGTAATTTAATGCGTCGGGTGTGGCGTCTGACAGTCGCGTGTTTAATCTCTCCCTGTCGAATGCTTGTTAGTGCCACCACCTGATCATAGGCCCGGAGTGGGAGATGCCACAGCACGCACAAAAGGACCATTTGAAATGAGTGAGAAAGACAGAGATGAGCTGGTGAATGGTTGCCATCTTTGATGCATTCTTTTATCTCTCTAGTTTCCGCTCCCTGTAGTTCTCATATATGTTATGTAATTATTCAAGATGTGACTATGTCATATTAAGGAGAGGCGGAGGAGGAGGAAGATGGAGAGACAAATAGAATTTAGAATTGGCACTTTGTTGAAGAAATATCACACCTTCACTTGTGCACTCATTTCAAATGCTTGACTCTAACATACCCCTCACTCTGCTTGTACATCGGCATTGCTCTCTTGATCTCAAACGCTGTTCATGTGAGTTGCTACTCAGGGCACTTGGTTACCTCTCTGACTTCTTTTTCTCTGCTCTCACTGGATCCCTCGTGTGTGCATTGGCTGAAACGGGGGGGCATGTAACATACCTGGGTGTTTTCCTTTCTACCATTTTTTTTTTCGTTTTTACTTTCTTTCTGTTCTCTCTATCCTACTTCCTCTCGTCTCCCAGGTGGCTGTCTCTGGCCAAGCGTGCACACAGCATACTGGGGTCAGCAACAACACAGACGACATTAAAGGAGGAATGCACACTTGCACATGTGTGCAAGCACACCCGTTCCCTCATGCACACATTCCCCCGCTGATACCAAAGCTGTCAATCATAATGGCCTGGGAAATGTGTGTGTGGGCACCCCTTCTTCCCACTATGTCCTCTTCCCTTCCTCCATCCTCTCTGCCTTTGCCTCTCCCAGACACTCTGTCTTCCGTCCTTGTTCATCCTCCTTTTGGAACTTAGTATAATCTCTCTTTCACAAGAGGATACTTGTAAGAAAAAAGCGCCTAATATATTGGTTGCCAGCTGATAATTGTTTAGAAGACACATTGCCATTTTATTTAAGTTTCAAAACTCAGACACAATGGAGAGAGAGACAAGCCAGTGACTCTTCTCATTAGATGTATTTGAACATCAGGGCTGCATAAGATTTCGCTGACCACAATGCCATACAGTTACCAGCCGGGCATTATGGGAGAAAAAGCAATTTGCTGCTGCAAGGCTCAATGGCCTCATGAATCAAGCCAATATGGACAAGGCGAGAGCAGTTAAGAGACCAGTACATGCTGCCTGGAGATTTCACGCTGTTCTTCTTAAAAAGGCCTCGTAGTAACTCAACCCACAAGTTAATGTCCTTTTGTGTTGTCTCATTGTCATCTGCCATTGTTTTTAACAGGTTTTGCTATGAAACTTTATTGCAGTGCCTGCAAAGGTCAAGGAGCTTGTAGATACAAAGATGATTGGTAAATTCTAACAGTTCTTATCCTTTTAAAGAGAAAATGTGATACAACAAGAGAATGCACTGGCTTGTTTGCTTCTGAACAACAACCTGTTGGCTTGGCTGTCAACAAGGACTGAGATAAAACACCTGTCATACCCCACTGCCAACCCCGGTCCTGGTAGGTAGCCGTGCTGTTCAAGCTGCTAATGATAATGATGGCAATCAAAACATTGGCACTAATGCTGTTAATAGCGATGATAGCGCTAATGAGGACACTACCTGAGAGGCTGTTTACGTTAGCTGTTTTCCTGGTTCACCCTGCGGGACCAGAGAAACAGGGCCTGATATCCTGTTGCAGCGGTCCCCCAGTGGTATCCTGGATGTCCTAAAAGGCCCTAATCTACACCGGCGAACTGCTAATACACACCGCTAATTACAAACAAGGGAAATGAGGTACCAGCAAGAGAGCCTCTTGGGGCTTGGAGATGCACCCTGACTCTGTTCCTGCCCTGCTACAACCCCTTGCCCCCTTCCTCCCTGGAGGGTCCCGGTTTACAACAGGTTTCTAAACAGCTTTTAGTTGAAAACACACAAGGGTGATCATGTAGGAAGAAAACTGGCATGTTGTTATTCTCTCTAGCTCTCAGCCTCTCTGTGCAGCAATTAAAACCTGAAATATTAGTCTGCAGAATGGCTGCATTAATGATCAATGTGGCGGAGGAGAGGCGGAAGCAAAAAGGAGACAGAAAAGGGCTCTTAAGCCTGTCTATGTTCATAAAAGCTATTTATATACTGTATGTTCTGTCTCCTGACAAAAGTGTGAGGGAGGAAAGGGGGTGGGGGATTATTATGTTGGAAGTCCACCTTTGTAATGCTAAATCCAATTCCTAATCTGCCAGTATTGATTGGCCATCACAAGCATCAATTTACCAAACAGAGGATTGTGGGGGAATTAGGGATTCAGAGGTGGGGGATGGGGGGCATGATTGCAAGGCAACACAGGCGCTCCCAAATGGCCGACACTGGATAAAACCAAAGCCAGCTTTACTGAGCCTGCGCAGAAAGACACTAGAAAAATCGGGTATAAGGCTCTCCCTCTCATCTACTGTTCCCGCTCGCCACAAGCACAAGGGAGAGCATAATCGCCAGAGCTAAAGACTGAGCTAAAAAACGAAATAGAGGGAAAAGGGTATAAATGAGCCCTCCTGCCTCCATTTTGGCTTGAATATCTGGCAGTTGCCCTTTAAGAGTGGGAGTCTGCAGGGTCCAATTGGAGACGGGAGCCCAATCCCCTGTTTGGTCATTAAAAGCGGTTTCTAGAATGGCATCCATCTGCTGCTCCCTCATTACTGCTGTGAGTGATGGTGGTAATGTTCCTAAATACAGTACTGGCGAATTGTCATTGTGACCCTTGACTCAGGAAGTGGACACAAGCCGACTAATGATGCCAGTGTATAGACAGAAGTGAGCTCTGGGTTTCCAACTTGGACTCGATGCAGGTGGTGTGCGCGGTCGCATCATTAAGCTTAAATGCCTTGTCCTCTCAGTAACACAGCTCGCCTCGCTACTGTGTTTGTGCTCCCGGGTCGATTGCGCAGCCACCTGCTTTAATACGAAGGGGTTGCTACTGTTCGGACGAGGATTGCTCATCACCGTTGAACGTCAATCAGTGTCGTCTAGATCTCTTCCCCCTGGACAGGATTCTTTTCTTCGCTGCCTTTGACAGATTGAAAACTCAAATGTGTGAAATGAGTAATAAAGCGTTGCTAAAGAGCTAAGCCGTGACTCAGCAAACAGCACATTCACTGAGGATAAAAGCCTTTTGCACGGCAGCCATTTTGATTTCACATCCACGACGTCAAGTTGAGGCTGCCGTTATTTTCTCCTCAATAGACTGAAAATCTCTCCACTGCTCAGAATTCTTTCAGCTTTCCTTTAAACTAGCCCCTCCCGCCTCTGCTCTCCATCCATAGCTGCAGCGTTCACTCCCATTAATTACCTGCTTACAGAGGCTCTGCATTAGGCCTGCCAAGACACCAACAGAAATAGAGCAGGAGTGAGAGTGAGACTCGCCCATGTTCTTCGGGCTTGTGAAGAATGTCTTACCACCCCAGACACACACACACACACACACACACACACACACACAAACAACCCCGCTGCTTGTTGTTTGCTTCAGACAAATACACACACACACACACACACGGTGCTGCTAACAAACAACTTCATATGCATGCGGCTATGAATCTGAATATGCAAATAGATACAGTAAAAACGAAAACAACACACCTAGACTTGTATGTGCGCACACACAAATATTACTCATCACTCCAAGGTGGAAGTAGTGTTGAGTGTATTTACCTGGAAGAGAGATGAACTATACAGTACACTAAGGACTAATGAGCTCATTCTCTCTGCAACCCGAGCCCCGCAAGCATATCACACACAAATACATTCACACACACACACACACACACGTGCATACATATGCACAAGTATACTCTCTCACATGCAAACACCGCTTTCGTCATTTTTGCAATTCCCCCTTGTGCGTCTCACTTCTCCTCCTTCTTTTCTCATCCCTTTTTTCTTCTCTCCTCCCTGCTTCCCTTTTTCTCTCCCTCCCTGAGGCATATCCCAGGCAGCCTGACTGATCCAGCGGCTTTTTTGTTTGGAGTGCAGTTGATAGGGCACATGGATACCTTGGGGCACAAAGAAGGGAGACAGAAAGAGGCATAGGTGAAGGGAAGAAGGAAATAATGGTTGTGATGCTGCAGTAGGTGCAGTGCACACTTGGTAGGCAGGAAGTTGTGGGTGTCACAGGACGAAGCGGTGTGTGTTTACACCATTAGTTGGTGACTTTTTACCCAAAGTTTGTGTGACAGGAGTGCAGCTAGACCCCTTGATCCTTAGTTTTTGCCACATTCTACCTTGGAGCTAGACAAAAAAAAAAGTTTCAAAATTGCTCCCAGAGTCACGGTGACCTACTGTATACCACTACAAGAAAAACACAACTTTTATTAATGTACTAGTAGATAGAGTATGGGGAGTGATTTAAAGCAATCTTCTATCATGATATATCTAATCGTATATGGTGATATTGACAAATTGTAATTTCAGGAAAATCAATTCAGAAACTGTTTACTGGATAAAATAACATAATATGATTGTGTTTTTGGTTAATCCAGCACTTTAAATACCTGACAAATCAAGGTACTTCAACACATTCATGCAAATCTGTAAAAATCCAACATTGCCATAAAACATTCCTGCTCATTGATTTGGAGCTTTGCTCACAATGGCCTAATAAATCTATGATGGTTGACAAATTCACATCATACTGCCAAACCCTAATGTAGTGCACATTATGAGCTCATTTAGAAGTGCAGTTAGTAAGTTTAAGATGACTGGATTACATATTTTAGTGTTGAAAACACCTTGCCTTGTGAAAATTAGGCTCTAGTAAACAAATATGTGAAACAAGCAATATACACGCATACTGTACCTGGCTGGCAAGCATCAACCTAGGTTCCATTTAAAAGCTTTTATTTGTACTCAAAGTAGCACACAGCGACCAGAACATTGATTGACAAACAAAACTCTGTTGCACACTTTGATTTGTCACGATGCTAAGGAAACCAAAACACATACACACAATTGCACACTTGTTCCACATGACAGCTACACAATTAAAGGGACACTCTAATCCCATAAAAGGTGTCTTTGTGTTATATGAAGCTGCTGCACTGCAGTCTACTTCACTTTGCTGGTAATTATCACTGTCTGCCTGGAAGACATAGACCATAATGCTTCATTACAAAGTGCAGGAAAGACTGAGGACACTGAAGAGAAGAGAACAGACCAGGAGGAAAGTAGGCGATGAAGGGGTATCATTACTGGCCCATTTGTCTCAAAACACAGGGATGGGAAGGAGTAGAGTTTGAGGAAGAAAAGGTGCACAAGATGAGATGTGTGAGAGAGACCCTTCAGAAACTAATCCAGTTCAGTCTCATGGGACTACTGCCTGTCAGTGAGGACCAATTGGCAACTGTGAAATGAACCAAACCCAGTGTAAATGTAGTTGATTCTCCAATTCAGTTTCATTATTCTAACTTTAATTACTTGCCCAATTTGGGGCTATAGCATGCCTTGATTAAAATGGACACTATTTAATAACCCTGGCCCCCTCAAAAAGGAACGCACCTTGAAGATGGAATAATTAAAGCAGCGGTGAGATAAGATTCATATCGTCCCTCTCTAACTCCCCGCAAATTGGATGTGCTCTGACGAGAGACTAGAGCGAGCCAGCGAGGGGAGAAAGTAACAGTGGGGGCGAATGAGCTAGTGGCGGAAGGATTTGATGGACAAGTAGCAGGCTTGGGAGACAAATGAGAGGATACGTGAGGGAGAGAAACATCTTAAAAAGATGGTTTGTGGAAACGGAGAGCAGGTGCTGATTTAGTATCACACTCTCAATGTTTAACACCACTAATACTTGAAAAAGTGTCTTCTGTGTTGTGAAGGGTAAATGGGCAGGAGAATGTGGGTGGGTTAGCAGGGTTGACTTTGCATGTGTCCAATGGTGCCCCCAAGGGAAAAGCTATTTAAGGAAAGGGACGGACAGCAGAGTCTCCCTCTCCACTCTCACCAAGAAACGAGGAGAGAGAAGTGGGGCAGGACATTTTCAGTATCCTCAATGCAAACACACACTGATTCGGACTGAATGTGCACAAGCAGCTTCTGTAGCTCTCATTTGGTTTTTAAGGGCTCTTTGCGTTTAGAGGGAACTAACCGGACATGTTCTAAGCTGTGCTTAATCATACCCGGTGGGCCTGAGGTTATGAGGCAAAACGCTAACAAATGTGAGAGTTTTGCACTTTCTGTCGCTGCATTTTAGAATTTGGAAGGAGCTTTGTACATGAATTTTGCATCCATGCTTCATCAGCATGGACACATTTATTTAGTTTTCCTGATATTGAATGCATGTCTGCATGGGGGCAAAGTGTTTGTGCATGTGTGCAAGAGCGAGAAAGGTTGTACCACATCCGTGTGTGTGTTTGTGTGCCAGTGTAACAGCTACTAACCTGTGTGCCCCCATGTCCTCACCTAGTGAGAGTGCCATGGCTCGTTAGGCTGGCAAGGATGATAGGGCCTGACATCTATTTACCGTAGCCACGCAGACACACACAGACACACACAAATGGCCCACTTTGGCCAACAGCATCCCCTCCGGCCATTTTACAACTCTTACTCTTTGACTCCTTTCCTTCCATTACACCCACCCGGACCCCTCTCATGTCTCTTTTTCATCCCTTGGTGCCTCCATCCTGGTCTGAAACGATTAGTGTCATACCTGGCTGTGAGGTTAAAACATGGCGGAAGTGTACTTTTCATTGCCCTACAATAGCTTTTATATAAATACACCGTAATCCTTTGCAAGATGGCTCTATTGGATTAAAAATCCCAAACTATGAATCGATTTAGAAGATGCGTCAGGTTCACAGAGTGCATACAATTATATGGACATGCACTGCAATGCTTATGCATGTCAGCATTCTATCTTTTCCAGCTTGCGTAAGTACAGTCATGAGAAGGCTTGCTCTTCTAAAGAACACCCAAACTTCACTTGAGATTTCAGCAAGAGCAAAGTCCTTGCTGTTTGAAAGCAGCAAGCTAGTTTACTTTTTAAAGGATGGTCCGTGATTTCAAGTTTTGTTAATACCTTAAAAACAGTACATGTTCTTAAATGTTTAAGAGTTTGGTTAACAGACAATTTATAGAAACAGAATTCAAATAATTATCCATCAGATACGTGTTCTGCATTTGTAAAGCTATTACAGTTTAACCTAAAGTGCAGCTGTGTGTTTGTTTGCAGTATAATGTCCCAAAAAACATACCCACATCTTAACTAAAGACCCATTTAAATTTCATGCGTGGAATTTAGCCTGCTTAAGCTTTTAAAAGGGCTTACAGAGTTCTCTCAGAAAGTGATCTAAATGAATGAAGCGGGGAGAGAGACTAATGTAGTAAGATAGCTGGAGAGAGCGAGGGAAATCACAGCATGCTACCCTGGGCTCAAGCAGATCAGCGCCGTCTAGGTCAGCACATTTGAAGTTAAAGTCAGTCTTAAATGGGTCTTCAGACACCCTCAAATAAAGCCGACAGACAGCGCTGACCTTTACAAACTACTGTCTGCAATGAAGAGAGAGGGAGTGGGGGGAGGAGATGGAGTGCAAAAGCGCCATGGCTCAAACTCCTTCTAATTGAAACTTTTCAACTCTTTTTCGGAGTTGAGCTAAACTCTAGGGAAGGAAAATGAAAAGAGGAGCAGGTTCTGTTTTGACTTGTTCTTTTTCAGTACACACACACACACACACACACACTTCCAATTTTTGCAATGTGTTTATATTCAGATCTAGGTTGCTGCAAGTGCGGGAGTGGGAGTGAGGGTGTTTTTTTGGAGCTCACGTTTTTCCCTGCACAGCGCAATTAAATTTAATGACACAAGCGCTTGTCTAAATCGGTTGAAGTGACTTAGCTTTTGCGCTGGCGAAATAGAGCGGGAGAGGGCCAAGGTCGAAGGCCCGCGATGTCATATTTCTCCCCGTGTTGCATAATTTAATGACCCCGAACGTTCGCTTGTTAATTCGTTCATTCCAAGGGTCCGTAATTCAACTGAGACATGGAGCAGGAGGAGAGAGGAATCCGGAAAGGGAGGACTGAAGATGATAGCGGACAGAAAGCTTTATTGTTGCCTCACGTTGATCTGCATTTGACTGCAAGTGTCCAGGAGTGCTCAAAACCAGGTGCTAATTGGATAGCAAAGGGATTTGACCAATGGTAAGGCTTGTAATTTGCCCAAAACTTTCCTTGTGTTTTAAAGTTTTAGGCCATTTGGATAAGAAGTTGCTTTGCTGTAACCTCAGCTAATCTCCCAGACTTTACTCAGCTATTAAAACAATGGTTTCTGTGAGAGAGTGGGGCTTGGCTGGTCCCTATACATCTCACCCATAGTGCATGAGTTATTTGTTTATGCGTGACATGTCTTGGCTGGGAAATGTGTGTCAAGTGAGCAGGTGGGGCGGTCATCAATGAAGACAATTAAACACCTCGGAGGCACTCAGCCAAATCTTCCCTCTGTCCCTTGTTTCTCTGTACCCTTCCTCTCTCCCTCCCTCCCTCCCTCCCTCTTCCTCTCTCTGTCTGTGACAGATGATAATTCAGTGGGAATAAGGGGTCACAGCCTGACAGAGAAGGGCATCATCAGCTGTGATAACCATCGCTGGACACAGACAGTCAACAACAAGTTGGCAGCTGAAAACAACAACAGACGTGAAGAGAAGTTTTCAAAGGCACACACAGGCCTGGGTTTTAGTTACAACCTCACACACTACGATGCTCTTGAATGTGCGTGTGTATGCATTAATGCTGAATCGGCTGTTTAGATGAAGGGTGGCGCAGGTACATTTTGTGCTGTGGCGGAGGCACACTGCTTACTCATCCTAACTTGACTCCCGAGTGTATGCCAAGACCCAGAGACACGCAAACACGCAGCAAGACAGAAAACGTATCACTGATCTACCCCTGTTGAGGTCAAAAGCACTCTCAGTTTCTCTTGCATCATCGCAAATGCTCACTAATTAGAAGGAGTTGATGGGTATTATTGTTCCCTCTCTAATTGCTGGAATATTCTAGAAGGACAAAAAATACTTCTGTCACTTGCACATCCTCAAAGGGGGGATTATAGTCCCAAACTAGAGTGGGGGGAAAAAATTCGTGTCACAAATGGGGATAGACTGTCAGCCCAGCTAATTATCCCCGTTGAAAAGAGCAAGCCTCATTTCCCGGACTTACGTCGAGGGGAATCATTTGTGGCCACCTCATCCCCGACTTTATGAAAAGAAACATTGCATTCATAATATTACTAACCCCCCC
>CM022475.1:12117874-12150163 GCA_011952105.1 Coreoperca whiteheadi
CACCCCCCACACACACACACACCACTCTGCAACCCCACATTCTTTCGAACTCTTTTCAGTGTGGCTCTCTTTTTGACGGCTAATTCCGGTGTTTTCATTTCAGAGGCATGAGCTTAATTCTGATGCATTTAGCGCATTACAAGGGGGTATCCACAGCAGCAGCCCACACACCACACTGACACGTGGGATAAGGCATGTAAGCTCTCGCAACTCCATGGTCACAGCCACAGTCAAATGCACGAACAGTCTGCTGAGTGATAGCTCCTACATGGTTTCCACATATTAGCACTTCTTTAATGCACTGACACTGTTAGCCTTGTGCCTGTAAATACTCTGTGAGAGGTGCAGCTTGGCTAATGCTACAGTGTACAATCAATCTAAGTTCAGAGTGAATGCAATGCAGCAAGGTCAAAGCCGGGGCACTCACATGATCGATGCTAACGTGATTAGTGACACGCTAGTGTTCAACCAGAGGCTACACTGGTGCTCGTGAAGGTGCTAGAAATGCTCTCTCTTTCCCATCAGAGAGGCACATGAAACCAGGAGCTGACATGTGTGCAGGCTAACATGGAGCTGCCCATGGACCATAATCCATTTATGAGTGTAAACATGGAGGAGGGGGAAGACATTTACTGTCAGACAGCACTTGCCACAGCCAGTATATCATCTATCTGTCAGCAATGCACGCACTGCTGGCCTCTATGAAATCACTACAGCTACATCAATGTTGGTTATATTACTTTCAGGCTTCTACCTTCTAATCAACTGTAGTTACAGGAGTCATTATTTTTCTTTTTTGTCAAATTTTCACTGACCATACCCACCCTTTTTAAAAGGGGCAGATCAGTTTAAACACGTTTTACCTGGATTGTATGTCCCCAACACATTAAAAGTTCTGTTTTTTGCAGCAAAAGGGCACTGATCACAGCAGTTCACAGTATAGGAGATCTTCTCTCAACTCTGACAAAAGGGTAAGAAAAATGGGGCGCATACAGTACAGAAGTTCCTGATTATGAGTTCCTCTAAGTAAGATGCAGAAAAGAAAAACACCAAAAAAAGGGGGTAAAGTTGGAGTTTTAACCCACAATTGTGACTTTTATTTATTTTATTATTTTTAAATACTCAAAAGTAGTGGAAATGTATTAATAAGTAAATGAAAATAATGTATTTTATATATGTAACTACACAGAGGACTGAAGACTGGATCCGTCCTCTACACTTATGTTTTGCAACCTACATTTTGTCATTAAATTGTATACACTATGATCTTCTGTTGTGGATCTATTCTCTACCCATGACATCTACTGCATGTCTGTCCATCCTGGGAGAGGGATCCCTCCTCTGTTGCTCTTCCTGAGGTTTCTATCATTTTTTTTTTCCCTGTTAAAAGGGTTTTTTTTGGGTAGTTTTTCCTTATTCGAATCGAGGGTCTAAGGACAGAGGGTGTCGTATGTTATAGATTGTTTATGCCCTTTAAGGCATAATTGTGATTTGTGATTTTGGGCTATAAAAATAAATAAAATTGAATTGAATCGATACCAAGCATTAAAATAGCCTTAGTGATACAGTGGACACTATTTTTTGTTATGTCCATAGCTCTGACAGTTCAGTGTTAATCCACTGGCCTTATGCGAAGTGAATGAGGGCACAGTTTGGCTGCCAAGGTTAGAGACTTGTTTAAGAAAGGTTGACATTTACACACTAAGGTTCCTAAGCCTTTGGACTCACAGCAGTCATTCAGTGGCTTTGTGTCCTGCTGCTCATGTCACAGCATATGGGTGACAGTTAAGCCAATGTGATATACAGTATGTGTGTGTGTAAAGGGTTTAGATGTTACACAGACAGAAATAGAAAGAGACAAAGAGTTTGTTTCCTACCTCATTTTCTGATGTGCGCACTCAGACAGACAATGACACACACTCCCTTTCCCATTATGCAAACATCTCTTCTCACATCCTGCCTTGCTCCCAGACCATAACTTCTATTATTAGAGAAGGGCTCTCCAGCTACCGGTACTCCTTTTGATTTTCATTTGTGGCTGTTTCTGCGAGCAGGTGCGACGGCCTTGCCTGCAGAATCCACCAGTCTCACAGGGAAACACATTTAACTATCTCACAAACATTTAGACCAGAACAAGTATGTCTTTTTTCTCTGGCAGGAGGAAATTCATCATTAATGACTTTTCTGTGGCGGTTTGTCTATTCGACCAGATGTAGACAACTTTGGGTCAAGCAACGTATAGCACAAATACCTGCCCTCCGACAGCCAAGGTTGTCTGCAACGTCTAGATCGATTTTTCTCCTAGTACTAGCTGCTGGAACACGGGGTGCATTGGCTGCTGAGCAACATAAGCAGTGTAACACACGACCCTCTGCATTCTACCTATGTTTCCAAAAGGAAAAGAAGAAGAAGTGGATAGTCAAGGATGGAGAGAGACATGGGGTTTATTCACAATGTGGATTTTCAACTCTGGAAGTAAGAAGTGAAAAAATGTCTTTGCAGCTTGTTTTTCTGTTCGAGAGCAATGTGATGCTGGATGGGATTTTATCACCAGAAAAAGCTTGATAAACAGAATAATAATGAGCATTGGCTCTTCACTTAGTGATTATAGCAGAGGGACTAAACCAAGACAGGCTTCTAAAAGAGAATAATATTGTGTTATTGGTTAAATGAAATATTTCTATATGCTGCTGTACATAATTTATCCTGCTGTTACATACCGGTGACTCACTTAGACCATCCATGTGTCCTTATATATGCGCAAACAAACACAGACACGCATCTCAACCAAACACTTGCAATAATACCGGAACTTTCCTACATTGCTGAACATCTCACTGCAACATAACACATCGTCAGAGTTATTAGTCTATTATTAGCTGCAGTAGCGGTTGCCCTCCCCTCCCTCCCTGCCGACGCAACGCTGTCATCATAGATGACTGGCTTCTAATTGGATACAGAGGAGGCCGCATCCATGTTTCACACGCTGTGAACGGCCATCGAGTGGTGAGAATCATATTTTCAATTAAATAAGCCTCAAAATGCCAGAGATAACATGTCTTGGGGAGGTGGCAAGCTGATTACTCCGCGAATCGTATTGAGGGTTTTGCATAAACAGATGATTACAACGAGCCGTCTGGGCTGAGGGTGGGGTGGAGGGGGCCACAGAGCCGAGACAATGGGGGGGGGGGGGGGGGGCGGGGGAGTTTGTGGAACAAAGAAGGCCCCTCTCTTCTCTGTCTCTCTGCGCCTCAAAGAGTTGGCACCTACCTTTTTGTTTTTCATTTCTGCTCACATTGGGTAAAAAGAGAAAAAATTGTATGCAAACACACACAGAGAGGCACTCACACACACACGCACACAGAGAGACAGAGAGGGAGAGACACACACACACACACAGTGGGAAGCAGGAGAAAAGCGAATGTGAGGCAGCTGTGAAAACATTGCTTCTCAGTATCAGAAGAGACTTGAGAGGAAATATGGTGCAATTTTTTACAGCTCTCTGCCTGTCAGGGTGAGTAAAGAGCGCCCTGTCCAGTGGACCTTTACAGTCTACACACGCATAAACACACACACATCACGCTCCGAAATCAAAACCCTGGTGTCACTGAGTGGGTTGTGAACATTTGCCTTTTGCCTGATTTGAAGCAACTCGTTGTAGATTATTCTCGCATTCCTGCCTATTTTTTCAGGGGAACACATTAGTCTGTGGCCTCATTTTCACTACAACATAAACAAGGTGATTTCATACTAGCAATAGTGGGAAACTTTGTCTTTTTTGGCCTATTTCGGCACCAGACGTACCACAATTAACTTCCCATTTTCAACATACGGCCCATACAGATTGGTGTGTTGAATCCCACCTTAATATGTACAGTGTTTTCTAGTTCTGCTCTCTGAATTAGTTTCACAAACACAAAATATAAGAAACACAATATAGCAAGAGAAGGCAATTGATTTCTTTAGTATTTTATCTGTAGCACCTCCAGAGAATAAGGCTTCATTTAGAGAGAGTGTGTGTGTGTGTGTGTGTGTGCATGAAAATGACATTGCATTTCATTAGGGAAAGTGCTCTCTGGATCTTAACCGTGCATTCTTTGTTTCTCATTATTTTTTGCCCTATTCACATCATCAGCACTTCAGATTAAACTGACACAATCTCCTGTCTGAGTGTGAGGGTACACACACACGCACATACACACTTAATCACAAGAAAAGGGAAGAGTCTGCTCGGGTTGCATAACACCTTGAACAGAATACAATTGCGTCTACACACTCCCACATTCGCTCTCGCTCCTTTTTTTCTCCCGTCATCACCTTTGCCAGAGGATAAACTCTTTGGCTTGCAGGCTTTCTATCAAAGCCCACAACCACAAAAAAGGAGCTCACTGTCTTTATTCTTGCAGTCTCTCTGCAAAAATACAGCGTTTATACACTGTATACACTTTCACCCCTTTGCAACTGGCTCTTACATTTGCCTCATCAAAGACCCCCCCCCCCCCAACACACACACACACACACACACACACACTCCTCCTCTGACGCTTTAGAAACAAATTGCTTTGTCCTCGTGCAGAGTTCAGCCAAAGATCATGAGTGTTGACAGCTATGGTCTTTTCAAGAGGAGAGGCGGATTACTGCATATATGTATTGAGGTGGATTAAGATTTTGGCGTTATTGAAAGGTCCTGACTGGAGCATTTTTGGAATTGGTCAGCGAGTCTTAAGCCCAGATAATGTGTTTAAGACCCAATATGAAATCACCAAAAAGCAGGGGTGGTAATAATAATAATAACAGCAAGGAGGGAGGGAGAAAAGAGCAAACAACCAAGAAATGTCTGGAAATTGCAATTTTCACTCTGAAACCATCTGTTTTTGCTGCTCATAATCTGTGGTTGCTTTTGATTAAGATTAAACCTTGCTCAAGCCCCGTGAGCTATTAAAGGAGTCCAGGGTCTTTCTTTTTTTAATAAAGATGAGTGATTTGAATGGTGATTTGGGGACCTCCAGAACAAGGTGAGGTGTGTGTGTGTGTTTATATTTGTGTGTATATGCAGTATTTGCATACACGTGTGTGTGTCCTTGCACCGTCTGCAATCGCTAAGGGATTAAGATGATTTATGTTGCCCTGGCGTGACTTCAGATTCACAACGTGTGGGGTGATGGAACCATCATTCATCTCTCCTAACCCCCCCCCCCCCACGCTCCTCTTTCTCTCTCACTGTCAGTAAAAATCTAACTCGTACACTGCCTTGCCCTAAAGCTTAACTGTCTAAAAGTTTCGATTCTTGTTAAATTCCTTGCCATGTCTGTTATTCAGCTAAGTGTATTCTGCATGCACAACAAGGCTTTTTAGCGACTTAAAAGAGTACTACACCAATTAGCATTACACTCCGGTAATGCGGTCGGACTCACGGTGGACAATCAAAATGTGGTATCGTCATTTTCAGTCCACATATTTTTCTTCCTTGTCAAAACCTGACTCCTACATTATACCACAATTCACCACTGACCGTTTAGTCGGATATGCAGGTGTGTTGTGCTAGTAGTGGCTAATGCTCCTGCAAGCCGCTAACCTCTAGCAGAGATGAGGAGCGAGCCACAGAGGTCTTGTAAGCTCCCTTCTTTGTAACTCCACACCCCCTGACTGTGTGTGTGTGTGTGTGTGTGTGTGTGTGTGGCAGTCCTGATATGAGACAACTACCCAAAGAGTGGTTTGAGAACGAGTTCATCATAACAGCTATAACTGGATAATGACTGTAACTTGTTTCCCTGCGCAGTGAGTGAACCCAATCTGTCACTTCCAGAAGATTTTCAAATCCGAGCCGTATATTGTGTGTGGGAGGCAGGCTAAACAGTGCGTCTCTGCATCCTACAGCCCCTGTGTACATGCGGTGAAGAATACAGTAGCCTGGTGCAACTAAAACACACTCTTGAACTAGTGTTAATTTGAAAACAGTCGAAACAGCATGGCTTTTTGCTTATTTCACATGCAGCTTTCACCTGCAGCACAAAGGATTGCCCCATCATCATGTTACAAGATCGTGATTTGCCAGAGGTATGGCTTCCCAATAGCATCCCTCCAACAACTGCACAGACCCATTCTCTAAGTGAGTTGCAGGCGATACAATGTATGCCGAGCTATTCTCAGGGCATTCGCTTAAAGCAATAGAGAGATTAATAAATGGGTTTAAATCTGGTCCAGCACATATGTATTTATGTGTGTGTGTGTAATTATGAATGCGTGCATGCATGTGTTGTGTTGTGTTTGCAGACATTGTGAGTGGACTTGCAGGCACGTCATCTGGATTAGGATGCTCTGTTTTGTCAGCCCATCGGTGGCAGGGGCGCATGCAGGGGTGTCTTTTGACATCATGTCAGTTTCTTCATGCTTCCTTTTTCTCTTTCTCTCTCTCCTCATGCCTGATAAATGTTGAAGGGTTGCTTGATGCTGAGACAATGTGTAAAAAAAAGTCACCACAAAGTTAACAAAAATCTTTAACTTTCCTTTAAACAACACTCCAGTTGTCTGTTGACTATTGCTCATTCGTTGTTCTCCACTTAAATCTAATCCTGTGTGCCCTGTGGAGGCACTTCTGTGACTAGTCCCACAACCTCTGCTAAAGTGGTTGCCAGAGGGTTAGTTTGATCTACAGACAAGATAAATGCTATTGTTTTAGCCCTTAAGGTAGCCATTAGTCTGCAGGCGGGACTGCAAAGAAAAGGCCAGGAAACAGACAGAGTCCTACACCACAAATGCACAGAAACAGGTGTGCCCCTATTGCATTTGTTCAAAGGGTTAATCTTTTTTGTAAACCCCTGGGGAAAGAAAAACAACTCACCTGTCTTTCCTTCATCAAATCCCTACCGCATTTACCTCCATTGTTTGGTTTCGGTGTCACGTTACTTTGCTCTGATTGTGTCCGCTGATATGTTTTGGCTCTCGGGTGCTTTTCTATTGCGGTTTAAATGGAAGCTTTTGACTGCCACTTATGGCTTTCCTCATCACTCGCAGGAAGTTGTGCTTTGGACTCGGGTCATCAGAGATGTGCATAGCTGAGCCGGCCCTTTGTGAAGTGATTGCTGCATTTTAAAGGCTTGAAAAGACAGCTGCCGGTGTATGGCACACAAAAGGAGTGGGATAATTCTCTTTTTGCTCCTTGTTTTGTGACCTTGAGGTGAAAAAATCCACACCTGGGGGAAGGGAAGGGTGGGATCTGTGTGTTGCCGAATGCTTGGATGCACACTTCCTTGCCTTCGCGACCAGGTGCACCGGAATTACAAACAACACAGAGAAGGAAGGGGACCGAGATGATGGAAAGGGACTCAGGTGAAATTTGTCAAGTCATGGGCTCAAGTTGACGTGGCACTTCAATTACTGGGTGCCAATGCATATTCATCCCAGCGTGAGAGGGAAATGGTGCGTGGTGCCCCAAAATCATTCCCGAGCTGTCAGCGGGTTGTTTTATTCCACAACGAACCCTGGCAATGTATTCCCTGCTCTGGGAAAGGGTGAAAAAGGGGAAGGAAGAAAGAGAACGACGGCGATAGTGTATTTATGAAAAAGGAAGAGAGACAAACTAACAAAATTGTATTTTCTTGTTAGAAAAAAAATATCTAAAAGCATTGAGTCTCTCCTTTATGTGGCTTCATGCAGGTGCTATAAATTGTTCACATTGTGAGCTAAGAGAGACAGCACAATAGCGGAAACGCTAAAGCCCTTAAATGGGTCAACAATGCGTAAGCAAGCAGCTTCACACTCACAAGAGAGAAGCAGGGAGAGTGCAAATATTAGCAGCACACACACATACATATATACCCAATTTCCTCCTCTTAATGCACACACCACACCAATGTCATGGCTGTGTGAATGGTTTGGTGTGTGCTTGTCTTAAGTAGGGTGAGCTTTCAGCCTTCATAAAACATGTATGGTGGTAATGTTGACCATTATGCAAGTTTCTTGCCTGGCAGTCGCCAGGGGAACCGGTTCGATGGACTAAATGGACAAGCCTTTGTAAAAAGTATCTCGGAAAACGCATTAAGTCACACACAATGCTCTTTAATGGGTCGGACAAAGCCTTCCCTCTGTTCTCTTAAGACTTCTGAGAGCACCGCAGAAGGATTGTTCAGGGTTAGAAAAATAATGAACGCCCCCCCCCCTCCCAAAATATATTGCACATCTAGTTTGGGAGGGGACTTTTTTTTCCCTAATGCATATATGACCCTGAGTAATTGTGTCCATGAGCACGGTTCCTTGAAAAACTCCAGCCAAAAGGAAATAAGAAGAGAGAAAATAATGAAATTCCTCAGCTAGAGGAACTCAGGAGGATATTGTTCCTTCAGGTAAATGGAGTGTGCAAGCATGCATACAGCTGTATACAGAAGGTTTTTGTGAGTGCTTATGTGCGTGTCAAAGCCTTCTGTATGTGTCTTTCTGTTTGGAGAGATGTGTGTGTGTGGCATGTTATGAAACCCTTCAGCATCCCTGGTGTCAAAGGTCGCAGTGTGTGCCACTTGGAAACCTCTAACACGGCTCTGCCACAGGGAGGCCAGAGAGCCTCCTTCTATGAACCGTGTTAGCTTTTCATTTCAGTCATTTCCCTCCCTCTCTTCCTTCCCCGCCCTTCCTCCATATGAGACACATTAACTGTGTCCTCAAAGAGCGCAGGCGAGAGAAGGGAGAGAGGATAACCCCCTTCTTCCATTGTTACACACTTTCATCTATTTTTATAAGGCGAAGGGGCTAGAGAGGGAGAGGAAGGAGGGAAGTAAAAATAAGTTCTGCTGGGCCGTGGGTAGTCTTGTTGCACCACAGAGAGTATGAGGCATCTCTGCTTGCAAGTGCTGATTAATTTAACTATATCTTTATATCTCTGAAGCATCCGTAACTGGTGTTTTAACAGTTAATAAATGATCGATAACACAGTATAACATAGCTGTACTCATATGTAACGATAATGATAAATCATTTACAGGCTGGTTTAAATATGGATTTTATACATGAGGACATGTTAAGCTTGAAGGTCCATGCTTGGCCTTAAAATGACCTCCGAAATATTTAACTCAATGTCCACTTATTATCATTTTTCCCCTGGAGCTTTCAGCCACATGTCATGACCTTTATCAGCGAATGCAGGTTTTGGTCAGTTGTCATGAAAACTGAAACAGATAAATATACAGAGTTTCAATGATTAGTCGATAGATTCATCGTCGTTCAGCAGAAAATGAATCATTAAACAGGTGCATCACAGCAGAAGTTGACTAATACAGTAATAATAAGAATTACACTTTCAGTGTAATTTAAATCGGTTATTAAGTGTTTATATAAATACTAAATTAGATTTTAAAAGAAAGTGATATGATTGACACCTTCCCATTATTATTATTATCATTATTGCTATTATTATAATTATTATTATTTTATTATTATTATTATTATTATTATTACTATCATTATTGTTACTGTTAATTATTTGGATGAATGCAAATATGTTTGATATGAGGGCAGTGACTTTGACCTTGTTGGTTTATGCAGCTGTAGTGCAGGAATGTTTCACAGTGTGTCTTAAGCCACTGTGCCCCCCACATAGCCCATGCAACACATTGAGACCATCTCCGAACATTGAAACACACATACACTGATTATCATTAGCTTCCTACATAATGCCTGCAGCAAGCAAGCATTTGTTTCCCTGTGTTTTGACAGTTTTCCAGCATTTAGTGGTGTCTCCGAGTCATCAAACCACCCCGATTAAAGACGAACATGATGTCAAATTCCTAAATAATACGACCTAATTGGTATCAATTAGTGGTAGCAGCCGACGCTGCTGGCAGAGTGAGGAGTTTCCAGACTAAATCCCTTCCCAGAAGGAATGCCAGTTTACAGTCATGCCTGCTGGAGATGTGGCACAGCAAGCTGTTCTGTAAATAGGCACATGTGGGTAAACCCAGAAAGGGTGGCAAAAGAAAGTTTCTTTTTTGTACTTCTTATCGCCAGTTCAAATCAGTGTTGGGGACAAAGTTGTAGGCGGTCGAAGAGTTTTGGAATCGTCAGAGGTCAAGCTGCTAGCGGGCCAGATGCCACACATACATAATGTGACAGATAAACAGAGAAAGGGCTAGAACATGCATGAGTCAGCTCATGCACAAACACAGCCAGAAAAAATGTACACAATTTGTAATTCCTACCGTAAAGGTCAAAAAGAGTGTCACTGCTTATATTTAAACTGAAGCGCACACACACACACACACACACACACACACACACACACACACTGAACTCAGGAATATTCCTTACTTATGTATATTGGCTGTAAGCAGGTTACATCTGGTTCCAGTGGGTTCAGTTAGGTTTGGCAAAACGTGTTTGCCTTTTGTGCTTTCTTGGAAAACGTTCTGTAATCATATAAATGTGGTGTGTTTTATAGTGAACGCAGCATTCTTTGCGTGCAAAATTAAATTGCTGGCAAGTTTGTCAGATGCGTGGAAAGATTGCGTTGAGCAGGAGAAAAAGAGTTCCAGCAGAGTTATTATGCATGGATTTGTGTATGGGCCTTAGCTGTGAGATATGAGGAGGGGGAAGTGAGAGACGGTGTTTGCACATAAAGTATAGTATGTTTGGCGAATGCATGAATGAATGCATGAGCGGCCCCAGCTTGGTGTCGGCCTACAGAATGTGTGAACACCTGAATGTGTTTTTCTGAATTCTGTTTGTTTGGGCCTTTTCAACAAATTCCCTGAGGTGAGAAAATAAAAAGAATGCCTTCATTCTCTGGGTTCCTCTCAGATATGCTCGGGGTGGGAAGTTGTCGTGCTGCAACATATGCACATACATATACATACATACGCACACTTGTCAGTTGACAGTGGTCTTCTTTGAAAGCTCAGCCCACATTCGAGGATAATAAAAGGTACAAATAAATAAACATTTGCAGTGAACAAGAGAGATTATTGGTGTCCCTCGCAGCTAGCCCCTCCCATGCTATGGACTTCGCACTGGGAAAGGCATGGCACCCCCTGTGTCCCAGTGCTGCACACCTGATGTACAGCGCTGTACAACTTGTTCACCTCATCTGCTTTACAATCATGCACAGAATCCTAACCAGTTCTTGTGACAAAAAAGAGGAAAGTTAGAAAGAGAAGGAAGACCAGGAGGAGTCAGAGGAGGGGCAGATCCAGCAGGGAGGAGGTGGGAAGCAGAGGGAGGAGGGAAAACAAGCAGAAGATAGAGTGCCTGGGAGGAAAGGAGGGTGGGGTGGGGGGAGGATGGGAGGCTTTGGCTGAATGCCGTGGAGGTGTTTAATTGTCTTCATCTTCAAGACTGCCCTGCCAGTACCCAACCCCCCCCCCCACCCCCAAACGCTACACCTGACACACATACCCTAGCCAAGGAGTGATGATTTTGTGAGCGAGGTATGGGGAGAAAAAAAAAGGTAAGGGAATAAAATAGCTAGGTGCATTCCAAATTAACAGCTGTCGGAGAAAGTGATTTTATTCCGAGCATAACAAATGTCCGTGCCATTTGGAGACAAGCCAAATTGCTAGTCACCGCTTCGTTGCACCTAAAAAGGCACAAAATGCACATGTCGGCGTATATGACTGTAGGCCCTCATTGAAAATACAGTCATGTCTCTGCAGTGCCATGAAAAACCATTCTGCTCTCCTTCTCTTTCTCCTACAAGTGCTGGCTTGCGCTTTATCAACTGTGCATCCAGATTGCAAAAGACAATGCAGAACTACAACAGACAACCATCTTTGAAGTGAAAACTGACACATATTCCCTCCGATACAATATGGCCGCCTTACTTGAGTGGGGCTTTTATTGCAAGTACTTGACAATAACACTATTACACCACATTTGTTGCCTTTTGTGCGTGTGTAAGAATGGCTAATATGTACATACACAGTCTCGAGCACAATATAAAGTGGCTGCACTTTTTTCTCTCTCAAACCAAATGGCCATCATGGCTGTGTGATGCTTCTCTGTGTATCGGTGTTTGTAAGCCGGCTGAATGGCTTTTTTAATCTCTGTCAGGAGTGGGTGTCAGTCCGCCTCTAGCTACACAAAACACCACAGCAACAATTCCATTATCCACACTCGGACCTCCACAATATGTGTGTGTGTGTGTGTGTGTGTGTGTGCACATCACATACATACATCAGTTTTTGTTTATTTTTACAGTCTCCTCTATAACTTACTTACTACAATACTACACTTACTTGCAGCAAGTGTAGTATTAAAAGCACAACACCCATTTTGAGGAATTCTATTCCCAGTTTTTTAAGATTTGTAATTTTCACCTCAGTTGTTTAAAGTACTCTTCAGCTTGTCTCCCCTCCTACATTATTACTGCTGATTTAAAGGGTCAGTTGATCCAGGCTTTAGATTGTGATCCCTTAAAGCAAAGATACAGTGACTTTACTTGTCACAGGTTGCATATGTCAAGGGGTTATGAACAATTCAACGAAGAATATTCTCAGATCATTGCTGTTTGTTTTTAGAGACCTGACGAGGAAAAAGTAGAAATTGTGGGAACCGCAGCTCTAGATAATCCACAGAACAAACATTTTTAGGGACTATTTCCATGGTAGAAAGTAGTTACAATGAAAACAGTCCACAATGCGATCTGCAGATTATCCAGAGTAACCTGGATATTGTTTCTGGAAAGAGATGTTGCTCCTGAATTCATTTTTAAAAATGTGAGCACCTCCACTGTATTGCTGCAGAAATCTCAGAGGTGGCTATCTCCAAACTCGGCCAAATAAAACCATGACTATATGCATGGAGAGATAAAATGTCTTCTTTTTGCAATTTGGGTAAACTGACCCTTTAACCGGAAACATAAATAGGCAGTCAGTGCTTTCCCCGCAGATTCCTCCGGCCTCTGTACTTCATGTTAAGAGAAGGTATCTCTCAAGCTTAATTCTGTCAGTGTGGTGTGTTACGGGAGTTAAGACTGCACTGGGTGGGCTTTGCAGTCCATGTGCGCCCATGTGGAGAGACAGAGAGAAAGACAGGACTGTGGATGTGACACTGGGGTATGATTTGAATACCTGCCTGCTCCGGCTGAGCAGTGATCAATCATCTCTCTGTCAAGCGCCACTCCCTGCTGGCAACTTCTCCATGCATGTAACCCCATACCTCACTTTTCCCTTCTGTTTCTCATTCTCTATCTCTCTCCTGATTCTTTTTTTTATTAATTTTCTCTCTATCTCCTGGTCTCTCTCCAACCTCCCATCCTTCGATCCATTTCTGGGCTCCTGTGCAGTGTGTTACTCATTTACTCTGCCTTGCCATGCTTCCCTCTCTTTACCTGCCCCTCTGTGCTTTCCCTCACATCATCTCACCAGGTCCTCTTGTTCTTTCTATCGCCCATGCTGTCGCCTCGCCTGAGGATATCACGAAAAGAAATCAGGGGCGTGGGGTTAGGGCCAGATGGAAATGAATGAGAGACACAAGGCAGAGAACTGCAGGCACACACACAATACAAATCCTGATGTAAAATGTATAAACCATCCAAACCTTTCACACACTATATAGTGCATCTGATTTTTATTTATTTCATTTTCTATGCTGTTTTTAATTCTCAAATTAGTGTTTTTAACTCATGTGCACACATGGACTGTGACCTTGGCAAGGCGGGTGGGGTGGTGGTGGTGCGGGGGGGTCTTTGATTGATAGCGTGAGTGCCTTCCGCTGGGTGATTTTTCACTACCCTGCTTTCCTCTGAGTGGTGATGGGCACACACACACACACACACACACGCACACAGACACACAAACACTCCTATCCCTCCACCAAGTTGGGGGAAATCAGACCTAAAACCAGTGCTGCTGCCACTCCGCTCTTGAAATATGAATGGTTTTAATTAAACAAACTCGCTTTGCCATCTGGCCCTAGAATTGGGCTTGCCTAATGAACAGAGTTACACACAAACACACGCATGCACATTATTAACCAGGCTAAGCAGCATTCCAACAGGCAAAGCTTCGTAAATAGAGAGAAACAACAACAATGAAGTGATCTAGTGAGGTGCTTCACAGAGCTGGAAAATGATGCAGTGCCTCATTGTGCTGAATGAAAAGTGTGCGTGTGTGTACGTGCGAGTGTAAGAGATGGCTAGAGCTTATTTGTATTTATGTGACTGAGCATGTGCGCACTTGCTTAATATGTGCATTTCCCTGTGTAAAATTGTGCATTTCAGTCCATCCGTCTTGTGTGATATTTTTTTTTTACACTTTGAGCTTGTGTGTGTGTGTTAGCAAAGGCTCAGACAGTGTCTGTACTCCCCCACTACCTGACTGATAACTGCTGTGATGTACCACTTGTCTGTCCTCTCTATTGGGCCGGCTAGCCAATGCTAAATGATGATGTTTGTAATCCAACGGTGGTACCCCAAGATTTCTCAGCAGGAGAAACAGGAGAGAGTTCTGTTCTGTGTGGGTTTGTGTGTGTGTGCTGGGGGTGGTTGTCTGGTAGCCAAAGCACAGAAACGAAGGAGGCATGCTAACGTTAGCAACGTAGGATGTGCTATTACTGCCTTAGATTCTACAATAAATATGCACTATTCATCTGTCTTAGCAGCCAGCATAAACGAAATCAGGCATCAGCCTCTGAGATGCACTCGGTGATGTAGTGGTAAATAAAAAGTTGAGTAAACTAATGTATATCCTTCTGTCTGTTGGTGATCATCATAATGCACAAATAACCTTTTTTAGGATAGTTTTCCTCCTTAAAACTCAAACTCTGTAAACTATTGTGACACTGATGTCCCCATACCATACATTACCTTTACTTAGCTGTGTATAGCATTAGCCACTGGCAGCACAGCACATACTGTATTAACTCAGAGTTGAATACAAGGAGGTGAAGCTAAAGTAAAAGGTTACATTTATACATTAGCATTTTCTCTATAAAAAGCCACTATATAATGATTCACGCTATGGATGAAATAGGATAGCTCATTGCCAGCGTGACCTAGAGCAACAACCACAGCACACCGCATCACTGCACTGATGTACTGAACAATAATATTACATCTTCAGGGCCGGGAGCAGTTCAGATTCTCGCTTGGCATGTAAAAACTTTGCACACCTCAGACACCCTGCTCATGATGAAAGGGCAATGTGGAAGCATGTTATTCTGAGGTGTACTTGAACTAACTCGGTAAGAATTGAAAAATCCACTGCCCCTCCGGTGATGTGGAGATCAATAATAAACCACAAGTCTTTGACCGACCGATAACACCATACATCTGGAAGAGCTCTTTGACATCCATAACGGCCTAATCGGGTGTTTGACTCCAAACACTCAGCGTTTATGAATATCTGATGAGCACCGGGATAAGCTTATGAATAAGTGAGGGGCCCAGCTGTGCATCAAAAAGATCAAGACTTCATGAAATGTGCCAAATACCATAACTGAGCAATATATAGAGCTATGTGTTCTTCGAGAATTATGGTAAGATTTATGTATTTCTTGTTCTAAGAAGGTTAACTGTGCACTGTTCAACTGAACAAATTCAGAAACATCTGTAAGACACAGCAGAATTCTCACAGGTTCTTGACATGCAGCTTTTTACTGTCTTTCACTCTGCTGAAACAACGTCTATGAAGATGAAACTACAAAGGAGGCTTGTCTGATAGTTTGTACAGTGTGGAATGGGTCAAGAATGTGCTCATATTCCCGCGGTGACCCCAACACTCTGGAAGAATCTGTCTCGGATGGAGAGGTTGTTTTTTCTTCTTTTTGTTTTTTGACACTCCCCATGGAAACAGTCAACCAATAGAAAATATTAAAGTTCAAAACTCGACCTTGATGAAGGAGATGAGGAAAATAAAACATGGTCCCCCGGCACATCTGTGCAGGGTGGAAAGGAAGGATGAAGAGCAGTAGAGTGAAAAACAGAATCGGTGTGTGTGTGTGTGTGTGTGTTGTCTTCACGTGTGTTTGTCTGTGTCCGTGTTAGTACGGATCCTTGCATATGTGTGTACGTGTGTGTTGGGGTTTTTTTTGGGGGGCGGGGGGGTGACAGTACTTGCGTGCATGCATTCATGTGTGTGAGACAGACAAGCAGCTGCCGTGGAGGACGATTGTTCCTTAACATCGATCGACAACAAGCAAGTCAGTGCTGAAAAAAGCACGGAATCAAAAAGGAACATTAGCCTTTGTCCGCGTTTCACCCCGACACAAAGCAGAGGCAATCAAACATGATGAATCAGTAACATGGTGAGTGAAAAACAAAAATCAAATCCTCAGAATCAAAGTTTCTAAACTGACACTCGTGCTTCTTGCCCCAAGGTCGAGATTTCCATAGTCTGGAATTTATCGTCGTTTGCTTTCATCTACACACACATACACATCTCACATCAAACCAACGCACACCTATTCCGCTCTCTTCTCCTTTCCCTGCTTCCTTCTGGTCTTCCACAGGATAAAATAACAGACTCTCGCCACGAATCACCGTCGCATTACGCACGTAAATGCCTGCAATTACCTGTCGCTAATGATGCCCATGCCAGCACTGAGCACCACAGCAAGCCATCTGCTAACTTTTGTTCTCCCTCTTTCCTCATAACTCTTTAATTTTCTAAAAGGGGCTGGGGCTTCATATAGAGCAAATAGAGCACTGATGGTGTCTGTATGTGCTCTGGCTACAACACAAGGGGGAGTGCTAATGACTGTAGTTAGCATCCCTCAAGAGGCCAGAGCAGTTTGCCAATATTTGCCCTAACCTTAGATGATTGCATTTATTTTACACATAGGTATTTAGCTAGATGCCCTTATCTAGAGTGACCTAGCATAAGTGAGCAAGCAGGGGCTCAGTTCCTTCCTCAAGGACACTTTAACAGGAAACGTATAGCAGCTTTTGTTTATGTTGAATAACAGAACCTAGACCAATTGCAGTCTCTCAGACCACATGGCCACCCTGCTGCCTGATTATATCTCCTCATAGACTGCTGGAATACAAACTGTAAAAACTCAGAATTGTATAAATGTGCTGCAAACATGTGAGATTTAGAGGTTGATTTGAGATGGAAAACAATATGTTGAACAAAACAGGCAAATATTCACATGCACTCACTTCCAATCTCACTTATACAGCTGCCTTTCCATCTACGCACACACACACACACATATACAACAGTTCAGCTGATCTCACTAAAGATAGTGAGCAGCAGCAGAGCATGTTGTTTCTCTTGGATGGAGACTGATTCATGAATTGACCTTGACTCTGCTCCTCCAACAAATCTCCTCTAAAGCTCCAGTATACTTTGCAATAGTACCCTCTGAAACCGTGGAAAAGGAGAATTAACAACATATGTGCACTGAGCTGAACGCAACATTGACGGGGTTTATATTACCATATATTTTGTGCTTTATATATAATGCGCTAATTATAAAATGTTTCAAAATGGGAAATATTTATGATGCATGAGCATTTTTGGCATTCACTTTTCCATTTTTGGATTCATTTGTTTCACTATTTATGCTGTTTTTGATCTCAAGGTGAATTTGATTGACAGGCTGATCACACTTGCTATCGACTGTCTCTCTCCAATTACTTTAAACAGAGACCAAATTGAAATGACAATTTTAATTGGTTCTAATTTGGCCAGCAAATGGGTGCCTATTGTCTGAAAAAGAAGATTAGAAATATCCAAAAGCTAGCCCTATCAGCTCACATTAAAAGTGTTTCAAATTCCTTTTAATCTGCATTAAGGCTAAAATTTAAGAAGCTCACTGTGGACACCTGTGCAACTGCCCGTTTGATGTGCAACATCTGTCTGGCTGGACTGACAAATTGTCTAGGGTTATTGCAGAACCCATAACTAAACTCGATATTCCCTCAAGGTTAAGCCATCTTGTTGTCCAGGCTTGTGGATACAATGGAACAATATATTGACTAAATTGATCTTACACAATATATCATATACAAAAAAACTCCATCTAAAAAGAGAGGATGTGAACCTTTAAGCATTTGAATATCCTTATCCTAAGCTGCAGAGGGGAAGCCTCTGCACTTAGGCTTAGCACTCTCAAGACAGCAACTCCTTGTTAAGCATCGCCTCAGACTCCTAGACTATGAATGGGACCATTACCCCCATCTCTCACTGCACACGCAGATACACACACACTCACACATATTCAGGCTAGCTGTGAGAAGGTTCTGCAAGGGAAGATACAGTACTGTACCTAGGGACTGCCTTTACAATAGGCTCCATTGCTTTCCATTGCACCCACTCAGTCTCTAGACTACAGTCTTTTCACATTACAACCTACAGAACATCAGTTCCATCTCCCAATTATAGACAATTGAACTCCTTCATAAGGGCCTCAAGCCAAACACGCATTGCAGATCAGTAGAGCAGTTATCTGTATAGCTTCTAAACAATTCAAGTTGGGTATCAACCCCCCATTGTTCCTCCTCCTTGACTCTATCGCAATGAATACAGGGAAGATATAGAGATCTTGTAAAAACGATATCCTCAGTCAAGTTGAAGCCTAGATGACAAATTAAATCCAACACGAATTGTAAAGCACTGCAACTAAAAGGAGAAAGACGTCTGAAAGGTATTGATCTTAAAGAATATGTCTGTTACATGTATTCCCTTGTGTAGCCCCTTTGATCAAATAAGGTTTCTGAAACAGAACCATAGGTTTTATAATAAATCCCAGACCTCGTGTTCACATGACATGTACATGTGGAAGGGCTTTAGCTTTGACTATCTCAGCCTCAACATCACACCTGATACAATTGCCAAAACTCTTCAAGCAACAAACACCTAAAGAAAGGTCTAGTTGATAACAAATATTAAAAAGGACAGAACCTCACATGTTTTTGTATGTTTGTGAGACTTTCTATTATCGGGCGTGCTACGTGAATGCTCAAGGCAGTATGTGAGTGTGTTTTCTTGTAGCCTAACGTTTTCTCAATCTCCTTTCAATGTTTGCCCCTACCATTTTCCATGTGCTCTGCCTCACCGACACTGCCATCCGGCGTTGTCCTCTCGTAGCTGTCCTCAGGCAGGGGAAGGGCGCCCAGCCGGGGGCCCGACGAACTCTTGCTGCTGGGCGTCTCCGACTCGTCCAGGCCGCTGTCGTAGCAGCTCTGCAGCGATCCTTGCTGGTGAGGGTCCTGGGGCTGGCTCACCACCGAGAAGGTCACTCGGCGAAACGGCTACAAGAGAAACCAAACGGCCGGGGGTCACTATAAAAGGGACTGTTGTACTTTATTGTTATTTTTCTTATTATTTGATGGCATCTAGGGCGTTGGATCCTCTGGATTTTAGAAAGGGATTTCGGGTCAGGGTGGTAGAGAAATAGGTTAGGAAAAAAGGGGACAAGGGTAAGAAGTCTATGCTTTAATTGGAGGATTCAATGGTATTAGTATGTGTGCTAGCTAGATTTTAAGGACACAACTATTAACTTAAATTACCAAGATAGGTGAGATATCACTTTCCTAGCCACCCCAAACAAGGTCCTGCCTTTCTTTCTCCTTGAAAACGTTCAATAGGAAGACCTTGTAGGGACATGGAGGAGGCTGTTCAAAGGAAGTCTTTCACAAGATCACTTGAAGCTCTGGGGACTAAGCAGACATGGCAGCTGGCTAAACATGTGTGTTAAATACAACTAAGGAGGGAGGAATGCACCAGCCTCATTCACTTGTTTATTTGCCCACTAAAAAGAGGACAAGGTGAACAAGTGTTCAACTCTGCAGGAGGTCTGATTTGACACCACAGAGTGAAACGACAAACGTAAAGGCGAGAGTACTCAAACAGGCACACTTACTCGACTGCATGTGAGCATGTGCGAGCACACAAAGGGTTTTGCAAGATGAGCTGTACGTGGGTTTGCGCTGTCAGTGTGTAGCCTGCTCTAACATATTATTGAGCAGTGTCCTGAGTTAAGCAGTAACAGAGCATGTCATTAAAGCCGAGGCCTCTTTCTCACTGTCACAGTCCGTTTCCCTTCCTCCCTTTACATCTCTCAATCCCTGTCGGAGCATTGTACAAAGGTAATGGCAGAGAGGGGGGATGAAAGAGGGAGAATAAGCATGAGGCGAGGAATGAAAGATCAGGCTTGGTCATTACCAGAATAAATGGCATAACAAATGGCTAATGCCATTCATTAATTAGATACAAACACAGTCAGAGCTTGACCCTATTGCTGCGCACCTTCTCTTTCAGCCCCTCATCACTTGCTCATGTTCTCCTTCTCTTCTGCTGACCCCCCGTCCTCCGTATTTTCTTGTTCTATCATGAGAATAATATACGAGACAGAGGCCCATTACTCAAACATTTTCTCTTTCACCCTCCATTTCTTCCCCAACTGTTTCACCTGGAGAAGTAAAACTGGTTATCAGCCTCCGTAATCGATAGCTGCATCTATAATTTCTACATCTATCCATAGCCCTTCGAACACATGCTTTGAGAGGCAGATGCCAAAACATCATAGCAAGCTCTTATCGTGTCAATAGATTATTGTTATGTGTAAAAGTATGTTGACATCTTTAGAAAAAGAGTGAACTATGAAGTGTAAATGCGCACAAACACACCTTATGAAGCTGAATCTCTTTGTAATTTTGTCATCCTGAGACACTACTATAAGCACCTCTGAATCTCTGCCAGGCACATACTGTGTAGGATTCTCTTTTTGATAATGAAATTTCCCACAAGCCAGTGGGAAAAATGGGCTTCCTTTTGCTGTGTGGAAAAGATTTGCATTTATTTATATATTTCCGCCCGGTTCTTTTTTTCTGGCTGGCTGGCTAACACAGCAATCTTGGCAATGAATCATGTTTCCATGTAATTACAATCAACACTCAACAAATGAATTGGTATAAATATTCATGCAAATTTCACTTGGATAGTCAACATTTGTTGCATAATTAAAATCGGGGGCCCAGAAGGAGAACTGCTCTCTATAAGTGTAATAACACTTGAAGAGATGTTAAGATATTAAAACATGTTTTTTAATGTTTTTTTTTGTTTTGTTTTGTTTGTTTGTTTTTACTCTATTTCTCTGAAACACTTGTTTGGTGTGAGGTGTGTGTTAACAAGTCCCACAGCTTGCGTGTGGCCGAAAAAAAGTACTTTGTCTAGATCAGATTTAGTGGAGTGCCATACTCCTTGGGAAACACGGTTTTCTAATGATACAAATTAAACCACTGCTGCCTAATGAATTGCTGGCGAGACCGCTGCAAAGAAAAGAAACACTCCAGCAAGCGTGCACCGAGGGAAAATTGAGTTTGGGAGAGAGAAAAGAAGCTGACGGGAAGAAAAAAAAAAGTTAAACGAACAAATAGATTTTATTCACCTGAATTTCCCCTTATTTTCACTGGAGTGAGAGCGAGATAGAAGAGAGAAAAAAAACCTAATTTGTTTGCAAACCAGAAATGGAGTTCATGCAGAGATCGCCGGAGGCTTTGGATTAGAATCTGAAGCAACCACCGTCTGCACACCGACCTTCGCTCCCTTCATTCTGTCTTTTAAATAAATGAATAAAATAAAAAGTGATTCGTTCTTAGTCATTTTTTCCTTATATTTGTGTGTGTATGCCTAGGTGTGTATGTCAGGAGTAGCCGGGGGAAGAAAAACGAATTGTCCAGCATGCCATGTGCAATCACATAAGGCTTTCTGGTTGTCACAAGCAGTGCTTTTTCTCTCTCTGTTTCAAGTATTCAAAGGGAGGACAATTTTGGGGCTCATCACATGGCCAAACCACAGGGAAAAATTAACAAAATTATCTGCCATGCATAGACACACAATCAGGGTTGACGGCTGGGAATTTGCTGCCTCGAAGATACTTTAATGCATGAGCGATGGCAAGGGCGATATTACATTGGGAGAAAGAAAAGCAGGCTGTGGGTGTTGCAGTGAAAGTGTTCCCCTCGCTGTATGTCCATGCTGTTAAATGGCACAGAGTTGACCCCCTCTCACCAGATACTGGCCATTTTCAGATCCGGTGTGTTTTTTAAGCCTGACTGAGTGCATGCCCTTTGATGCCAGTCCCTCTACCTCCTACTCTGACCTCCTGCCCTCATGGTCCACTCAGCTGCCAATCAATCTAGCAGTAACCGAACCAGAAACACTAGCACACGCACATACACAAATGCACTGAAATGTCACGACCCCTGTCCTATTTAATTTTTATTGTAGAGCTACTTTATTTCAAAAAAATTACTTTGGAGCCAGTTCAGTTTGTTGAGTGTCTATTATGTGATGGATGATTTTAAAGCTTTGGATTTAGAGATTTAAAAAAATAATCAGAACAAAACCTTGTCAAATTAATGCCAGAGAGTGGCCGAGCTTTCAATGTATGGCTTTCATTATAAGTTAGCACTAGTTTGCTTTATTTTAACCAGATGCCAGGACCCCTTTTCGGGTCTCGACAATGGAGGGCCTCTTTGGGGTGTGCTTGTGATTGAAAGCCAGCTGTGACAGCCACGGGTGATTGAGCAAATCCGTCATCCCAAAAACTGAACAATGCAAACAAGCCACAGGTTTATTGGAAGCTCTGGCCAAAGCTTGGCCCGGCCTATTTCCTGGATACTAAAGGGAAAACACATGGGCTGCCTGACTCAAGCGGAGCTGGAGCCAATAAAATCAGGACCGTGCCACTCATGTCAATAATGTGTGACCTCTTGGATTTGATTTTCATTTCCTCCTCCCCCGAACTAAATGTTGAGGCGCTGTCAGCAGCACTTTGTTTGAGCCTTACTTCTTTTATCTCCCAGAATGGGTAGCATATTGTTTAGAAGTAGAGCGCTTTTCCTTTGCATGAACTCTGAGTTGTTCAGATCAATGACACCAGTTGAGAACTCAAGGCACATTACTTAAGGCTCTACAGTAGCTTTAATGTCAAGTTTTCCTAAAACATTTTCATTATCAGATCTCCAATCATCATCCCATTCCCATGCCTAATGTTACACATTATGTGATACAGTACATGTACAGAACACACAATGGAGACTGTGATTATGCTCTATGTGACTCCTCATCCATTGAGGATGACCTTTGAACCTGTTCTCTCTGGATGTCTGGATTTATAATCAAGCCCACCTTCACCAGAGCCTCTGGACAGAGTGAAGGATAATGGAACGATGGAGGTAGGCCAGGCTGGAAAACACAGTGTGTGTAATTTCAGCTGTGAATACCTTTGGCGGATGGCAGTGACCCACTAGCGTGAACCACAGGAAGTAATTGTGGCTGGGCTATACTTGGGGCAAGGGGAGCAAACATAAACTGCAGTGCCAGTGTCTTATTGCAGTCAACCAAGAGAGATGGAGGGATACTGAGGAGAGAGTATGAGTAAGTGAGATGGAAAGACAGATAAAGAGGCCAGTCGAACAGGGGGGAAGACAAAGAGACTTGGAGAGAGTGAGAGAAGGCAGTGAAACATGAGTAAGGCCATGACTGCCAAAAGTACCAGTCGGTAATTAAGAAGCCATGTTTCATTTTTAATGGGCAACCAGACAGTGACCTGTGATATGCCACCTGAGACGCATAGAAAGTGCCAAATAGCCACGGTGCACCAAACAACATACTTGCTGAGATCTTAAATTGGCTGAACCCAATCACGACTGCTTGTCTTTGAAAAGCTCAAATACAGGTGAAGCTTGGTGTAATTCCAGTACTGTGAATTATAAAGATCATGAGACACACTGATATCGAAGCGAGAAATGAGACAAATGCCCTCAAGGTGAATGTCTGACTTGAAATCAATTGGAATCTGATCAGGGTGGATTCAGGTTCTATTTGGGTGCTGCTCAGTTCCACTAAATTATTATGTTACAGGTTAAGCTAGGCACAGACGGCTAATACTGCCTGGCCTCAGTAGTCAAAAACAAAAGGTTAGTCCAAATGTTGTTTGGTTGGTTGGTTTTTATTTATTTATCCCTGTAGGGAAAGTACATATGCAGCATACTCACACAGACATTTAAAGTTTCACAATTGGCATATGCAAACATAATTAAAACATTTAAGATAAGATGAGATAAGGTGACCAGACCAGCTGGCCATCAGTCAACACTAGAAGACGAATTTAAGAATCTAATTGCTTGGGGGATAAAAGATAGTTTGGACCTGTTTTTCATGCACCTGGGAACACAAAACCGTCGTCCAGATGGCAGAAGTTCAAACGCATAATATAAGGGATGCCTCTTATCATGCACAATAATGTTGGCTTTACTCAGCACTCTCTCTTTGTATATGCTCTCTATACTTGTGGATGTGTGAATGTGGATGGTCTCTCAGGTGTGTTAGGCCCCCCATGAGTGACCAGGGGAATTTCAAAAAGGGTTTTGGCTAGGGCTGAGTAAGTTGTGCGAATTTTGGTGGAGTAGTTGGCTGCAGCTTTATTAGCGAGACCGCCTGCAGACTCTCAGGTATCGTGTTCTAGCCCGACTGATAGCTTTGGCCCTGTCAAGCTCCAGTGCTCCTCTTCACTTCCTCACATTCCCTGTCTTCTTCAAACTTCACTCCTCTGCACACATTCCTCCCAGGTCACTCAGGATGAAGGGGAAAAACCGGGGTAACATTTCCAAAGATCACCCAAGACTCCAGGAGGAAAGAAAGACGAACTGTCGAGAATAAAGAGGCTCTTGTGAGTTGAGTGTCTGATTTTTCCAACATTATCTTCTCAGTCAACAAAGATGCAAAGAGTGTTTTTTCCCCGTCTTGTTCTACTCTGCTGGGTTTGAAAAAAAACTAGTTTTTCACATCTTTTAAGACAGCCAGGCTCACAAGAGCCCCCAGCTACCGGTTCCTCACCTTAACTGTGTACACAATAATGCGTTTATATATATATATATATATATATATATATATATGTATAGTATATAAAATAAGTGATGCAGTAGATTGCATTGACATATTTCAATGCCAATATTTCATTTAAAACGATGTTCTGCTAGATCATACAACCCAGATGGGTACAAAGCTGGATAATAAAATGTTTTAAAACCTTTAAAAATATTTTTATTACAGGTGAGACATTATGGGCAACACAGCACACTGTGTCGTTAAGAGTTGATGATGCTATTAGCACTCTCCTGTTGATCTTTGAAATCGTGAGAGAATTTTTTACCCTTCCATTTTACCGTGTGGTCATTTTATGATCTGACTGCACACCAATCAATTGAATATCCTTCAGTGCTTGTCGGCTAGCATTCTCTTGAGTTTTTACTGACCCTTTATTGCAGTCTTTGGCAGAGGAAATAGCTGTATAAACATATGTGCTCCAGTAAGAAAAGACTATTTAATAAATCCAAAAAGACAGCAGGCAACCCAAAACATGAACTCCCTGATGCTTCTAACTATTGTATGGTTGGGGTTGTGCCATAAAAAGTTGTTGCTAGGCACAAAAAGTCCTCCGAAGGAACTCTCAATTCTCAGTCTCAGAGCTTGTGCCTTGGGAACCACTTTGGATTTAGAAAAAGGAAGTGGAAATTGAAGTGGGAAAAAAGATGCAAAAGTTGGAGAGAGTATAAGAAAGGAACTAAGAAAGGGAAATAGATGCTAAAGAAACGAGAGAGTTGGTGATCCTTCCATCCCAAGCTCCATTTTCTTCCTTCATCCACACCCCCCTTTAGTCTTTTCTTTTCCCAATGTGTTTGGAATGCCTTTGGACGAGTGCCACAGCTAGTGCTTTCCTATTAGCATGCACCCCATGCACACAGCCGGAGAGACAGACCCACAGGAAGAAGAAAAAAATTGAGAGAAAAAAAGATCACACATGGTTACTTTCTTAAAGTCTGGGCTAAACTTTTAATTGCTCTTCAAGTGGCGGATTAGGCCACTGGTGTAACAGAGATACTATTCTGAGGGGATGCGTTTGAACATTTTCAGATGCTTAGCCCAACCCCTGACCTGCTCTGAATGGCAAAGGAGAAGTGTTTTGTTTTGGGGGTTTTTGTTGTTGGTTTTTTGGTTGATGGAGTGGGGGGCAGAGATGGTTTGGGGGGTACTGGTATTGAGTGGCAGTGGATTAGCTTCAATCTGACAAATAACACCCTGTGTGGGATTCTGCTGCTTTTCATGCTGGGCTGCAGGAACACCATCATACCAAGCCTAGTGTCATGTAGCTGAAAGCAGGAGCCTAAGAAGGATGTAAAAAATGGATACATGAAAACTTTGCAATTCATACAGGGAGGCTGGTCATTGTTGACCAAATAATTAATATATTTCCATTTATCATCCGGGGCTGTCAATCGAATTATGTTACATCCTCTCATTATGAATGGATGGGGCCTTCTCCTGTGTTGCCATGTTAGAGCCACTGCTGCTGATGCAAACTCTGGCAGACACTGGGAATGAGTGTCAACCAAACCCTGGCCCTGGTGTTTCTTACATAGAGTCTGCCTGCAAATCTTGATATCGCATTTCCTACTTTTTGGAATTCAGCCCCTGTTTATACACTGACATTTGAATGGCATGCCATTCACTGTGCGTGTGCATGTGAGCACATGTGCACATGTATCAAGTGAAATTGCTCCCTGCGCACTCAGCCGTGCAAGTGCCTCTTGTCTATGTGGGAGTGTAAGTTAACGTGTATGTGTGTCATGTCTTTGGCATTGTCATGTCATTTTACATGTCACCCTGCCATCAGCTTAGGTTCCCATCCTGGCATTGGTGGTGGTGGTGGGGGGGGGGGATCCATCACAGCACTGGCAGCGCTGCATCTGACCAACGGCCTACTACTGTCAGTTTGTGACGAGCCTGGGGCTGGCTCTAACATTAGCTTGTTGTGACACAGGTCTGGGTGTCAGCAGAAAGCATGACATGGCATCAGCGAAGCCCGGAGTTGGCGCAAAGCGGCCAAATGCCGGAGCTGAGCATGCGCTGCTACGGAGATACAGCAGCTCGCTTATTTTGCTACCTGTTCCATACAAGCACAGGTGGAAAATTTGGACGCCGGCAAATGCTATATCTAAAGAAATGAATGTCAGCACGGAGATAACAAAATGCAGAGATAGGATCTACAGGGATAGACAGACTGTGGAGAGAAGTATAAAGAAAGAAAAGACTGAGATAAGTGAAGGAGAAAGAAACAGAGAAAGAGACAGGCTGATGAATGATTCTTTATTTTCCATCCTGAGTCACTGATGACAGATAACCTGCATTTAGGGGATCAGGGCTGCCATCCAAACATGCAAAAGGGAGAGGAGAGAGAGAGATCGGGGGAGGTTAAAGAGCATATCCAGCTTATCTGCTAATGAGGCGTTCTATTTGAGTATGATCATGCAGGCATGTATCATTCAAGTGGGATAAGTAGTGTGTGTCTCCTCGTGTGCGTTTGTGGCGCCCGTCCGTGCCTCTGTATGTGTGTGCGTCCTCATGTCATCTTTGGAAACACCCACGCTTCCCTCATTCCATCAGGATAGTACCACCAGGTGGCGCGTCTTTGCCTTGATGAAATGAATGCCAACTGTATGTCCTGATCATATCACTCGCACACACGCACACACTTCCCTTACAGGTCCCATCCACCACCTGTTCCTGACAACAGACGCGTAGGACAATTACGATCCAAACAATTATGAAAACAATTATTACAAATGAGTAATTAAACTCTAACGTCAGGATAAATAAACCAACGGTGAGAAGGGAGAGGATGAAGGAGGATGGAAAAAGCCCTAGGCAAGTCAGGGAAGGAATGAATAAAGAGCAGCGGGATAGGAAAGGAATTGAAAGAGATATGTGTAGTCGCTAACATGCCACACTCTGCTGGCGCAACATGAGGATTATGAGAAATGGAATGGCTTCACACACATACGCGCACATTTAACAAACCTCGAAACTTGGCAGAAAAGATATTTCTCCCCCTCCCCCCCAAATTTCTCCCTGTCATGTTCCCCATCCCTCCATCCTCGTTCATCATCTCAACTCGGTGCCTTATCGCCCAACTTCCCTCTTCCCTCTCTCCCCTATCTCCGTCTCTGTCATTCTCACCCGCTCCCTCCCTACCTTGCTATCTTTGTTGAGATCACACAAGGTCAAACCTCCCCGACGTTTGATGGATGAAAATGGAATTAAGATGAAAGCACACTTTCAGATAATGAAGATATGCGGCGGGAGATTAGGAAACTGGGGAGGCTGCAGAGGTGCCGACCAAATTAATATTGAAATTTATGTGTGTTTGGCTCAGGCCCAGACAATCCCCATGTGTTATTTCCGCCAGGGGGCCAAAGTGGAAAACATAACAAAAATTTTAATACCGTTTGAGGGTGGAAAGTGGATAGGCAGTGCCTTTTTTTTTTTCAGCGACAGTGTTCATTTTGTCTGACGTAGGAATGCAAAATTAAGCAGCTGGAGTGCACAATGCAGCCATTCAGCAGCAGAGGAGGGATTGTGTTGGAAATTTTAAACATGCACACCTGTGGGGCTTTGCGTGTGGCATTCAAAGATTAAATATGTTGAATTTACCTGTGATGTTTAAAGGTAGATGAGTGTGTCTACTTGCTTAGGGGTGTGTGAAAGCTTTGCATATTGACATGCCCCTATTCAGATATTTGCATTGACTTTGAAAGGCATATGATACTTTACACAAAGTGATACACACAGGCACATGTATCTTACAATCCAATCTTCCCCATCTCAGCAGTTCTAAAGGGCTGGATCACTGTATGTGTGTTTGAGGAGCGTGTTACAGAAGATAGGCGAAAGGCCCCGTGCCTCAGAAGGCATAGAAGATAGACAATCTATCAAGCCCCCGTATCACTGTCTGATGACGGCGATATGCACACTAATCCGCATGTAAAATAGTCCTCTCCTCCAAGGCACTTCTTCGAGTGCACTTAGCTAACAGTGTCTCTACTTTCCGATCCTTTCCTCATTCTTGCAGTCTCCTTGACACTATTCCCAGCGAAGGGGGAAAAATGCAGGGGATGATCCACAATGTTGCTCTTAAGGTCTCATTTCCAGCTCCAGCCCTATTAGATCTCATTACTCAGTTGTTGACTGGGCAGCCATTTTGGGCAGTTAATGGGAAATTTGATAATGGCGTCAGGTTGTTTTGGTCCCCACTGTCACAGCTCTCCAGCACTCTGCTTGCAGTGGCACTTTGTTAAGGGGGCACAGGAGTGTCGAAAAACACAATTAACAGTGCAGCTTGTTTGTTCCCTCTGGTATTTCTGCCTAGTAAGTCAAAATAATGCAGAAAAACATTGGGGGAGTACAAAAGAATATGTGCGTAGTTCAATTTGGCCCTGTTTTGTTCTCTCTAAGCTGCAAGCTGTTCCCCCTTCTTGAAAAAGAAGGGGAAAAAAACGTGGTCAGGTTACATAGGAGATTCCCAACAATGAAGCTCTTTGTTAAGGCATTAAGTAAACAGGGAGAATGCAGAAAATATAGTCTTTTTTTCACCTTAATCAAAGGTTACAGAGAGGTCAAACAGGCATGATTACTGGACACCTGTGCCAGCTCTCTGGTGAGCTCTGTACCAGTGTACCAATGCCCCCTGTGCCATCAATCCCCACCTTCAAGTGTGTGTGTCTATGTGTGTGTTTCACCTATCACCTTACAGGCAGCTGGTATCCTAGGAATAAAAGAATCGTCAGTGAGATGTCCAGCGAAGGCAGAGGATGAAGGCGAATAGTGGGTCGGAGAGTGGTGGCGGTGCGCAGGGCTAGCAGATGGAACAGATCCTGTGTCTCGTTGAAATATGCACACACACACACACACACACACACACACACACATACACACACATACCCGCTTCTCCCCTCATGGTGCAGGTGAAAGCACCTAACTGTATGCGTGACCCCCCCACTCCCCAGCCCCCCCTCTCTGTGCTTCTAATCAAGAGAAGGACAGAAATGAGAGGACAGGGAGTTTTGAGGGGGAACAGAGAAAGAATGGCTGCTATTGAAGTAACCTAAGCTAGCGGAGAAAGATAGAAGAAATGAAGACGGTGCTCTCGCAAACACACACACACACACACACACACACACACAGTCTCTGCAGTGACAGCACCCTTTGTGCTCACATGAAGGAGCTGGTGGTGGTGGTGAGTGTGTGTGGCAGTGGAGGTCAATGTCTCCGAGATGGTTATTGATTTAAACTGACATCGGCATGACGGATAACAGTGATGAGCGGTAAGAACGGCGCAGTGCATCACGTGCAGCATCATCAAGGGTCCGTGATGCCGGATCAATATGGAGGTATGAAGTCGGGTTAGTGATATGTGTGTTTGTGACCACTATGAATAGGCTGTCCCGCATCCTTGTGGATGTTCAGGGAGAACAGAAGAGGGATGCGGTTCTCTGTCTCCCTCCTCTCTTTTTTTCCTCTCTTTCACTTTCTCTGTCTTCCTCCCTCTGCCACCCAGCCACAACAGAGCCGCTTGAAAAAACAACCCAACATCAAAACTCAAGGCCAGAATTGAGGCTGTCACATAAAAAGACAAAACATCTATTTAATTTGAGCTTGTATTACATTGCCATTTTCTCTTTCTTTGATCTAAGAACAATGCCCAGGATTTGCCACAGACTGGGCTGCCTCCAAACCCTGCCGCTTTGCAATACCCAGTTTCTGCCAAACAGGTTTTCTCCCTATTCACACGCTTCATAAAGCAAAAGCCAAGTGCTAGCAGCATAGCACAGCACCCCACCGCACTAATGATGGCCCTCATCAGGCTGGTTAATTTAACCCCCAGTGTAAATTGAGAGGTAGAGGTCATGGGGGGGGGAGGTGGACGGGGGGCTGCAATTCATCTAAAGCTGAAGCAGCTCTAGCTTTAAACAATAATCAGATCTCTAAAAGGAAAAAAAAAACAACTGCCGCCTGGCCCACATTTCTATGCTAACAAGTAAATTGGGTGTGTTTTATTTATCTGCAGTGCAGACCACATTATTATGAATTTGGGGCATTGGAAGAGTAGTTATTTAGAAGGCTACAGTTTCAGTTATTCCCCATGTATTTACTTTGCCTCCCCTGCTGTCTCCCCCAACCCTCCCTCCACCCATCACTGAGCCTCTGGTCCTCTTCTTCGGCCAGAATGAAAAGCAGGTCAGGCGTGAATGACAACTCAATAAGCTAAGTATAATACACCAAAAATGGAGTGGAGGCCATGCAACACAACAACACTATGAGGCAAAATGTGCAAAATCTGTCTTTGAATATTATTTCAGGTGCTGGAAATCTGCACGCACTGCCTTTGTAGTAATTCTAAATGCTGACATGCACTCCCAAGGGAGCGGGTTTGAAGAGCGTTGGGTGTGAGGTGGCTGTCCCTATTTCCCAAGATGCATCTGCTGAGTCTTTTTGGTACTTCAGTGGTATTCTAATAGTGCTGTAACATCTGAAGATAGCTGTGGCAGCTGACTCACACACATATGTATACAGGAAATCGCCTCTAGTTCTTGCTTAAGTACATGGTCCAATATCACAATGCTGATGGTGTTCTTGCAGAAGTTGTCAAGCTGTTGTCAAGGAGTCATTGCATTTTGTTTGTTTTTTGTTTTCATAACCGATGTGGGCCAGGTATCAGCCCATCCAGATGTGATCATCACCATTAGTGAGTTTGTTTTTTCAGCACCAACAACTTTTCATTTCTCATCCATCTGTCAAGAATATTAGCCACCAAGTCATCCATCACACTCAATCCACTCCCTAATTCTCACGTCTCTCGCTCTGCTTATCTCAATACTTTGGAGCTGAGGTGTAATACTAACAAGGTAGAGGAAGACGAATGGCTTGTTGGGTCGTAAATCCGCAGATAAGGTGAGCAGTATGTTTCACATTACGGTTTTAAGTCCATGTTAGACCTTGGAGGAGCTTCCTGGTGTCTTCACGCTCACATGCGTAAGCACACACACATGAATAAAGGTCCCTGTCATTCTTCCCTGTCGCCACTAATGAGTTCCATTTCATTCCCACATTCCTTTACACGACCCTATCAACCTCAGCCGGTGTTGAGTTGCAATTCCATGTCTCTCTGCTCCTTTCAGTGTCTCTCTCTCCCCTTCACTCTCTCTCTCTCTCTATACAGTGCTTTCCAGTGCAGCTGATCTCCGTCGAGCCCTACAATCTAGTTAATATTTCATCAAGTGGGGAATTTCACATCTGTAGGTCACATTCTGGGCCTTGGCAATTAGAAACTCAAACAGCGACCTGGCTTGCTTCTTTAATTCTACTTCTTCTTCTTCTTCTTCTCACCCTTCTGCACACCCTTTTTTCAAAGGGAATTAACAAGTTGAAATTAATTTGAGCCCTTGCTGAAGTCCTTATAGTGCAACTGTCAAAAGTGACCGAGAGCCGGCGGAGGGCCCGAGAAGAAGGGTGGGGA
>CM022475.1:12150188-12235529 GCA_011952105.1 Coreoperca whiteheadi
GAGGGGGGGGAGGGGGGGGGTGGTGGTGGTTGATGAAAGAGATAGAGACAGAGAGGCAGCGATAGCGAAGAGACCACCCGAATCCACATGAATAAAATAACATTCCGGGTTTTAAAGTGTTCTGCAGCTAAATCAGAAGCGACCGCAGTCATTTGCTGGGTGCAGCTTCTCTTTGGTGTTGGACAAATCCCTCGTTTAGGAATATAAAGACATGATATCATCGTGGTTGCTGGAGACACAATGAACTGGAAAGCATGTCTAATTATTGTAGCATTTATACCAGTTTGTGTGATTTACAAAATTTAATATTTCATCTTGCAGAGATAAATATGATTTGTTCGTTTCAATAATGAATGTGCAAGTGTGTGCCTTTTCTTTTTGTTTGTGTGTAATTACATGCACGCTCACTGAAGGACATCTGTGTTAAGTGTGTGTTGTATGGGACGTAAGTACACGCTGGATCCTGTGGGTTTACCCTAGATACAGTATCTGAACTGGATTAACAATGCCTCATTCATTGCGAGATCTTTGATTAACCCTGCCTATACCTCACGGCATTAGGAGGCTTAACATTAGGATGCCTGGTCTTAGCATGTTCTCATCTATGATAACACAGGAACAAAATGGTGTCATCGGTGAGTAAGCGTAAAGGGGGATCCTCACCATTCTCCATTGTTGTGTAATTCAAATGTAGGACACGATAAGAGATGTGATCAATGAGCCATTTGCTGTTCTTTCCACTAAGATATCAACTCTGGAATGGATTTAGAAGGATCACTCGGCCTTTATCTGCTTAAGATACAGAGTAGAGTTTACATAAACACAGAGAAGCGCTCAACATGCTTTTTCAGACCACCAACAATAAACAATCTTCTCATTTAAGGCCTGTTTAATGCTTGTGACGGGTGCAGTCGTGGGTCAGGATTAAACCTGGGTTGCTGATTTGGGACCAGTGACTATTAGCAAAGACCATCCAGAGCCCTGACCTGCAATGCACTCTAATACATGACCTTGTGACCTTCCTGTTTGCTAGCCTGCTTAGAACTAATACGTATTGATCGGTTGCTGGGGAAGGGAGTATGTGGAGGGAGTGAGAATGAGATATGGATAGAATTAATGTTAAAATTTGACGGAAAAGAAATCACTCTGGCAACTACAGGTCCCTGCTGGGCTAATTTAAGCAGGCAAACAAGAGAGGCAGCCCAGCAATCTGGCAAAATATAAACCAATGCTCCCCGCTGCAACCAGCCAACCAAGGCCATCACACAGAGAAATGGCTAAAATCCACTGAATCTTTCTCAGAGTTGCAGTCTCAACAAAACCTTAGAATGCAAGCCAGTGAGCGCACTATTACAATGAGAGAACGGAGCGTGGACCTTTTTTGTAAGGCAAAGCCGACGCCTGATGAAACTTTGATTTGAGCGCATATGAAACGGTGTGCGGCAGGCAAGACACACCCATCCCACACGCAGCCCAGATCTGTCCATCAGCCATGTGTTTAGCCAACCTGAAAAAACTGCCCCAATCAACACAGAAGCCTCGGCTTGTCAGTCACACATTAGCAGCCAAGTCACCACAAGGCAGAGGAGGAGATGAGGCTGAATGCTTATTAGTGGCTGTGAAATCTTAGCCCCAAAGCTTCTCTTGCATTTACAGGCTTCAGTCAGAAAGCACCATTACTTTTCTTTAAGAGGATTTCTTTTCTTTTTTTTTTTTTTTTTTTTGCAGCGTTTCTGTTTTGCACAAAATTATACAGGAGTGAAAGCACGGACGGACTATTATGTCCAAAACCTGGCACATGGATGTCTCCCACTAACTCGGACTGTTACTGTAAGCGCAAGAAAAGTAGTTTGATATAGTATGTTCCCAGAGATTAGGTGGCTTCTCTTTATCCCACACAAATTTACTCAGTGCTCTGGAGGAATGCTGATTGCCCATGCAGACTTTGGCCATCGACAGAGAACATTTGCTTTACAGTTAAATTCAAAATTAAAGTCAGTGAATGGAAATTGTACAAGTTCAACTCCCACAAGGTGGCTCGGCTGTGGTAATGCTGTTCTCTTTCTAATGCTGTGGCCTGGTTCCATCTCTCAGCTGTGTTTTTGATCCTTCATTATCCTAAAATAAAAAATTGCTTGGCCAGCTCAGAAACAAGCCACTTCTCACACGAGCAAAGAATTCAGATCTTTAGAAAGAGCCCACATGCACACAGATGCCCAAACATTCATACATTAATAAAAGCGTACATCCACACATACCCGCACAATAACACACTCCCCCATACACAAAACACACATCTGCGCGCTCGCAGCCGATGGACGTGGCGTTTAAATGGATGTGACATTAAAACAGGCGGCCCTGTTCGGATTGCGGCTGGTTCAGAATCACACACTCTCTCTGTCTCTCTCTCGCTCTCCACATCAATGTTGAAATAAAGATGTCTTAACATATTTGTCAAACAGATGCAGCTACTTTACACTTGCTGGAGGAAGATGCAATATGCAAAGCTTTATGTGATTCTGTTTTCAATAACGATGCACAGCATGCTGTCAGTCAGAGCTTGACCAAATTTCAAAACATACTCCCACTCGTGGGTCCACTCAATAGTTGTCATGAGTCACTGCTTGAAGCCATTACTGTGATAATAGAAAGAAGATACAAATTAGGAAGAAAAAAAGACCCTAAATCCTACATAAGACTAAAGTGAGGCAGTACGTTGTATCTCACATGCACACATTCCGATGAGGTTCTTACAGCAAACTGGGGAGCAAAATTAAGATGGCAGGCAAACGGAAAAACAAAACTTATTTTTATATTTGCTTCACAGGCTCAGCATATGTGCTTTGGTTTGCATTCGACAACAAGCAGAGAGGCACATACCCCTGCTACCATGTTTTACCACTTCATCCCGCCTCTCTGTGTGTATCAACCCGAGGATTGACCATCAATCGCACACCGTCCCTGTTCAATCTGCTCATTGTTTGATCTCAGCAAGGCAGAGCCAAAGAATAAACATCTCTATCACAGAAGGATTTTGCATACAAGAGAAAGGCAAAGAGATACAAAGCAAACAAATAAATGTGCCAGCCTGTATGAAGAATTCTGGGCTGCGTAATTAGGCAACCTTCATAATACATGACCAGAGGGAGGATGGGAGGGGAGGAGAGAAAGAGAGAGAAGAAAGGTAGAGGGGAGCATTTGAGTGCGGAGGCAGGAGTGGTAATGCTTGATCCGCTGTCATTGATCAGATGTGTGTATGTGTGCGCGAGTGTGTTTGTTTCCATCATGTGGCTATTCGTGTGTCTCAGTAACTGTGTGTTTGTTTGTGTGCATGGTGTGATGGAGGCAGAGGGCCTGTGGCAGGTAGAAAATGGCCCGGGCCTTTTCATTTGACACCGCTGCGCCTTCAAACAAACTACCTAGGGCCCCTGCGCACACCCATAATCCATTCAAGGTAGCAAGCAATTTTCATTATTGACTGGTGAGAAACACAGGCAGAGAAAGAGAGACAGAGAGAGAGAGAGAGAGGAGAGTAAGCGAGACAAGATAGAAAACAAAAAGAGAATAACATGGCTGAGCGGGGAGAGATTGAAAGTAGTAAAGAAGGGCGAAGTGGAAGAGATAGCAGGGTATTGGCAAGAAAAAAAAAAGCTTGAGTAAAGGAGAGAAAATAGATTACAAATAAAGTAGGGGCTCAAGAAAGGGGAAGATGGGAGGAGAGTGCCAAAGAGATAGATGTGATTGAGAGTGATGCGTCTGGAGATGAGGGTGGAGGAGAGATGGAGAGCAGAGATGAAAGGGATGCAATCACAGAAGGAGCTAATGTATGGGTATAAATATTGGAAGTTCATGTTTACCAAAGCCGGATATGCAAGTGACATCGTGTCACCTTTTTATATATGAACTCGACATGCTTGCATACATGTTCACAAGCGCACACACACAAAACACACTCTTTTACAGCAGAGGTTTCAGCGATCACCTGTAAAGTGAGAGGCGTGGAGCACAATTGACGGTATGCAAATCCAGACCTTGGAAGGTGGGCCGGGGTTGGGCAACAGACATGGTCATGACCATGAGCTGATGGATGGCAGACGCAAATTGTCTACACACACAAACATACACTCTTCTCTCTCCATCTTCTTTGTGTTTTTAACCTAGATTTAAAGACCACTTCGCTGCAGTTTTTCAGTATCTGACATGGCGTTTTGGGATAGACTCACTGAAATGCAGCTCAGCAAATCACTGAAAAAGAAGCAGAGAGAGAGGCGCAGATATATATATATATATATATATATAAGAAATCCCTCTGCACATTATATAAATCACAAAGATTTGTACGGTTAGACCCCCTTCCAACCAGCAATACAACCTTTTAAGTAGGCTACATCTCCTGGAAACATTTCAAAATCTGTTTTATGATAGGGGTTTGGGCTGTACATTATTCACTGCAGGCCTGGTGGGCCAAAACAGCAGTCGACAGGGAGCATCCTCTGCTTTTATACATAAAGGGAAGTTGTGACAAAACGGAGAAGGGGGTAGAAAATGAGGAAAATGATTGATATTCCATCCCCGTCTTGTTCCAGTCAAGTGACAAAATTCTTCTCACTGTGTTTTTCTATCTCTCTCTGTCTCTCTAACAACCTGAGCCAGCAGCCAGGAAATGAGCCTGTTTTGTTTTGTTGGAAGGTTTTTATTTCTTTTTTTTTTTTTTTATATTCTAAATAAAAAATGACAGTTGATTTGTCACCCTCTCTGCGGTATTTTCGCTGCGTGTACGCTGGTGTATGTGACTGCTTGTGTGTGACTCCTGCAGCTAAAGGGTGCAACCTGTGTGAGAGAGCGTGGTTTCCTCTGACTGAGGGATCATAGTGGGGGGGGGGAATACAAGCCCCATACCTCGCTGAGAAGGTTAACATCACTCCCTATGGCGGGTGCGTGCGTGGATGTGCACGTGGCTGCTCCAGCATCCACTGTGCATTGCTGCAGCATCCGTCAAACCTCAACAAATAAGCAATAACCGCACCGGTCACAGCCAGATTTCTCCCTTGTTTCGCATTCATAGCTACACTCCCCACAGCCACTTCCTGCTTCCAAATCCCTTATGCTAACATCCCGGTTCCCTTTCGCCTTATCTTCTCCTCCTCATCCTTTCAGCCTCCCTCCTTTCTCTACAGTCACATCATCTCTCTCTCTCTCTCCCTGACACACGCATACACACACATTACACTTACAGGGAGTGTGTCTAAGATTATGAGTCTCTCTCTTTCCTTTTTTTCTTTTTTTCTCTTTATGACTGGGGCCAGGGCCTGAAGTTGCCTCTGTCAGCACAATAAGGCCCTATAATGGATGGTAATCATTCAGCAAGCGTGGCAGCTACGGCTAGCCTAAAAAAAAAAAAAAAAAAAGAAATAAAGTGAGTGAGTGAGAGGGAGAGAGAGAAGCCTGGCTCCTCCGCTGCTAATCTCATCTAATGGCTTCTGCAGAGCCAGGAGAGAGCTATGCGTGCTAATAATGCAGCGGGGGAAGAAACGGAGGGATTGTGCGTGTGGGGTGGAGAGCTTGGTGGTGGTGGGGTCAACTGAGTGTTCGGAAAGTGTGGAAGGGGGCAGGGGGTGTAAAAAAAAAAAAAAGACGAAGAGAATGAGAGAGATGGAGGCGGGTTGGCGGGGATAAAGGTGGCGAGAAAAGGAAAGCAAAGTCAGCTTAAGCGTAGGGTTTAATAACATCATTATTATGGGGAGGCACCCACTATGGGATTTAGAGCCAAACACACACACACACACACACACACACACATACATACTCACTGATATGCACAAGTAAATTTAAAGTCTTATTCACCCGCTTCCTATTACCGGCCCATTCATCTGTTATGGCGAGTCACGTTCAGGTATTTTCTCAATATAAACTAAATGATCTTCATTATCAAAGGAATAATGAATAATAAAACCATCAATTCCACTCTTATATCTGTGGGTCATTACAAGGCTACAGTCAGCAGCTGGTTAGCTTAGCTTAGCATAAAGGGGGGGCAGGGAAACAGCAACTGCTCTGTCTGAAGGTAGCAATATGTGCCTACACCTCTAACGCTCACTCATTAACTTGTCGCGTCTCATTAGTTTGGACAGTAATCTAACTTCAGTAACCTCAACAGACGTTACTGCTGCCCGCCACAAAATAGTCAGTTACACAACCCCCCTAAAACCACAACTTGTTATTTTTACACTTTGAGTTTTGTACAATACAAATACAAACATGATAGTTTTTAAGGTTCTGGTAGCTGGATTTTATTACCTGCGGACAGAACTGGGCTAGCTGTTTCCCCCTGTTTTCAGCTAACTGGCTGATAGCTGTAGCCCAGTATTTTAAGGACCAACATGAGAGTGGTATTGATTTTCCATATAACTCTTGACAAGAAAGCAAATAAGCGTATTTCCAAAATTTCTAAGTAATTTAAATAAATACAGCATAGCAATGTTATCGAACTTGTTTACTATATAAGGGGGTTGGCTGAAAAATGCTTATGGGTTTATTGAATCAGTTATTAGGTTAACAACCTTTGCTGCACTCATAGTTTGTGAAGATGTAATTATTTATACTGTTTGGAAGATTTTTGGATCCACAGTGGATTAGATGAAGCGCCTGTAAAGGCTGTGACCTTTTGTAGCAATCAAACGTACAATCTGACATTTTTTATTTCTTGAAAAAGGTCCAAAGCCGAAACCCTGTGGCAAGAAACGAAAGTGAATTTAAAAATGCTTTAAGAACTAGATTTATCAAAAGTCAAAAATCTAATATTTACATTGACTAGTGTTGCAATGAGCACCATGCTTTGAGGGATTGGACGTTTGTCTAAAGGGATTAGCTCAGGGGATGAGCAGAATGTTTCCCATATCTGTTTAGCTTAACTGAGCAGAGAGACAGCAAAATAACACTTGTTTGTGCCTGGCTCATTTTCCATTTGTGAATATATATTTATCTTTTTATCCTCTTTTCATCATCCACAAGGTTATGCAAGCATGAGCAGAGACAGGGCTACGAGGTCGAACGTATGAAAGGCTGATACCAAATTACTGCTGTCCAGAGCTCATGCACATGCACAAGGCCTAAGGCTGGGGATTGCAGGAGAGACCAGCGGGCGTTTTTCTCTCATTACGCCAACAGACACAGATGGCCATGGCCAAAGCAGGGGACCAAATCCGTTGGACAGCACCCAATGGGTGAGCCATGGGCCATCCCATGGTCACGTATGACTGTAATTGAGAGAAAGAAGCTTGAGAGAAATAGCAAGAGCAAAATGTAGCGAGTCCAGTATCGGCAGCGACAAATTAGGAAAAACTAAGTACAAGAGAATTAAATAAAATTTATTTTGTGAAATTGCCCTCTGTGTCGTCAGTGTCGTCTCAAATCGCAGAGGAGCTGTGGGTTTCGCTTAGTAATGATGGGAACATTTATCCATATACACTCGGTCAGAAATAATTCTCGCAGAGGGATTCACAATAGATGCCGCGGTGATGATTTTATACAATTTCCTTTGCTAGACTGGCCTCCTTTCAGCAAAAATGGGTCAGCTTTTTGCATCCAGCCCAGGGACAAAACTGACGTCTTCTGTACTGGGTAAACATAAAGCCACACAGAGGACAGAGAAGTGAAAAGACTTTTGTCCGTGTGTGTGTGGGAGTTGGAGGGGTGACTTTAAAAAGTGATACAGAAAAGAAGAAAGTAAGTGAAAAGAATGAGATTGAAGAGATGGAAAGTAGATGAAAAGGGGATATGGAAGAAGAGGAACACAAAGGAGCTTCCAAAGCGTATAGACTGATGTGCGTTGTGTGAGTGTGTATGTGTCCAGTGGGACTGGTCTCCACTTTTTAGCCACGCTTGGTCAGTCAGTCGGCCCACCGCTTTCACTCGGACTAAAATATCTCAACAACTACATTCATAGTCCCCAGAAGTTGAAGGTTAATGACTTTGGTTATCCCCTGACAAATCTGGGATGCCCAAAAGGCAATTATGCTGGCATATATGCTCCCTAAATGCCTTAAACTTGTTGCCCCTTTCTTTGTTTCCTTAATCTGTCCTTTTCTACCTCTCTCTGTCTCTTTACCTTCATGTCTTTCTTCTTTGTCACCCTCCTCTTTCATTCCATTCCTACTTTGTACTTCTGCCTCCCTCTTTCTGTCTGCCTCTCTTTCTCTTTTCCTCCCACTCAGCTTTGCGACTCTGTGAAGACTGATGTATGCCTGTTTAAGAGATGGAAAAAGAACATTCATCAACAAAGAGTTGCCTCGTCAGTTCACTTGAAGTGTGTGTGACTGCACATGCAAACAAAGCTAATACTATCAAGAGGCATTCGACATCTGTGACTGTGTGTGTGTGTGTGTGTGTGTGTGTGTGTGTGTGTGTGTGTGTGTGTGTGTGTGAGTGAGAGAGAGTGAACGGCGGTGTGTCTGTGTATAAACACACCTCCTTGAACCTGCTTCCACCTGCCGTGACTGACTGGAGGCAGTGTGTTGAATGCTCCCTGCTTCTTTCTTGTTGTTGACATTCAAACAGTGTAGTAGGTTTTGTTGCTAGTGAAGTGCCTGAGGTGGAATCCATCTGGCATTATAAAGAAATGTGTTGACAAAAGAGTGTATTTCTGAAATACAAGTACAGTTGAGAGCATGTGTGAACATCCATGTGTATGTGTGTAGGACTAATACCCTCAAAGGAGCTGTGAATCATGTTTACACCCTTGGCGTGAGACCTTTCATCCATCATCGAGGTGTGTTTGTGTGTGGGCCTGTTTGTGCGCAGGTTGCTCCACTCCTAATTTGACCAGAGAATGAGCGAATGTTATCATTTTCCTGCCCTTGACCTTTTCCCGCACCAGTAGACAGAAACACCAGATTGAGAAAAAGATTGAATGAGGGGGCTGGAGAGAAAACTAAATAAACAGGAGAAAGAAAAAAGGAGGGGGGAAGAGAGAAAAATGCTGCTTCAGGCATCATAAGTACAAGACAGCTACAGGGGAAGAATATTATAAATAGTTTTGAAACCATTTTATTGTCTACTGAGGCTTTTTCTATCCACGATGGAAAATCTCATTTTCAATAACACAGCATGTTGCAAATATTAGATCTTCTCCAAACCCAGGATGTTGCCATGCTCATCACAAAGTGTCATCAAAAAAGATTTATCCTCAGTGGATGGATTAGCTTCAGTCTTCCTCATGCAGACTTTGACCTTTAGGTTGTAAATTGCAGATGGTTATCAGGAGACAAGCAGAAAAAGAATGACAACCGAGGGGAATTTGATCCCTCAGTTAAAACTTTGGGTCTCTCAGAGAAGTTTGAACCCTGAAAAGTTTGTTAAAATGTGTCCATGTCAAGGGTTTTCATCTCTTTTCCCGTCAGTTTTTGACATTATCAGGTGTTCTAATAGGATTGTGGCTGATACACACAGACGACGCACGCGCGAGCACGCACTTCACACGGCTTTTGATCTGGCTAGCACTGAGGTGACATCCCGCTGCCAGTAACGAGGCCCGCTCTCGAGGAAGGAGAACCTGAGGTCAAAGAGGCAACTACAATTCCACTGGCTTTCATTTAGTGCTCAGCTCAACCACCCCACCTGTCTTTGAGCCGAGATTAAAGACCTTCAAAAATAGACAGAGAAAGAAAAAGAGTGGTGAAAGAGAAAGAGGGGAGGAGAAAAAAAGTTCAATGACAATAAAAAAACCCTCAGCTGTCAAAACTCAATGTCATTGTATCTCAAAAACGGAATTGGTAATTGGTCGGGAGAATACGGGAGATGGGGACTGGAGGCAAGAAGGGGCGAAGGTTCTTCAGCTGTGTAACGCTGTTGAGGTATGCTGCATGCGTTGTCTATAGCCTCAGGTGGGGAGAGGCCAGCTCGGCTGCAGAGGAGCTGCGCCTCGACAGCATAGTTCTAAAACCGTATTGATGTCAAAAGGGGAATAAAACTCCCCGGTACTTCCTATTGTTGTTGGGTGTTTAAAAGACAAAGTGGTAGTCCCCCCACTGCGTTGAGGGAAAAGCATGTTGGCGTGAGTCATAAAGACTCACCACTAGCCGCGCAGTGGTTAACAAATCGCTTGCTGGGAAAAGAGGAGGGTGTCTTGTGTCTCTAGAGACAGAAATATTCCAACATGATCCTGTGGTCAAAAGCAAAATGTGCCAGGAGAAAGAGGCACTTACTCTTCACAACACAATGGTGCTTTTTTCATTTGCAAGGGCACCTGTTTAGGGAAATCCACCTAAACCTCAGCAGGAGGTTCTTGTGCAAGACCAAAATTTTCCTACAAAAGAACTCCCAAAAAATCTAGAATGCTTCATAGTCCCTTGGAGTAACAGTGATAGGGTGATGGCCTCTATTTATCCCTGTTCATTCAGCCTGTTCTTTAATTCCCATGTTATGTGTAGTTCGCAGTGAAGGAATTCATTGAGTAAAGAGTTCAGGGGGGCCAAGTTGAGCAGATCAAAGGGCAGACCGAGGTTAAGCATCACTTCAAAGGAGCAGCCCAGTTGTATGGAAGCAAGCTAGACAATGACTTAGCAAAGAGGGCACTTAACTAGCCTTCCAACATACTCGGAGAATCCTATTGATAACTCAAGGTTTAACCAAAAGATGAATTGCATTCCACTTGCTTTGAAATCTAAAACATTTGGATTTATGAAGCTCATTTTAGACCACAATCGAAATCCATCTGGTGTTATGTAGTGACACTAGCAAAAACATCTCAATTCACTCAAGGACACATTTATTCCCAAGTAAAAAGCTAGACTCCAATTGCGGTGGAAGACCTTCGTATTTCAGGATCATCAGGATCGCTGTGACATTCCAGTCCAAACAAAGAGACCCCCCCCACACACACACACGCACACCAGTGACAAGGCCCATGATTAATTATTAAAACTGAACTGTAAAAACTGTGTCGACATAAAAACCTGTTGTCGTCTTGCCAAGGCTTAAGCTCTCCTTCAACCAAAACAAAGCAGCTTGTCAAATTAAACATTTCATGATTAATATTTTAGCATCACATGCAGGCAGGTTGAAAGCCACAGTTCTACTGTGTCTTCACGCTCAGGATGCCAGATTGTTTGGGTTAAGCCAGTCCCTCGTCTGACCTCCCACCTAATACTTCATTGGTAGATTTACTTTCTTTGGCCATTTGGATATATTACTAAATCCTACATGGCTTATCCAGATGGTCCCTATCCAGCATGCAACAGTCCAAAAATGCAATAAAAGGCAAGAGAGGATTCATCCAGATATCTTTGCAGCACTCTGCCTTTAATATTTCAAGGTTGCGAGCATAATACTTGCATGCTCTGGGACAGAGGAATTCACTTCAAAGGAAGGGTGTGTTTAACCTAGAAAATATAGCAATTCAGTAAAATGGATGATTTCAAAGTGTGTGTATCTGATTCTGTGTGCACAGCCTAGGGTTTGGCGATGAACCCACATTCAACTCCTAACTGTAAAAGGAGGCAAGGTGAGCCCATGATGGTACAGCTGTCAAGGAACCGCGAGAGTTGATTTTTCTTTGCAATGTAGGGTACAGCAGCGTCTTTGCGTATGTGAATGTGCACATGTGAGTGTGTGTCAGTATAAAGACACCGACACATAAGCTCCGCATCCACTTTTCAGCGAAGATGTTAAAATGATGCGGTCTGTGTGTGTTCCCTTTCTCTCAGGCCCTTGCATTCACTGCCTCATCTTTTGTGCCTCTGACACACTTGTTCTGGGTTCGTTTTTCCACGGTGCTATGTCATGATCAATTTACCGCTCGGCACATGACGGCCCCTAGCGCCTCAGAGGATTTGAAGGACTTTGTGCGCAATCCCAGCCTGCCTCGCTTTCTCTCCCACACACAAAACGGGCATTTGTATTTTTGTCCCGCTTTGGCCGCTGAGCGAGATTGTCTCCCAGCTTTTGCCTCTCTGATTCCAGGTTATTGTTTTGGGAGAGAAATCGCACCGAATCTTGCCAAGCAGACACCAACTGGCAGCTCCTATTTTGAGGCAAATCGGGCTCATTTTCGCTATTTTTTCCCCACTCCGTTTCCGACTGTGTGAGGTCGGGGTCAGTCTGGTAATCTTGCAGAACCCTGGCTGTATGTGTGTACCTGTTTGTTTGTATGCATCTCTCTCTCTCTATCTGTGTATTTGTGTGTGTTTACAGAGAGAGGAAAAAGCACTGAAGCATTTTGAAAACATCAGGGCCAATCAGTGCTCATTAGTTCAGGGACCCTGAGAAACTGAGCACATTGCTTCACATAGTGACAGAGTGGGAAGGAACCATTGACAAGTGTTCTTCTATGCAGCTACAGTTTGTTTGTGCACCTGCCTGCTTTTTAATGTGCTTGTGCCAGCTCCGTACACAAGCACGGCTTGGCACACGTTAAAACATAAAGCTACAACGTCTCCTATGTTGCATGCTTCAATTTTCCTCATCGTTCAAGCTCAGACGGCTGCCAAAAAAATGGGTCTTTGGGTTTTCTGTGGCAAACGCAGAAACGTGTTCGTTTTAAATATTGTGCTTCTCGCTCTGAGAAATAGAGTAAAATGCAAAATAACTGGGTTAATAATCCACCGAAGCAAGAACATGCTGTCGAGGACATTTGCAATTCAACAACTGTCATCAGTGGTAATGCATGCTATGCCAATCCAGCCAAAGTATTGTATTATCACTCTGCTTTCGTATGCAGGTTGGTGCCGCTGCCACTGGCAAGGCCTGTGTGTGTGTGTGTGTGTGTGTGTGTGTGTGTGTGTGTGTTTGTGTAGGTGGGCTCACATGATTAAGCTGGCCGGGACTGAATGTATCCACATGCAACCTGCATTGTGTATTGCGTTGCTCATTCACTGTCTCTCACCACCTTTCCTTCCTCCATCACACCATCTCCGTCATTCTCCTCCTTTACTCTTCAATCCTTTCTTTTTTTCTTCTCTGATCCTGCAGCCACCTGGCGAGTGTCCCACGGCGGGGACTTTTACAGCAGAGCTTTCTTTACTCCTCCTTCTAATTGAATAATGCACTGCAGTTTAAAATCCCCCTCATTAAAAGGGCCTTTTACGGATTTAAATGCTGAGTCGAACACATTTTCCGCATGCGGACGTAACTTAATGTATTCGGTGAAAATGAGGGTTGACTGATAGGCTCCAGTTTATGTGTTTGCTAGAGACGGCTAGGGCTGATGGCACACGTCGACCTAATGGTACGTGAGCAGGGCTTTAGGATATGTAAACAGCTTGCTGAATGATGTGGTTTTATATGTGTATGTCAGTACTTTCTAAATGCAGCATTTATAGCTTTTTCATCCTGTGACCTTTCAAATACACCTCCAAGCAGAATCTATATTCACATTTAAAGGAATATTAATAGGATCCATAAATCATGCTATGTTTGTCTGTGCTCTCAGTATCCAGGTAACCAATCCAGATCATCTGCAGGTGATGTACGGCAGCCTCGTGGTCATCATCATGGTTTTAGTAGTAACAGTATAAGTAATAGTTACAGTTACAGCAGTTTGTTCTAGTAATATTATTACTGTATAACAAAAATGCTATATTAATAATCAAAGGTCTTAAGATCTATCAGTAACTTCTAAGTACAACATATTTTTGTTCTCTGATTGGTTCAGATAGTCTCGGAAAAACACGTCCAAATCATTGCATGTTTCTGTTTATTTTTATTTGCGCACTTGCTTATTTTTGATCTACATTTTTGAATAGGGGTGCTATTCAAAAATGGTGCAGGATCTAGAGTAAGTCCTGCCAGTCAGCCATCTTTAGTGTTAAAATTACATCTAAATTCTAATTCACATTACGTCACCCCAAGATCTTACCTGGAGTTGTAGTTGTAGGAAACACTAATAAACATCTCTAACTAGAAAACAGACAGACTTATATTTACTTATATCAAGACTGGTGGCCCTGATTCTGGCTGACCTGAGACCAGCTACAAAGCAGTAGCAGCTGCTTCCTTCCGTCCAGAGACAAAGACTGAGGCTCTGTCCTTCTCCTTCAGCCTGGTTTAGAATATCCTGACTGGGCACACACCATCTCCCTCTAACCCTCCTAAATCTACCAACAAGCTTTAATATAATGTACTTACCAAACCTACATGGGCCGACAGAGAGCAAAAAGCCACGAAAAGGTTGTCAACCATGTGGACTCCATTGATAACGTTTGTTAAACAAACCTTTCTTTTTGTCTCCCTTTTTGAAAAGCACAGAGAGACTGTAAACCCCGTGGTATAATTTCAAATTAACCAACCTCATCCTAGTATGGATATGAGATTTCCTCGGCTAATATTGATATGCAGAATTTTCTCATTATCCCAGGCGAATGAAACCGCTACAAACAACACTCAGGCAACCGTGTCTCACACGAGGCGCGGAGAGAGAAAAAAAAAGAAGAAAGAAAAGTTAATGTTTAATTTGTGAAAACAACGCCCTGACTAATGAATTTCCTAAGTTTTTTTCCTCGCTTACAGCTCCTTGTTTGGCTTTGTTTTAATCGAGCATGCCGATTTAGAAAAATGAGGGGCAGCAAGAGCAGGAGTGGAGAGAGAAAAAAAGGTGTTTTATGCAGCAAACACCTTATTTGGACTTTTCTGAGTTGATCCGACCGTGCTCTGCCAAAATGAGATGTTGGAGCTAAGTGTAAGACAAGAAACAGCTTACATGAGGAGTGTATTGCCAGAGGCATTTTAATGATCCAGGGGTCTAGAAACGTGAGCAACAGACGGGTGCGCCTCTGAGCCCCAGACATGAACTGAATTATTACTGTATACAGAAGCAGCATCTCCTTGTAGCATCGCATAAATCAGGGGGGAAAAGACAGGTGTCATCTCTGCCCCAAAGATGGGAGGATATGAGCTGAAAAGAAGATTTCTCTGCTGTGGAGGAGTTCAGCACGAGTTCATAGAGGCTATTTCCAGTTTTCTGGAATCAATGTGAACAACCACTGTTAGGTCAAACCTCAAATGCAAGGTCGCTATTATTCTAAATGTAGCAATTTGAATAAAGAATATAATAAAGTCTTATCTAAGTATTTCATAGAAACATCTACAATGTTTACTAAGAAAATATAATTTCCTCCAGATGCTGGATATCTGGTTTTGGAAGCTAAGTCTCTATATTTCATACTATTATTTTCCTTCACCTAAAATATGCAGCACCAAAATTTATAGGCGACTCACACTTCTTCTGTGGCTGTACCTTATTTTGAAGCAACCTTATTTGAAGGAAATGTCTGGAATTAAAAAAACACTGTGATACGAGCAGCCTGCCTGTTCCGTCTCTTCAGCTTTCAACTCCTCCCTGATTCTAGTAACTAGAAATACTGCGGCTCTGAAGTGGAATAACTTTGCCGAGTGCTGTGACTTTGTTGCACTCATGAAAGGGGCGCTCTTAGAATTGCACGCAACAGCAACCGACGCAAGGCATACCAAAGAGATACACACACACGCACACACACACACACACACGCACTATGTAGGTGTAGTGAGGTTGAACGAGGAGATAAGAAGAAAGATATCTGAATAACTAGGGCTAACCACGTACATACCTTCAGACCACAGAATAAGAACAGAAGCCACTGTTAAATACCATTTTGACAGCAGATCATTAACAGTCAAAGCTGAAACACACAAACCTGGTGGACACACCAGTATCACCGGTCTTACCACCGTTTCATCTCGTAAAGAATATGTTTAAAGAAAAAAAACTACTTTGTTTAACCTCATGCCCAACTATTTTCTGAGCTGTGCGCCCTTTCACTGGAGAATCCAATAGATCATTATATTATTAATCCAAATTGCACCACGACTGTGGCAATAATAATCTGCCTTGGGCCTTTGAGAAAAGAGAGACAAAGATTTGAGTCATTCTCTTCCTTTCCCGTTAAGCTAGGTATGCTGAGGCGTGCGTTCTGGGAGTGGAGCTTGCGAGGGGGTTTTTGCTTTTGTGGTGGAGGAAAGGGGAGTGCCACACTCCAATCTGGCAATAAGCTTGGCCTAGTTAGGGCACCAGTGCCCTTGTCAGCAACCAGCGCACCCTTCTGTCAACATGAAAGCAACCTTGTTTATTCCCATCGTACTTAACAGCACGTCATTCCAATATCGCATGCTAATGCATCTTCTAGTGGGGTCTTAACTTTGACTCAATTCATTGCTTCAAAGACCTATTGCATATTAGTCAGATAGCACTGCTTGTTTAATAAAATGAAAGAGATTTATTTCCACACACACACACACACACACACCCACACACAAGTCCCTAAAGGATGAGAGGAGTTTGTTTGTTCCAACTTATCACAATAAATGTAATTACACTGGGTATTTAATGTTTTTTTTCTCCTTTTGTACTTTTTTAACAAGAGCCTTGTCAGTCTGTAATTAGTGATCACTGAGAGGAATCAAAAAAAAAAAGAAAAACCAGAAAGACTTGTTTTTGTTTGGCTCCTTGCTTCTCTCTCCATCTTCCCTTTCTCCCCTGAGGGGAGGATGCCTCACACGCAATTTGATTCAGAGCTGAGTGCTGATTCCAAATTCACTGGACTTCAGACAATGTTAACTTTTGGAGACACATGCCCGTATATTTACAACCTGCGATGTTTTCTATTAATAAAAGAAGACGTGTCCGTGGAAAGGATGAGACACTAAATCCTGCGGGTGTTGTTGATGTCTTAGTGCTTCGTTTTGTCATCCTGAACAGAGCCAAGACCCGGGCCCCTTCCATAAGCGTTCAAAGGCCTTTGTTTTTGTGCTTTTGATACATATCGCTCTCTATAGAGGTGACACCAACGGTGGGACGGAATCTTGAAGCTGTATATAAAAAAAGAGAGCGAGACAAACTTCTTTCTTTCTTTTAACACTACATTTCCTTTGATTTTTCTGTTGGTAAGCTGTGCATACAACTATATTTTTTAAATATTGCATATTTGATAAAGTTAAATCAAACAACAAGGAAAATGTTTTTGAAGAACATGAAAAACGTTGCACCTTTCCTAGTATCTTTACTGTCTTCGGCTGATCTTCCCCCCTTTATAAATGTCTGTGTGAGTAATTTACATGAACTTGATCTGAGAAGAGCATAAGTAACCATAGACTGTATACAGCTAACCTACTTTGCATTGCTCTGTAGCCAGCTAAACGGCTAACCGTTGCTAATTTAATGGTCTGCCAATGAGGAACAAGTGAGAGACGCTGTTCACCATTGGACTCTCATACAGCGAAAAACGCACAAAGAGGCAACGGGAGAAACAGCTGTAGAGACAGAATATATTCACGTGTAACTCTGTGACTAACTGTAAGGGTTTATTTCAACCAAACCAGAGTTGGTGATTGTTGTAACAGTGGAAAGACTAACCAAGACGGTTTAGGTGAGTTTTATTTTGTTTCTGTGGAGTTTGAATGAAGTGTGTTTTAAGATGAGTTAACAACAGTTAAGCTGCTCTTAGTTCTGTGAAAGAGAGAAACTCGAATTCAGAAGGTATAAAGTTATGGTTGTATTTTTCAGTTTAAAACAAAATAGGTGTAAAAATATTTCCTTTAGTGCACACTTCATCCTGTCCGCTGTGACCTCTCTGCTCTGTGTGTGTGTGTGGTACAATGAAATGTGTTGAACAAGAATACAGACAGAATACATCTGAAAGAAATTTGAATTTGAAAGTGCCTTTCACAAACTCAAGGACACTGTAGTCATACAATGCAGAGAAACTGAATTTAGGCAGTAGTGTTCCAGGCAGAACAGCAGGGACGACCCAAAAAAATGTCGGCGTGCGCACACACCCAGTCCTCAGCCCCAGATGGCCTGGGCTTAGCCCCAAACCTTGTCAACTCCTAAAAACGCCCCTGTGGGCCACCTGGAGATGTTTCTGGCCAGAGTTAATGTTTATTAAAACCAGATCCACTCAGAAACATAACAACACAACAGAATTGCTTTTTTGGACAGTTTGTGTACTTGGTGTACTAAAAGGTCAGGAATGTTTCACCGCAAACAGAAAACAGCAAGGAAAAATCCCTTAAAGATACAGTAAGGGCAAGCGAACAGCAAGATCAAGCGTACAGAACTCGTGCTTCGTGAATTTGCATTGAACTGCTGCTGACACATCTGGTGGGTCAACATGGGCGAATCAACAGCAGGACCATGTAGCAAGACGAACTTGGGGTAACATCAATTTTGGATAGACAAAAATGTGTATCTGAAATTTTTCTTTCTGTCCTATCAGACCCTGGAGCCAAGAGGTTTCTCCGTCAGCTACAGGCAATGCTGAGGGTAACGCTGTCTAGACAGGGGGGTGGGGAGGCGCCGCTGAGCCAGGTGCTCTTTATAAACACTCCCATTAGAGATTGGAACTGACGCTTGTTTGAATAACTTTCAAATACAAAGTCCTGGTGTTTATCCACCATTGATCCCCCTTGTCCATTACACCTCGATGGGAGGACCGGCCGTTGTCAGTAACTACCATTACAGGAAATCTATACCTAATACCCTTCTTATTATGAATGCTTATTTTAAAACTTCAATAACAGAGGAGCAGCAGCATGGGCAGTTATCATTATTCCTTAAGGGGTAGGATAAGTGATTTTATAGAGGTTGCTGTGGTTTACTCTGTTGTTTATATTATTTCTATCCTCTATCTTTTAAAAAAAATACCCCTTCAGCCAGAATCTTGGGATGCAAACAATTTCTCAGTGTTGTAATATGCAAGCCTACATGTATATGCATAACTCTCAGCTCTGTAAATTGTAAATTTCAGCCTCATTGATATGCTGGTGCAAAGAAACCAACACATCTCATAGTAGCTGCAGGGGGTCCTGGGCTGTGACTGCAGCGATGCAGAGCAAAACAGCATCACCAAGGGAGCAGGAGCTTTTAAATTGAAATGTACATTATAGATGTATAGATAGCCAGCGTTATAGAGTCACAGTGAGCCCTGGAGTCATTCTGGGCTGTGATGAAACAATGACCCAGGAGCTGCCAAATTTAGAGAGAAGCTGGGTCTCCCAGGAAGCATCTCCATTTGGGCTGGAATGGCAAGTGTGACCCTCATCTCTCTGCTCCTCACCTCCTACTAATTGAATCAGGCTGCTGCCCAGGATAATTCTGTGTGTGAGAGAGAGAGAGACAGAGAGAGAGAGCGCGAGAGAGATACTGTGGATGTGTACGTGCAAGGAGTCTGTTAAACCAGGTTTCAAATCGTTAAAATGTGTCTTTCTGCGCTGACCCTCGCTTCAGATAACCATCCTCTATATTTCACACGTGGAAGGATTGGGAATATTGCGTGCAAGCCCAACCCACCAGGCCTGTTCCTACCAAAACCCAGAGGGCAAATATATAACTCCACTAAAAAGTCATAAGACTCTCTTTCAGAAAATATCTATTAAAATCCCTCATGGACTTTCCCTGGGAAATTATGCATTATAAATTTCACTACTCCCCACCCCCAAACCCACTTCTGATACTAGGCTTTTTACTATATTCAGATGCATGGATTTAATTAAGAAACAGTGGAATAAACATTAAAAATGTATGATTGGAAATTGCCGCGAGTTCTAGATTCCTTTTTTTCTCCTCTCCTTTTCTACCGCCTTCAGTTGAATATACGAAAACAATGTTTAAGCTCTGTTCGGAGTCTTCCCGGGCATTAATTAAAGGGTTTTTTTCTGTGCGAAACACCAATACGTTCTGGTGGAGACATGGCATCATCAAGGCCAGACATGGACACAAAGAGGGGATGCTCGAGGGGAAACACTTGTTAGGTTTCCTGTCTAATTTCTAATGCTCACTCACCAGCTACGACACCAGCACTCTCATCAGTGTGCAAGATTTAAACAAGGGCTGTGAGGAGCCTTAAAATTGTGCCTTATAATTAGTCAGTAGTCTGCTTTAAGAATGTTGAGGTAAACAGGGTTTAATTAGGAAGGGTAGAGCAATCTGCAACAGATGTTGTGCAGGAGGGATCACACTGCGACAAAAAAACATTCTCGCTATTCCAGAAAGACAAAAATAACTAATTGTTTCAAACAACTTCCTGTGCGCACGCACACACACATAGACACACACACACACACACGCATACATGGTGTGTCTGTAGTTGCAAGCGAGGTCTTGTTGTGTTGTTAAGGAGCTTATGTTGAAGATGGTGCACAACTGCACCCGTGAAAACAGAATGGACAGAAGAGAAAAGAAAAACAAGAAATTCTTGCAGTTGTATAGAGAACAGTGTAAGATAATGTGTGCCAAAATGTGGCAATTTTACTTATGTTGTTCTCAAAACTGCACGTATTGGTGTGAATCTGTTTCTTAGCAGTTAAGAGCTTATGTCCACAGCCCTGCAGGGTGGGTCCCTGACAGTTTTCCTTCGGCAGAAGGGAAGGAAGGGACAGGTATCCCAGGAATGCCTTCCTGACTTCCCCGCTAAGTGGCAGCTACACTACTTAAAACCTGCTGATGGGATCGCAGGCCTCCACCTAGGCTTAAGTCGCCACTAAACCACATGAAACTCTCCTCTGACAGGCAGTGGCTGAACAAGGATCAACAGCTAACAATGTGGCAGTCTATGCACCATTTTGGGAAAGTAACAAAAGCAAACACACCTAAGGCGGGTTTTATGGATTCTAAGCCTAAAATAACCACGTCCGCTAAGCTGGAAGAACAGAGGAGGGGGAGGATAGGAGTGTGTGAGAGAGAGAGAGAGAGAGAGAGAGAGAGAGAGAGAGAGATCAACAACAGAGGAGAGATGGAGGAGGGTGTGTTGGTGAGAGAATAAAGTGTTAAAACAGAGATGATGAGAAAAAGCAAACTTTGAGGGGCAGATGATGAGGATGACAGCAAGCGATGGGAGGGAGGGAGAGAGGGGAGGAAAAATCCCCCATTCTTGACAGAAGCAACATGGCAGGATCACACAGCTATTTTTCATTCACACTCCTCTGCATTCGCACATGATTCCAAAGGTACCCAAGCCCCAAGGAAGCCTTCCAGCAAACACTGTTTGCCAATTTTTCAAACCTGTCACTCCCTTTTGGTGTATCGGCTTGTGCAGCACAAAGGGCCTCCTCCTAGTGCTGTCGCTATTGTTGTTGTCATTGTGTCGTTGCGAGGTAAACACGTGAGGCAAGTGTCGTCCATTTCCCCCCACAATGCATCACTTTCAGATCACACTAAGGCGGCAAACATTACAGTGGGAGGGACAGTGAGATTTTTTCTTGCACCCGCATTCTGACAGCACACAATATCCGTGTGGCACATTTCAGTGGGTGTTGAAAAATCACATGAATGCCTGAAAATACGACTTGCGTAAATAAGCGACGATGGCTGGAGCAATGCATAAGGAGGGGATGTGGAATTGTACACATTTACTTGTCAGTTTAATGTTTGAAGTGGTGCTGGTTGTTTGGTAATCCACGTCATTAATTATTTTGGGGTTTTTTACCTCTGTCTTCCTCAGTCTCAACCTCTTTACACCTCCTGGCTGCTAATAAAACAGTTGAGCCTCAGACTTTGTCTCACCTACAGTGCGCTACACGCTAAGCCGTGAAAACAGACCAGGCCACTCCAGGCAGGCAGGTAAAATTTCGTCAGTAGCGATTCTTAGTGCGGTTGACGCCTGAGGGACATGTCTCCCTCACGCAAAGACACACATGCCCACGTGTACAGACACCTTTTTTTCTTCCTCGCTAAAATCACACATACACGCACACACACACACACAGAGGTACAGCATTCATTACCTACAGTGTTCATTATGAGCTTTAACACAAAGTCTACAGAGACGCTGAGGCTAGTAATCAAACAGGAGCCATGGTGTGTTCCTAAAGGCAGCCTGTCCGTGCTTTAGACCATGGTAGGTAATATTGTGTTTAAAGAATTTTCTCTGGGTTTCTACTGAAGCCTGGCAATGTCTTATGAAGTTCATATATGCAAGGTTAATATTTCATGTTTGATTCAAATTTGTTGAAAAATTGATATCCTGAGCATGACACTAAAATACCACCTGTTCATACCAGATTGAGGGCGTGAGCTAATTGTCTGACATGGTAGTGGAAATGCAAGGGTTAAAAAAAAGTGAGTGTTTTTTCATTAAGGTGTATGAACACACAGCGCACAACATGTTAAAACCCTGCAAGCAATCCCGGGGGCAATTCTGCAGCAATTTACAATCGGACACATTCATGTTGCCACATAGACGAAGTCTCACTTCATTAGGCCACATGCGTGCCAAGAGTCATTACAGTGAAGAGACGCTCTCCAGACACACATGCACACACAGTCACACACACACACACTTCTGGAGTTCATTCCTATCATTCAAGCTTCTGGTTTTAAGCTGCTGGCTGATGAGCTGCCTGCATACTTCTGAATACTATAGGGCGCTTTACATTTCTCTGCCTCCCAATCCACACACACACACACGGTCATTTGCTTTATTCCTTATGCATAGGATTACGTACAGTATTTATTCAACATTCCTCCTTTTTGATCCTTGACACCAGTCCTTTTAATCTGGCGGAATGAATTCATTGCTATTCAGCTGTCATGCTCCTCAGATATGGGATGAAATATAGAGGACTTGTTTCATCTGTCTTTAAGATTCTTGGCTTATTGATTTGATACTCTGCAATGTATGAAACCACTTGATTCCTACGTGGCGCATCACATCAATAATAGGCTTGACCTTGCAAAGGCATGTATTTTCTCACAAGCAGTGGATGTGTGACTCAAATATTTTAAATACTTTTGTTTAGCCACATCTAACTCATTCTTCTCTCCTGGCTCAAAAAATGATGGCGCACACATTGAATTGAAAATCTCTTCAGACCAGTTTCGCAATGTTAAGCATATTTCCCAGGCAGTAATAGATGTGGGAAATAGTGAACCAGTAAGAAGACTTGAGGTGGTGCCGAAACACTAGCCTTGAGTTAAAGAGCAAAGTATTGTGCAGCCGCTGATGTTCCCTCACTGTCTAATTTGATCTCATGAATCAAGAACTCAAAGTGGGAAGGGCAGTAAATTACAGATCCCTAAGGAGCTGCGACACAGGGAAGAGATGAGCCCATTGTTGTGAAGCAACTGCTGCCAATTTAGTGTTCAGGGACCTTCATCTTTGAAATGCTCCCAGCTTGCCCAGGTGGCTTTATCAAAAGAGTTTAGTGGAACATGATGTTCCCACGCCTCACCCAACTCCAGGCCAACGCTGTTAGACTACCGTGACTTTTTTTGGGAGCATGTTGCCCCTGAGCTCGGCTTTTGGCAGTGATGTGTCTGAATTACCGGGTACAAGCAAGATGAGAGAGCAGTGAAAACCTTTTAAAAAACTCCAGGCATACAGCCATCAGGGAAGTTGCAGTGGGTGGGGGCAAGCGCAGCGGAGGTATATTGCCATAGTAACAATGGATAGCCCACCAAGGATTCCTGAGCAAACACAGGCATACGGTTTAAACAGTGACTGAGGACCCTCGCCAGTATGCCTCCTTGTTCAAACAAAACCATGCTGGCACAGATAACGCCGGCATTTTAAACATAAATTACAAGGTCTCCAATTGTCATGTCATGTCCCCAATTCACTGAGGGAAGAGGCTGCCTCAGCAAAGAAAAGCTTATTCAAAGGGATTCAAAAGAGTAGACGCACACATGCACACACCCTGGCGTAAATCTTTCAAATGTGCAGAGGAAGGAAAGGGAGGCAAGAGCGGTTTGCGTGTTACGCACATTTACGTTGACATCAAACGATCGCCCGCAATTGGCTTCCCGGGGGACAGTAATCTGCGCTACTCAAACATTTGCTGCAGCAACTGCAGAATTTTGATTGTGATTAAACAGAAAGTAACAGTCTTCACTCTAAGTCCAGCTGGGGATCTCCACGACACTTGTAAATGTCACCCGTGTCGGCCCTTAGCTGCTTGTCAAAGTCGCTGTGAGCTCCCCTCACGTCACCAGTTCATAAGAGCTCTTCACTGTATGATAGGCTTCCTTTATGCACTTATGTTCTCAGCAGTTTGCCTCCTTCCACTGAAGTCTGTTATTAATATATCATTATGGACGGATTAAATGTGATGAATCTGATGTTAAATGAAGCTTATCAAGCAAAGGCTGGGTTTGAAATAAAGTTGAGGTAAAAATATGAAAAACCTGGCCATGTTTAAGCGGCTTTGTTTACCATTATTCTAATCATTTTACTGCCCCCAGTCATGTCAATTTGATTGATATCCTTGCCTTTCCCCCAATCCCAGACCTCATCAACCTACAAAAAAGCGGCAACAAATGTAACAACATTCCTTATTTTCTCCGCCTCTGTGGGCTAGCTCCCCCTCAAGGCACTTCTCACCACTCTGTAATTTACAATTGGCTATTGTGTCCCAAGTGTTGCATTGGACCAACTCAGAGTAAATGAACCATGTCAAAGACCAGTCTTTCAGTCTTGATTACATCGCCCTGTTTTTCTCCTTCCATAATTGCAGCAAACTGAGAAAAAAGCCACAGCTTAGCACATGCTATTATTCAAGCACCTGAGTTTCGCCCACTCATTCACAAACCAAAATGGGCGTTCTTTGCCACTGGCCAGTTTGATTGAATATTTGTAGTAGTTACTAAGAACATTGTTGCTGGGAAGGGAGAGGGAGATATAAGGAGGAGGACTCCATCTCCTGAGATTCTGCAAAAAAAAAAAACGAAGTAAAAGGTGAAACCAAAGCTAGATCATAAATAGACTATAGGGCTAGGTGCCACAAATCAATACCTGAAACCATATTAAATGTCTGGAGCTCCTCAATCCACAGTAGAATTTGTCTGACTAAAGCCAGCATTACAGTCATCTCCACTTTATTTTGCAGTTTGCAACAGGGCAGGCCCATGGGAATATACAGCATATGAGGATCAGACTATATACAGTTTATTCTGGCAGAAGAATATACAGCTCTGCTATAGAACAAAACTTTTCATCTTAACAAGTTTCTTCACTATTATTTATTCTTACAATCATACTTTTTATTTGAATGAGTAAAATCATCCACTGATGTATCATCAAGCAAGTTATGATCACTTGGGTGCAACCAATTATTTTTCATTATCGGTTCATCAAGTGAAAAATGTCCCAGAGCGAATAACAAATGTAACATTTAAAGAGCTGGAACCAGCAAACATTTGACACATCTGCTTGATAAATGACTGAAATTATACATTTTCTGTCGATCAACTAATTGATCGATTCAGAGAGATAGAGAGAGATAAATACATGGTGGATTTGTCCCAACTTAATGGCAGTACGACTATTATTCAGTTTATCCCTGGTCCTTGAAAGGCTATGTAGTGATTCTTTGTCCTCCCTTTATATGTCATATTAAATCATTAATTGAGTAGTAGATGTAAGATGCAAAAAAATACTTTAAACAAAAAAAAAGAAAGAAAATTCTTAACATCAATGTTATGTAGAGAGTTGATGTACTGCCAGTGCACATCTGTCATCATCTGCCTCATGGTTATGTCAAACTATACCAAGGCTATAACCTTATTCATATTCCAATTTAATCCTACATTGCTGTATGCAGTGTGATGAAAGAGCGAGCAGAAGAAAGTGCACACCAACAAAGAGGCAAATTGAAAAATTAGCATTTTCAAAAAAATCTGGCTGGACTTTCATATTTCAGTTGATTTGATAGCAGCTACCCGCTCGTAACTCCAGCTGCCCTGTGACCTTCATTCTTCAGCAGGCAGGCAGACTCTTCCAGCCTCTGACAAGAGTTATCGGGCCTGGCTAATAGCCTGCTCTCTGCCAGTTTAGGCCTCATCGATACAGGGGCTTCTCCTGCCCCTGCCACCGCTTTGCTAATGAATGTTTCTGCTTTTTTTTGCAATCATCTGCAGAGTTTAATACAGGTGATATGCGCACATCTGAAACTAAATAGGGTTGAAATTACTCACAGCATTGTCCAATAAGTAGCTCCGTTGGGGGCAAAGAATCTCCCGGTGCCTTGCTCGAGGGCACTCGCGGTTACTGAAAGTCAAGAGGAGGTGTCACACGATCCACCCAGACTACTCCAGCTTGTCATGGGCTTTTTAACAGTTGAAGATAAAGTATTGCTCTAGGCTCCATCTGCCTCTGTACGCATGTGTGTAGAGAGTGTATGTAATAACCAGACACACATACAAATATAATGAACTGCATTCCTTGGGTAAACACAGCAGCACAGGCACACAAACACACACAGACACACACAGGATATTGAAACCCTCTCAGGCATGTCACCGCGCGTGTGCCTGGCATGCAGGATGATAGAGAGGCTGAACTGTGGAGGCCCCGTTTGCTCTCCTCTCCAGCCCTCATAGGATACACAAACACACACATACACACAAACATACTGTACACCCACACACTTTATCACACCTTTACACATGCACACAGGCATCCACACACAGTGTGTGTACCCCTGAGTACACGTGCACAAACTTTCACACAGGTCCCCCCAGGCTTTGATGGATGGTCGATGAGTGCTCTACCTCCTGTTTCATACACACATAATCTCATTTGGGGGCCACACGGTGGGAGACGCACCAAAACAGGGCTAATAGAAGCAGTCAAGCTGTCCTACTCCTCCCCTTCCCAAGTCAAGTCATATCCATTATACTTTGCTGCTTAGCAAATATGTATGACTGTAGCCCATTAATAAAGAGCTATATCCTTTGAACAAAAAACCCCCCCACAAAGCTTCCAGATGCATTATTTATCCCGGACAATTCTTAATGTGTCTTATGCAGGCAGGAGATCTCAGTGCATCTTAATATTTTAGGAGTTTCTCAATACAAAAGAGAAGAGAGATGGAACAGGTGCATGTCTATCAGAGCTTTAAAAAAATCTATGTGAACAGGAATCCAGGGTGACGGTTGTACCTATTTAATATGCTTTGATTACATTGAACTTGTTAACTTTTCCTCTGTCAACCCCGCTGCGTAGATATACACATCTAACCATCGTCCTACAAAGTCCAGCGTCTTTCATCTGTCCGCCTGGCAGACATCGTGGCAGTTAAAGTGCCTTTTTCTGCACCTGTCAGCTCGGCTTAATAAACAAGTTCACTTTGCACTAAGGAGGTTTACAGTTGTCTGCCGGAGCAAAAGGTGGCACTTAGGGGTAAATTACGGATCAACATGTCTGGCTTTCATGGCTCTTATTCTCATTTTCACGAAGGCCGCGTGTGACAACATGGCTCATGCTGGATGGGGTTTAAATTTCCGTCCCCTGACGGGGGGGCCACGGACCCTGCTGGCAGTTCCCTTGACACCCTGGACCCATGTGAGCAACACTGACAGGCAATGATTCATCTGATTCATCACGATGTTTCCTCCACAGCGAGGGAGGAATGGAGAGAGGGAGGCGCGCACGCAAACACACACGTAAACACACACTAAACAGAAACTTCTCATCAGAGAATCCGGCAAAAAAGCGCAGATGCAATGCAAACACCTCTCTGCCACCTGTTTGAATCAGCATCAAGTGAACAAATGGGCAATGACCTTTTCTGCAAAACAACACCAAAATAAATGTCATTATTACGGGACTGACACTGCCAGATATGTTTGCAATTTTGATGAGGAACAGTGACACAGGAAACAAATCACTATTGTTTTGCTTATTAGTATCACAAACAACAAGCCTCACGTCTGATCTGTGTAGTGATCCAGCTCGTCGACAGAGAACTATTCCCCAGGGTTGTACAGCAGTAGAGCTAAGTGATGTTCTCATTTAGTTGGTTCTTGCTCCTCCAGTCGATACCAGAGGACAGCTATGGTGAAAACAACAAGGCTAGCATAGCATATCATAGACCTTGGGAGCCTTGTAAAAGTCAATTTACTGTACAAACTCCTCCTAACAACTGCCGTGAAAAACAAGTCTGCAATATGGTGAGTATGCAGTGATTGATAGTGCCACAGGAAAGGCAAATCTACAAAAATGAATCGGCTTTATCCTGGTGAGCCCTATCTAATGCGATCGCTGCCGAGTATGAAATGAAATTCCATTTTCGATGACATCAAATTGAAAGAAGCGACGAGAAGAAGGTGGCATCCCCGACACTGCCACTTACAATCAGCAGCGTGGAGAGCAATCAAGGTGGCATGCGGCTTAAATTGGCATCTTGTCGTGACAAATGTTGCAGATGAGGTGGGGCTTCTTCAGCTTCTTCAATCATGAGTATTTATTTTTAATGTGAAGACAACTGAGCTCATTTATTGTATGTAGAGAAGAGAGGGGGAGATGAAGTTGAAAGAAAAAGAAGACAAAGAAACAGAAATGGAGCAAAACTTTTCATGGTTTCCATAGGTAAAAAAAAAAAAAAAAGCCCCAGTATTAACATATTATGCAGCAGAAACTGTAGCAACCAGCTATGGCAATCTCTCTGACTTTCTCTCTCGGTCCCCACCATTTCTGCCAGCGTATCAGGTAAGTCTAATCCTTAGATTAGTAATTGCCTTAGAGCGAATGCATTCAAATCACCAAACCAAATTATACCAGAAAATGCTGCCCGCTGCAATTTCATGAGTATTACTGTGCACTCTTATTCCTTCCATTTTCCTTTTGGAACATAAACAACAAAAGCCTGAGCAGCCATAGATTGAATTAAGCCGTAATAGATCCAAAACAATTTTGATAAAATGAGCCACAGTCAGCGGTACGCAGCACCAAACAAAGGACAAGAGCTAATAATAATGTGGCAATAAACAAACCAGCTCATTGCACATAATCTCATTTCTTACTAAATACGAGATTTCCAGATTGTGTTTTTTTCACCTTTGGCACCCTTTCCTGAATTTTAGTGAAGTTGCTATAAAAACTGTTTCAATCAGCTTATTGCTTACATGCCTTTTCAACTGACTGTCCCAGAAGGTTCTTACGTTTGTTCAGATTTAATGATAATGGAGACAGTTTTTATTATGGCACAAACTGTAGGGAAGCAACAGCTACTTTCTCTGCTTTATCCAAAACGAAGCAGACCTGTATCGCTGGCCATGGGGAACACCAAACACGTTAAAACTCCTGTGGAACCTCTTATCAAGTATTTACCTTATTGAGCTCACAGATAACAGTTTCACAGATAAAATCAAAAGGGGAATTTGGTGCCTGCAAAAAAACACAAGTGGTAATCACTGCCAAAGAAAAATGCACACATGTTCTGGACAATGGTGGCATGATTGCGTAATCCTATGTATGTAATCCTTCATATAAAATTGAGGAAACCTGAAATGCGGGGTCACTTTCAGTTTCAGTTTGGTCAGTTGTGGCTTTTCAGTGGTGTTCAGGCAGCTACATTTTATAATCTAAAATAAATCAGGCCAGAGGCAAAGTATTGCATTTCCATATTGGCTTCCTGATCTGCCTGGAGCCTGAAGGGCAATCACATCCTATGTTTTGGCTACAAACACCATTCAGGCGACCTCCATTTGCATGGTGATATTGTTTGTCCTATATGTGAGTGTGGCGGGGTGAGGATTTGCCCTATGCAAATCAGATGCTTCACGGCTGCATTCAGCTTGTGCTGGAGAGGTTGCAGCTACTAGAAAGGCACAGGAGGAACAGCTGGCCAGTACACGGGAGGTGGACACGGGGGCCTGGGTTAACGGCAATGTCCAGTTATCCTTGCTGCATCAGCCCTGAGGCGGGATAACCTGGTATAAGTGTGTGGACCAGGGCTTTGCCTGCCCTGAGGGGCTGCGCTGCGAGAGCATAGAATTCAAGCTGCTGTGGCTCACCACTGATTAAAAGTGATCCACCTGGGCACGAGTGGCGCTTTGAAGTGCAATGATAAAACAAAAGCTGATGGCTTGTGTTAATTCGATGGCTAAGTGATTCCATTCCTCACTACATTACAGTTGGACAGCATTATTTTCTGGCACTGGATAGAACAGAAGCTACTGCCAAAAGTAATAAAGTTAAGTGTTCTGTTAAGTGCACACGCTGCTCATCAGCCTTCAGATATATAAGGTTTGGACACAGGTATGTAAGGAGTTGAGTATGATGTATCCAGCAAAAAACAGGAAAAAAATATGAATACCATAAGCCACAGTCAATGGAGATACAGGAAGAGATGAAATGTCAGGTCTATTGCCCCTCCTATTCAAGCCCTCAGCAGTTGCTGGGTGACACGCTGGCTTCTCCCTCACAGTTAGTTTAATGACTGTTTAAATGTCTGATAGCCTCAAAAGAAAGGCTTGCCTCACCGATAAACTGCTTCAGTTGCCTGGTTACCTGCCCAAGCAGGTTGCCTGGGCAGTTATTGTAAGATTAGGTAGGTGAGGAGAGAGAAGGACGGAACCCGATACCTCAGAGATTACTGTCAATGGTCAGCGCTAATCTCTCTCCGTCCCCGTCTTTCTCTCTCCCCCAATTTCCACCCGACCCCAAGTCCCTTGTGAAACAGTAGGGGCCATTCTCCATACCACTAACAGGGCCGTCTTTCTTGTGCCTGTCTCTATCGCTTCCCACAGAGGGACAAAAAGAGAGCGAGTGGTAAAAGAGAAGGGTTGTGGGTGAGGGCGTGTATATGCATGTGAGAAAACACACACATACACACACAATGAAAAATATCCCTTATCACTGGCCATGAATCCTAACCATACACAGTTTAAACAGGTTCAAAGACATTTGTAGTCAAATGTAAAAATGTTAACTCGCCAATATGAATAATTCTCAAGAAAGTAAAATAGTAAAACCTTTTCTAAGAAAAATATAAAATACAATAAAAATGTAATGTAAATGGTATTCATTGACATCATAATATTCTACCACTAATCCAGATCTTGCACAAATTGTTCCCTTAACTGAGCCACACAAGTGTCCTTGAGTGTTTTATTAAGTCTTTAGCTGTAGTGGCACTTACGTGAAAACAGAATATTTTTAGATGCAGCGTCCCTAAAATCAAGAGCATGACCGCTTCACTGCTTAATCTAATATAGAAGTGGCTGTTTAAAGCCATAATTGGAGCACATGAACACGCACCTTCTCTTCAATTAGCTCTCTTGTGCAGCCATTAAATTACACCCTATTCACCCCAACAGAATTTATCAACAGTGAGTATTTACTGAGCCCATGGGATATAAAAGGCAATTTGAATACCTGCTAGCTATTGTATATTAAATACCTAACAGGCTACACCACACAATAAACATGGATGATATTGCCCAGTAGGCCACTGAACACTTTCTTTGCTATTCTGTTACAATTTAATTTTCCAAAATAACTGCCCCAGAATCACATCTAAATACTCTTTGTGCATTATAGTTTTGTCCATGGCACTGTATTCTAACAAATGCACAGTCCATAAAAGTTACCGCAGCATTAATGTAGACAGTAAATAAATAATTATATAAGTGGAGCATAGTGACACACAATACATGCTGCTGCCGCAGCAGCAAATAGAGTGCCCTTTTAATTATGCAGGAGACATCCGAAAGCAACAGCACTCCTCACACTCTGGGAAGCAGCTCAGTGAATACACCATATTAGAAGCTGTTAGAGACAGAGCAGGGGAAGAGAAGGGATAGAAGTAAAAGGGGAGTGAAATTATTTTAGAGGAGAAGTAGCAAGAGGGAGGGGAGAGTGATATAGAGAGATGAGAGTGGAGATTTAAAAAGAAACCACTGCAAGAAAAAAGGCAAGGCAGAGAGCAACATTGTAAGGGGTATGATGTGGCAGAGGCTGAAAGAGATGAAAAGGAATACAGAGGGAAAACAAGCAGCACGAGTGGGTGCAAGGCATGCAAGGATATACTGCACAGGGCCAAAGGAGAGTTTGAGGGGGAAAAGGCGACAGTGGGCTGAGATATAAAAGTATGAACAAAGAAATATTGAAAAGAAAAGACAGAGGGAAACAAAAACAGAAAATGAAAAAAAGGAACTATCCAGCTGTGTTCGGGAGCACTGAAGATTTCTAAAGGAGTAGTGCTGACACCAAGTAAAATAAAGATCAATAATTCATTAGACTGCCATAGAAAACACATAAAACAATAGTGTTCTTTTTCCTGAAAATGCAAATCAGGTGACTTCATTGCGTATTAACTTTGTTTCTCGCTGTTGTTGCACAAAATACTGCAAAAACAGCCAAAAAATATAAAGATTGAACTGATAAAACCACACATTTCCTGAAATTTGAATATCACATCATGGCACCTACACTGTTTTTCCAGCACTGCAAATGGAAGAAAAGACTTACTGAGAGGGAAAAAAACGGAGAAAAGCAAAAACTGAAGGGAGGTAAGACTAGCTAGAGGGTGGATGAGAGTGGAAGAGAAGAAAAGCAGCTAGAAGATGGCAGACATTTATATATCAGGACAAAGATAAGGGAGTAAAAGAAACTGAGGCACAATATGGGATGTGATATTAAAATGTCCAATTTCACTGCTAGGTCAACGAATTGATGCAGACCCCAAAGTGCGGAAAAATGTTAATTGGACCTCCTGGCCAGATGTTCCTACTTAAGCCGCGACTGTAAAACTGACTCATAAACCTAACAAAGCAATGTTTGTGCTGCATTCACCCTACATCTACCTTTCTCTCTTATCCTTTATTTTTTCTTCTCCCTTTCACAAGAAGACAAGGCAGCCTTGTCACAGACAGAGTGCACATCAGGGCTTGACATGGCTAAGGGGAATGTGGACAACTCCTGCCTTGCTCCCCTCTGGGATATAATAACTGCAAACCAAACCCTTATGTGAGCTGTCCACAACACTCCAACACATATTTGCAAAGGTTAGTAGTTGTGACACCCCTGACGGAAAAGGCAGCCTCGACACTTGACGTGATAAAAGTTGGACGTCTTTGGTTGAGTGGTAACAAAATCCCTTCATAAGCTAATTTAAACCTTTATCTTCCCTTTCAATATTACATGTGAATGGCACTCCAAACCAAAACAGATCAATACCACTAACTTGACACACATTAGCACCATAAAGGCAACAAGACTACAGAGACTAGCCCTGTCAGAAAGCATTATGGTAGAGAGAACACTAAGAGGAAGAAACAGAAGACATTTAAGAGTGGTGGAGGGGGAAAAAAGAACATGGAGACATGTCTTCCTACCTGTTTGTTGTACTTGTTGATAGTTTGACTGCTGTACTCAGAGCAGTGGTCAGATCCAAGGGAAATGTTATCTCCGGTGCCAACAAAGGTATTGGCAGGGGGCAGGTCCTGAACTGCCTGGTGCTTTTTACCAGCTGTTGGCGACTGCGGGTGAAGCTGAACAGTAGGGAGGGGTGAACTGGACTTGTAGTGCCGGGCCAGATCTGGGCTCCCCGGCCCTCCGTTGACTGAACGGTAGCGGCCCATGCCAGGACTGTCCGACAGCTTCTCATTGACGCCATCATAGCGCTGCCCATTGGGTTTGGAGGCCTCTACGGTGACAATACTGCTATAGAGTGGCTGTTTGGACTTCTGTTTCTTTTTATCTTTCTTGGGCTTCTTGGACTTGTCGTGCTGCTGTGGTGTAAAGAAGTCTTCGTGATCCTTCTTGCCGGCCTCATAGCCATTCTTATTCTTGGGACGACAGTAACGGGCCATGACAACAACTAGAATAATGAGGATGACTGTCATGATGCCTGACACTACGCCAATCACAATGCTTAACCGCTGTTTGCTTAGATCATAGTTGGGGTCACCGGCAATGTTGGTGTTGAGAGATGTGCTCAGGCTCTTGGCCACCTGGGCCTCCACAACTGTAGAATTGGAAAGAGTCTCGTTAACATACACATGAACTAGTGTGGTGGTGCTCTGCGAAGGCTGGCCACTGTCGTTCACCTGGACCACTAGTCTGTGGAGGCCATAGTGCTTGTGCTCCAACTTCGCCACCAGCGAAATGACCCCAGTGCCCCCATCAATCTCAAACAGCTTGAAGGGGTTTCCCCCAATGATGCTGTAGTTCAGGTCTGCGTTGATGCCAGTGTCAGTATCAGTGGCAATGACAGTTCGGACTACTGTTCTGATGTTACTGGAGGGAGGAAGAAGGGTGTAGGAGCTGTTTATTGGGAAAGTCACTGTTGGTGCATTGTCATTTTCATCCATGACAAAGAGTGAAACTGTGGCAGTGGCTGATCTAGGAGGGTCCCCACCATCCACAGCTTTGACACGGAAAGTGTACGTAGTTTTCTGCTCTCGGTCAAAAGACAAGGTGGAGAAAATTGTCCCAGTGTCATTCTCAATAGAAAAGATCTCTTCCTCTTCCTCAATGAAAAGACTCATCTCTGCATTTTGGCCTTTATCTGCGTCAATGACTGTAACCATGCCAACTGGACTGTTTGGCTCAAGGTTCTCTTTGACATAGAAGGTGAACACATCCTGCATGAACTTTGGTTCATTGTCATTCTTATCGGCCACAAGGACAACCACTGTTGCAGAGCCCTGTAGAGTGTTTATGCCCTTATCTTTGGCTATCACTTTGAATTCGTAGCGCTCTGTTTGCTCTCTATCCAGAATGGTGTTTACTCGGATGTCTCCACTGTCTGCGTCGATAGAGAAAATCCCATTTACTGATGAATCCAGGGAATAGGCTATTTCAGCGTTCTTCCCACTATCTGCGTCAATGGCTGTCACTGTTGTCACCCTCTCTCCAGGGGCATTGTTTTCTGGAAACGACACCTCTACTACATTCCTGCTGAAGACAGGAGGGTTGTCATTAGTGTCGCCCACTTTTACGATAAGAGAGTTATTACTTGCCAGACTGGGGCTTCCAGAGTCCACTGCCACTATGACCACATTATATTCCTGTGTGGCCTCGTAGTCCAGTGGTGCAGATGTGTGGAGGAAATATTTCTTTTTATTCTGCTCACCCTCCATCTCACTGGCTGGTTTGAGCTGAAAGGGAACATCCCCTACCACTGTGCAGGTCACAATGCCATTTTCCCCCTGGTCGCGGTCTGACACCTGAACTAAGGCAATGGGTGTGTCCACAACCACATCCTCAGCCACGTTGGCTACCCCATCTTTTAAGAAAATGCGTCCAATTTTCCGTATCTCTATAGCAGGGACATTGTCATTCTCATCCTTGATGTTCAACACTACAGTGGCCTTGTCCAATTTCGGTGGCTGACCTCGGTCACGGGCCATTACTGTGAACCTCAGTTGGCTCACTTCTTCACGGTCAATGCGATGCAACACACTCAGCCACCCTGTGCTCTCATCCAACCTCAGAAGCCTCCTTATTACCTCTGTGGCTGCCCCAAACACATACTCTATTTGACCATTAACCCCCACGTCTGCATCAGCCGCTTTGAGCTGTAGTATAGGAGCACCAGGGGAGCTGTTTTCTGGTAAGTCAGCTTCATACACACTCTTCTCAAACCGAGGGCTGTTGTCATTCACATCAGTGATCATCACCCTAAGAATGGCCTGGGAAGAGCGAGGGGGATCTCCTCCATCCCTAACACGCAGTGTGAGCTCATAGGAGTCTCTCTGTTCCCTATCAAGGGCCCCTTTAATGATGAGTTGAGGCTGCTTCTCTCCATCAGTAGTGTCAGCAACTTGCAGTTCAAAGACGCTGCTCCTGCTTGCGCCTTCCTCAAACCTCCTCTTCCCCGAGAATGAATCCCCAGAAGAGCCCATGCGCCTTGAGTTCTCCCCATTGTCCTGGATAAGCTCATATCTCTCTATTCCATTTCTGCCAAAATCTCTGTCTGTGGCTGTGGGCAGCAGATAAAGGGTCCCAATTGGTCTGTTTTCCTCCACAGAGAGTGTCAGGACAGGGGAAGGGAAAGACGGTGTGTTGTCATTTATATCTAATATGATGACTTTTCCCTCAAAGAGGTCGACCCAGCTCTGGGCTGGTCCAATCACTGACACTTCAAAATCTATAAAACACTCATTTTCATCAAATATCATTTGGCACTGCTGTAATTTTTCACGGTCTATGCGCCTCTCATTTGTGGTGAGCTCACCTGTTATGTTGTCTATTTTGAAAAAATCTGAGCCTGATTCTAGCGTGAATGTGACCTCGCCGGACCCGGCAACAATGCCCAGGTCTCCGGCTACGTTCCCTACTCTGACATCGGCGGGTCCCTCCTCAGCCAAACGGTACCGGAGCACTTGCTTGGCAGCGGGCTGATGCAGAAGCTGCAGGATGAGCATGCAATAGTACAAATAGTCCACTGCACCAGTAGTCCTCATTGTTCTCCCCTGAAAAATGTCCACTTCAATTTGAAAAAAAATGTCCCAAGAAATTTTGATCACTACCTAAAAGTCCGAATGTGGAAAAGAAATATCGTTTTCATTAAGAGCAAAGCCCTCTGTTGCGGGATGCGTGAGACTTCCTCCGGACGACTTCCTACATCGCTCCTGCTGCAGTGAAAAGCAGCAAGTGCAACGGGCTTTCGTCTCTTCTGTGCTTTTCCTTCTCCGGCACTGGATGTCAGTTGCTCTTTCCTTGTTTCAGTAAAGAAAAACAAAAAAAAAACGCAATTATATCAAAAGCACACCAGAGAGGCTAAGTGCGCTCCGGGCGGTGCCACAAATATTTGAATTACATGCGCGTAAAAGCCATAATGTTATTGTCCGAGCATCATCTCACCAGAAAGTAGATTCAGTCCATATCCCGCAGTTTTACTCACAGTTTGTGGTAAAAAATCTCCTTTTTTTGGTGAGGCTGCAATATTCCTCTGTCCGATGATATGTCCACATATGTCAGAGGATCATTTAAATGCCCGCGCAGTTTCCAAACTCATCACACGGCGAGTGAATGCGCGGAGCCTGTCAACTCACCGAGCCTGAGGATGTGAATACGAAGCAAATTACCTGTCCGGTTGCCTACTCTACTCTCTTCCTCGAAGTCACTTGCAGCCTGCAAGACAGTGTAGTTCTCTCTCCTTTTGCGAGCCAACTCCACAGCGCACAACCTACGGGAAATGTAAGGTTGTGTTGAAGAGAAAAATCAAACGAAAACAATTTTAAAATGTATATCCGACGCAGTTTGTAGAAAGCGTTGGTTGATTTCCTCAGTGTGTCCAGCGTATTCAGCGTGTTCCCTCACCTGCACACGCGCCGCATGTGTTGGCAGCCCCTATCTGCAGCACTGTGAGAGGGATTCACAAATGATATTGCAGTCTCTCTCTCCCCGTCTCTCTCCCTTTCCCTCTCCACCCCCTCAGGTTTCTTCTCCCCCAGCAGCGCATGTAAACAGGGTCGGACTTGGTCTTGATCGCCGGGTCCAGACACCAGCAGACAATATTTGACGAAAAAGGGACGCGAGATACTTTAATATAGTCGTTTTCAGCGTTATTTTCTCGAGACGTGTCTCGGCACTTTGTGAGAACAGTTCGGATGCTTCAGATCTATGTCTAATATTCTTTTGGTCGGTATGGCGAGATATTCAATTAAAAAAAATATATTTAAATGCCTTTTACATCATGATATGCAGTGTATAGTAACGTTATTACATTTACTAGCCTATGCAGTGTGGTGCGGGGATGTTGCTTTGCCGCAAGAGATTCCTTGTATGACAGAAAAAAACGCAAATTCCAACCATAACTTTTACGCAATCTTGATTTGACATAAGTTTTTTTTATATATATGATAAGAAGCACTTCCAAATCTCTGTCCAGCAGCATGAGCCATAGCCGCTGCAGGACAGGCGAGACGGGACGGGGCTGGCTGTGTGCGCAGTGCTGTGGTTTCCCTGTGGTTACTAATATGAATGCGTGTGGTCGCCGGTGGCTGTGCTCTCGAGCGCAGCGGGCTCGGTGTCTTTCGCCTGTGTGCCGTTCAGTCCACTCAGCATCCAGGAATCTGACACCGTGGCTATGAATTAATTTGCGTAAAGAGGAATAAAGACATAAATCCCCCCTGCATGGTCCCTCAAACGATCTGAACAAGGGGTTCTTTTTCGGCCACTGCGCAAACCCGACTGCCTAAGAGTGTGCGCGGTGTGTGTTCTACCACAGCTGCCGTCCAAGTACTTGTGATGGGTACAGTGTTGAGCAGACATTCATGGGATGCTGGCGGTCATTCTGGCCAGAATCATGCCAAAATCCTCCCAAGGGCGCTCTGTGTAAGGTAGGTAAACGAGCATATTCTCGGTGCTTGCGTGGATTCATACTACAGCACGAATGCGCATTGCTGTGTTAAGTGCCAGAAAAGGGGAAAAAACACTCTGGTTTCTGTGCTTTAATGAGCGTGCGAGCCTAACTTTGAATTGGGGATGCTCCGCCGTTTTGATATACGGACAGTGCAGCGCTGCATCTGAAATGATACAGTGAATGAGTGAGTGAAGGAGTGAGGGACAGAGTGGGGTAGAGGGAGGGGAGGAGGAAAAGAGGGAGCCGGTCTCAGCAGCTGCATCTTTCTCAGCCGCCTGTCTGAATTCCAGCAGTGGCTTTATCCTTGCTTACTAGCGCCCTCTATCGTCAAATTAAAACCAAACCCCCTGAAAGGGTAGAAGGTAAATCCACTCAAATTGTACATCTACTGTGGCCAGTTGGACATGTTACTTTCATCCTTGATTAGCTTCTCTCCAAAAGAACTTTCTAATACAACATAGTAATAATAGTAAAATAGACATTAATTGTTGATTCTAGGTAGGGTATATATTTGTAAATATGGCTCAGGAGGTGTGTATGAATGGAGTGAAGCAGTTTCAATTAACATAAGCTAAAATAAAATTTGTTGTCATAGGAGCATTGCTATAATTTTAAAGACTTCCCTGTGATACAATGATAAAAATGTTATGTAGTTGAACCAGCATTATAACATATAGTATGATTCATGAGGAATAAGGTTAGACAGTTAATAAGGTTAAATTATACACACTAATACTGGGTTAATTTACCCATACCAATGGATTGTTCTGACTCCATGTCAGTGTTATTTTTGTACTACTGTTGGAGTACTTCCTCAAACTACAATATGATGATTCTGACTAAGCGGAAGACATAAAAAGTTCAAGCTTTACCTTAAAACTGTCACAAATGAACAAAACGATGTGCATGTGACATTAAAAACTGCAAAGGATACACATAATATTAACAATCATTAACAAATAGTGACATGTAAGTTTAAAAAGAGCTAGTAGATTATAACAGTACACAAACATACCACATTTTACTACAGTGGTTTGGTTAAATAACCCAACAGTAATATAGACAATAACACTAACACTTGGTCAAAACAACCCCTTGTCCTGGGTGGCTTTCTACACATGGGTACTGGGTAAAGTAAAACCATTATTGTGTTGGTACTATATTGACCCAAATTTTGTCACTTTTGACCCACTGATTTTTAGTGTGTATAAGTCAAAAAATAAATGAAACACAGTCACATTGAAAGTGTAATCATATTGGAAATCTCAGTCTAAACAACCCTAAAGGCAAATCAAAAAAATCAAAACATCCAAAGATTCACATTCAGCACATTTATTGACAGCCTCATATTTAACAGCTAGTATGAACCCACTGAATGAAAAAAGACTCACATGAAATAACTATAATAATGCTGTGTTGCAAGGCCTTTGGAATAAAGAGACAATGTGGAATTGAGCCTGTAGGCGATTTGGAGACAGTTTTTACTATCAGTACGATGAAGATCAAGGCCCAAAATCATCACTGAAAATCATTATCATAGTTTTGTGGTGCATCGATCTTGCTCTCAAGTGGATGAGTGGTCTAAAATGATGCCAGGGAAAGCACTCGACGCTGTTACAAAGACCTCATCAGTGAAAACGAGGTGTTTTGAAAACGAGATGTTCAAAAAAGTGACTCATACTCCCACGCAATGACTGATAGCACAAAATTAAAACAAGTTCTGATAAGAGATGATACATCATTTGTCTTTTTTTTCCCCAAAAAAAACCTCTGACTGAATCGTTTGCATATTAAATATGCAATACAAATGTTAGATAATAGCTGGATGGGAAAATGGCTATAGCTTCAGAATGCTATTCTTAAAATGTTTACCTCTGTCTTCAGAAGAAATGTCTGCCTGGGCTTATTGAGTTAATGCTTAGCGCTGTGACACAGTCTACAATAAAGTTGCAGTTGTGTTGGCTGTCAACACAAAATGATACGTGATGCGGGGATGGAGGCATTTGAATAATCGATTGCATTGTTGATGGATGTACACCTTAATGTTATTACAGGTTTGCCCCGTTTTGGTCCTTTGAGCTTAAAAAAAAGGTTTGTTTACTGAATAAGAATAGCATGAAACCGCTGGCGAGAATGCGGGTTGCTTTGCCCACACGTGCGTGTTCATCCTTGCGAACATGAACAGAACAAAACATGGACCCATGCATAAATAGCATTGCTCCATAGCGCCAGTAGTTGCCAAAAACTCCACAGGATACCTTAAATAAAGTGAGCACACATTTTTCATCCTACTCACCTGTCAATAAGACATCATGGTGTGCAAGAACTTTGTCGATATAGTTAAAATGCTTCATATTAAAGAGCTTTTGCTTTGAAGTAACTCCACAATCTCAAACACTGCTACAGTATTGGTTGTATCAGTGGTATCTAAGTGAAAGGGGTGACTAATTTATGAATATAATGAATAACTGTGGGTAAATGCCTAATTATAGGGATGAGCTCGGAGATGAACAATCTACCACCTCTAGCTTGGCCACCATCATTATGACTCTGCATGGAATCTGGTGATGATGGAGGAGCTGGTGGTTGGATGTTGGCATCAGCATCCGGAGCTGGAAGCTGCACACTGCAGGTGCAGCTAAGTGGAATAATATAGGGGGTGGCGATTAGGGATTGGCTTTTGGGTGAGAGGAATATTAGCTTTAGGCTGACTTGATTGGACTGTTTTAAAGCAGGACATAGTTGTCTCTTCAATTTTGGAAAAATATGTGAATGGATAAGAGACAAGAGGTGGGGCTTACAGCAGAAAGGGGAGAAAGAGCAAAGTTTTCGTCTTTGATAATGCAGTTTCTTCCCACTTGACATAAATAAATAAAAAACTTCAACTTCTTTAACTGACGCTGCTCTTGAAATTTGAATGCAGGTGATTTGGCCACTATTGAGCTATTTTACATGTCTCATGTTGCTTTGAAAACTTCCATTCAGACTGTGTGATTGCAAGTCCAGGTCCTTTGTGACAGAAAAATCCAGCTAATTGGCATTCAGCTGTGATGTAGTTACCTTACTGTTAGCAATATTCCAGCAAGGCATCAGGTATTTTTGTCTATTTTCTGAAGAAAATACCTCCATAGAGGTCTCATGTGAAAGGAAAGGGGGGCGAGACTTTCCAATGAAGTTTAGCAGAACAAGAGTCTGTTTTGTTTGCTGTGTTTACTGCTTTGAAAGTGGGAAAGTTAGTTTTGAGAAATGTGAGAAAAACATGACTATAACTGTGATATCAGGTCACAATACATGGGAAGCTTTTACTGTTAAAAAGGGTAATTGTTGTTCCATCTTCCATTTAGTTTTTATTTTCAGCCCATTACAAAAGTTGGGGGAAATGCCATGCATGACAACACTTAAGACTATGTACTCTGGAGCAATTGGCTTTCTTTTTTTTTTTTTACTTTTTGTAAAACTGTCATCTAGGCATTAATGTTATGCCATGACAGTTGGATTACTCTATTCTTCAATCCCTAAACATTTACAAAGAAATCCAGCACATTTTCTCTCTTTTGGAAGCGCTGCTTGGACTATTAATAACACAGTAAATAGACTGAGTCGCTTTGAAGTGGGTGCTTGACTGATCACATTGGTGTGTGTTTTTTGCTGGTGCTGAGCCACCAGGTATTTGGGACTTGGGGCCAATGTTCTCACTTAATTATGACATTGCACTTAGCAGCAGGAGCAAGGCTACATTTAAAAACATTAAGAAATAATCATGTCTGTGTGTTATTTAAACATAGCAGATATTATGACTTGCCATTAACACCAAACCAAGGGTTTTGTTGAGTTTTCATCAGCACGTGATTTCTAATTGGACTGTAATTAACACTTCAGTCTTGTAGCTATACACAAAGGGGAGATAATTTAGCTATTCCTGTCTCCAGTGTGTATTTATGAGCGTGACATGGAAGCAGAAAGATGTGATGTGGTTGAAAAGCTTTGGACAATGGCGCTTGGTGAACGACAGTCTCCCCATCAGAGCTATCTTATCAACGTTCCTTCCTTCCTGTGTGTATCCGTATGTATCTTTGCATGTGTGGGCGCAAGCATTGATTCACACTTCCGATGCACGTGTGTAGGTTTTCCCATGTATGCCGCTGTGTGGACATGTCAGTCCCCAGTTGAGCCTCCGTGGAGCCCGTCACCGTGTACTCTCTGACCGCACGGCCTCAGGAGAGAAATACAACCATCCGTCAAGAGCGTGTAAAAAGTCAGCCGATGGCGGGGCGGGCAGCCAGCCAGGCCACTCTTAGGCAACTCTTTGTACTGCTGCCCTAGAGGTAATATGTCATGACATCCTCCACTTTGAACGTCAGGGAGAAACATCAACAAGGAGTGACTCAACAGCACAGAGAAGAAGTGTCCAGTACTGTGGTGGTGTAGCTCGGCATGCCTTTTTTTCTCCAACTCCCTCTGGCGAGTTGCTATTTTTAGCAACCCCCCCCTTTGCGAGAAGTGCTGAAGAGATCACAATACACAAAAGAACTGGTTCAGAAAGTTTAAATACCGCCCAGATCATTTAGGTAGTCACAGGGGGTAAAATGGGTGGTGCCATGCTTTAAATATGAAAAGGTAGTAGTCTTCTTCTGGCTCACTTAAAAAATGTGAAAGTGAAATCTAGGGAGTTCATTGCTGATACTCATGACTCATATTTGCCATTGATTTGACACCATGAGCGATACAGCTTGTTGGTTTGTATTATTAATCCGCATTGTGAATGGGTATACTCTGAAACTGGAGGGTGTCTTGGGTTAAAAATGTGTCAAAAACTACATATGTTTAGCACTTTACGCTAAGAGCTTTACAATGTTCATGCCCCCCGTATGCATACAGACCGATGGTGGTGGAGTTAACATGTAAGACACTTTTTTTCATTGGGAGAAGTAAGGCTTAAGTGTCTTACTCAAGGGCACTGGAGAAGAAGAGCCAGGGATTGACCCACCACCCTTCTAATTAGATAATGAAATGAATATATTCTGTATAAACAACTGGACATCAAACAAACGGTATAGGGCGTTGCTGTATATACAGTACAGGATTCTGGTCTGGTCTGTACTGGGCTACTCTCACTGTTTAGTCGTTTTATATCAATTTTGCGTGAAAAATGTAATGAATGTATATTCAAGAATTTCATTATCAAATTGTTTTTATTTTGTTTGTTTATTTGTCTTACTTCATTATTTCTTTATTCTTTTATTTCATAGTGTAATTGAATTATTATATTTTTGCTTTATTTTATTATTTATGAATTTCATTCTTGTAAGATGTATCAAAAGAACTAAGCACTTACAAATACTGGCCCCATATCACTCCCATCAGTACAAGGGGCATATACATTGTAGGCATTAGTCACCCCCAACCCAGACAATCACCCAGTCACACAACTTAATCACTGACACAAGGGACGACCCTGCTTTTCAAAAGCCCCTCAAACATCAAAAGTGGACCTCTCAAAGCAGCCATTCGGAGGCCTTTCTTCAACGGGACGAGGGTCGCTGTGGCTGCTATGAATGGATTGATTTGGCGCAAATGTGGTTCGAGGCAACTTGTATTGTGATAATTCCAGTGTCAACGCTCTGTACTCCTCCCCTCCACCCGCTGATCCTCAATGAGCTCTGCTCTTGTCACAGAGAAAAGAAGCCTTGAAAATCTGACACTTGAGAGGGGACGTTTGGCACTTTAACCCTGCTAATTCCATACCCCCTACCCACCCTCAAAAAAGGGGGGTAGAAGAAGAAGAAGTATAAAAACTCAGCTGGAGCATGCAACACTAGCCACATTATTAGGATCTGTTGAGGGAATAATAAGGATGAATTACCCCTCCCCTTCCTCTGACCTAAAAATCGCATACTAAATCTTGCCCCTGTGTCAGTGGCTGCCTGTTATTTGCATGCATTAAAGTGAAAATAGCGGCTGCTTTGTGACACTCATTTTGTGTCAGTGTAGATAGTCACAGATTGTTCCCCTCTCTCGCACCCTCCCTCAACTTCAGCCGACACGTGGAAAACATTATGTGCGAAGGGTAGTCATTTCCAATGCATAGTTACTTGTTGAGTGCCACTGCTATGTTTGTGTATGTATGTATGTGTGAGTGTGTGTGTGTGTATGTGTGCGTGTATCTGCTTGCCTGTCTGTCTGGTCTGCGGGTGTGTTTATCTGTTTATGAACAGTGTCGGAGTGTTTGTGTGCACTGTCCCACTGTTTCGGCAAGAAAATAAGAAGACACCTGCTCGGCGATTCGGAGCTGGCTGTCAAAAACAGGAAAGAAAGTGTGGTGGGAGAAAAAAAAAACCCAGGCAGCCCCGAGATATATCTATTCTGGCTCCCCGCTTCCCTCAAGCTGCCGGTAGGAGACTTCAAAATGGCTCCACTCCCTGCCACAGAGTGGGCTCTGCCCTGTCAAAATGTCTTTGAATGGAAAATACAGACTGAAAAGTTTCCTCCTTTCTCTCTCTTCCTCATTGTTTTACTCTCTTGCTCCCTCATTCTCTCTTCTTCCCCCCCCCCCCCCCTTCTGTCCATCCTTCATCGCACACAGAAAGGGCATCTCATCCTCTCCAGTGAAGCTCTCACTGAATGCTACCTTTGCTCTGAGAAAACTCTCTCTCTCTCTCTCTCTCTCTCTCTCTCTCTCTCTCTCTCTCTCTCTCTGTCTCTCTCTCTCTCTCTCTCTCTCTCTCTCTGTCTCTCTCTCTCTCTTCTCTCTCTCTCTCTCTCTCGCTCTCGCTGGAGCCCCGCCAGAGCTCTCTGTCTCGGTGAGGTATCTGCCAGTCACTCAGAAGTCCATTCTTCACTAAAACATGATGTCTATCTCCTGGGTCCTGTCTGTAGAACAGTGCGGGTCTTGGTACCTTTTGTCAGAAGGGATTATGATCTGTGTAGCCCAGAGAATCGCAAACAAAACTTAAGTGACTGAAATTAATCGGTCTGGGTCAATTAAAAGGGGACAGTTGAATGTTTTGGAGCTACACTTGATGGCCAAAAGTATGTGGAAACCCGAACATTTTGCCTGTGTAATTGTCCTACAGAGCCTACAATCTTGCTTTCCAGAAGATTTTTGAAGCCAGCTGCAGGGATTTGATCCCATTCAGCCACAAGAGTGCTAGTGAGTTGTGGTTGGTGATACCCCAAAAATTGGTTCCCAGGAAATACCAGCGCTGGAAACACTAATATTAATACTGATATCAATAATTTCTTATCATTATAAGTGGCTAAACTATCAATCATGTAGGGGAGAACCAAAATGAACTATCTTGCGACCCCTCAGATTTGTTTTGTGATCACCTTGGGGCCCAGGAACCACCAGGCTACAGTTTTATTGTATGCTGTAGAATTATGATTAACGTTAATTGGAAGTATAAAACATTGTTAAAAAGATCCCCAGGGCAAAAAATTCACAACACTTGTCCACATAGTTTATAGTGCAATGTCACGACAAATATAAATAGAATAATGTTTAACGATACTACCATTAAAAATGTCTTTACACGTGTAGCACATCCATCACTTTTCATACCATTTATGGTATGGACACTTGAGAAATCTATCTGCTGAAATTTGGTCCCCAAGGCATCTTACATTTACGGTTAATCTAATACTTCCCCGATGACCATGACTAAAAACCCATTCTGCCTGTGCTTTTCCCATTATTTCAGGTGGCTTCATCACCTGTGGCCAGAAGGAACTACCTAATGGCCATTTTCATTTGATAATTGGTTATCTTGACATTTCAAACTGGCTCCATAATTTGTTCATCTCTATTGTGAGTGGCTCGTTAATTAGAGTGTGTCTGTGCTTAGCTCATCATTTCCAAAAACGGATTTGAGGTCATTGTTGAATTACACGGTTGGCATTCTTAGGACACGTTCATTAAAAATGGCAGTTTCGCCTAACTGGCCCAACATGAGAACTTTTAGAAAATCTGATAACCCTAACCCTGAGGACTAGCCACAGAAAGAACGTTAATATCCAAAAGACCTGAGGAATTCAAGCGGTTTATTTATTTAAATATCTTCAAATGTGCATTTCGTCCTGCTGCTGCTGCTGTGAGATATAGTCTTCGGGACAGAGGGTGATATGTGCCCTGACAGTGATGAGAAAAAGGGAGATCCATGTTCGCTGAGTTAACTCTGAGGGAAAGGAAGTAAATGTCCTTGTGAAAGTCTTCAGATGAGTGATGCCTCAGACTAAGCCTTCAATCTCTCCACAATGCTCATCTCAGTAATAATTCATTCTGCATCCTCAGAAATGGAAAATATTGATTTTCAATGAATAACACCCTAAACCAGCATGCAGCCCTAAGATTGCCAGTAAAGTAAAAAAATAGTATGCCCTCTCTCCCAAAGAGGCAAGTCTCCTGCATCTGCTCCAGGCGTGCTAAAACAGCCACATGTGAGTCGAAATGAAAACTGTTTTTTGTTATTACAACTAATTGGGAGACAAGTCCTGGTCACGTTCAAGAGGCTGAAATTGACAGATAATAATTGCGGCTGTGTTCATATGCGCTGTTGTTATTGTTGGAATGTTTCTCTGAAGACACAGCTGTCAACAACAAAGTGGCGGGATCTGGTTCAATATTTAACTCTGGAAAGGTTGGATTTTTATTTGGCACTCATATTCAGAGACTCTGTGTAGTCAACAGCCTGTTTGTGTCTTCACTACCCCTTCGTACTGGCTCAAACACGGAGAAAAGCAAAAACATGCTTTTTAACTAAACCGCAGCTGATTATAGTGTAGAGATTTATCTCCATATCAGTAATTATCTATATAATTTGATTTCTATTGATCACAGGTATTGTTAGCGTCCTGTTGTACAGTATGGTAAAACTCACAATGGCATACAGCTCTGCGGGTAGTAATCCATTACGTTGCTGTATCAGTGACAGTGATTTGCCAGGATTAATGTGATCATCAGGATTGATCAATAGATTATTTTAGATTAATGTTTCAGTACAAAGATGCCTCTTGAATTACTCATTTCCATATACTCTGACATGCCTCTAGAGATTGCAAAGATTATCAACTGTACGTTTCCAGACTCATATTAATCTTAAATCTTCACACCTATAGCACCCGTTTATCCTCAACGCTGCATACATTGCTTGGTCAACATCAGAAAGAGGCACCCACTGCGTGGTATGAGGTTGCCTTCTTTGAGAATAGGAGTGTTTTTTTTTACGGATAAAAGGCTCCGGCTTTACTGATGTGATTAGAATTAAAAGTATAATGCTTTAAATCCCCTCCATGATCTCTTTTGTTTCAAAGCACGCATAGATGACAGACGGATTAAAGAACATTGTTAATTTTTGGAGATCTGTGTGCATCATTTACAGCCAGGACTGCTATTATACCGTTTAGCATTAATACATTCAAAACAGAGAGTGTTCAACAGATCATGAAGAAGATAAATGTGCGCCGTTCAGTGTTTGGCAGGAAGAATGTAAAAATCTGATCTTGTGTGTATTTATGAAAATTGGCATCCATGTAATTCACACTTGAATGTGAGGAATGCAGTTAGATTCAATGAGCTGGATTTTAATCAATTAGTGCGATGTGACAAAAACATTTTTAAAGTTGTAAATATTTCGTAACAAAGTGTGTTATTGTGTTCACATTTTTTACATTTGTACATGGTAGGCCTTACTTGAATCGCCCCGGCGCCGCTTCTCTTGCTGTTCTCCAATGTAAACTTTATAATGGGCTACCCAGAGTGTTGGGAATGTCAGGCCCCATCTCAGTGGATGTGGAAAAAATTGAAAACGATTATGTGTCGTTATGCGTGTTGTTTTTACTCCACAGACAATTCTCTAAAAGTTTGCCACCCACACTGAAGCATTAAACGCTTTCCTTCCTCCTGTTTTATTTCACTACCAATTGACCAATAACAAAAAGGTGAGTTTCAAAGTTCACTCTTGAGCTTGGAATTTTGGAAAGCAGTTGACAAAACAGTCGCACCTTAACGTCCGTTTAGCACCTTGAGGTTTTCAATCTAATCACATAACCTTCTTCAGTGGAAGGAGTTCACCCAGTTGTTATGGAAATTATCATAAGTAATTTGTTACAGTGCTGGTTACATTACTTTGTTGATAAGCAAACAGCGTTAGCTAGCTCTAGCTAGTTGTAAAGTTGTCCATATAAAACAAATGATAGATGGATAGTGAAGTTATTCGCTGAATTAAGAAGCTATTGACAACTAGTTCAGGCAGCGTATTGGTGAAATTAGTTTTCAAAGTTTTTAAATTAAAAAAAATATATTGACTTTTACCACACCCTTTCAATGTCTTTGGTCTGCAGAGATATAAACTTGCCCAAACCAGTCATTAGCTCTGCTGATGGCACAAAGCCCAAACTGATATCAACCCTGTATTTAACTCCTGATAAAACAGTGAACAAACCCCCAAATGTCAAAGTAATGGAACATTGGAGATATTAGTAACTGTAATGTAATTACTAGATGTCAAAATGTAATCGTTTACACTGCTCGAAAAATGAATTACATTACTGTAACACTTACTAAAATGTACTACTGCCCAGCATTACCACCACCATCTTGAAGGAAAGTGGTTGGACAGATGTTTTAATCCAAAACTGGTTTTCAGGGTAAAGTTCTGTTCTGGCACCTCGGTGTGATCTCTTATTTTATCTATCAGTATAACAAACAGTAACTTCCTGTTCTGGTTAGACAGACAAGTGCACAAATAGAGAATATTGATTTCACTGAGAGCCTGCATTGAGACTCAATAAAATACTGCAAATAAAAAAAACTTAACAATATTATTAAATAGAGCTGAAATGATTAGTCTATTAATTGAGTAGTAGATCAACAGAAAAGTATTAAATTATTAAAACCAAAAACTATTTTGTCAATTAATCGTTTAGGTCATTATTTGAGCAAAAATGGGAAAACATCACTTGTTCTCAAAAGTTAATAATTTATGGTTTTCTTAGTCTTCTATGATAGTGAAATGCTCATTAGTTGCATACATATTATACAGTATATTACTCTTGTGCAATCATCTGTAAAGCAAAATAAATAGCTATACCTATATTGTGTGATCACATGTACTGGGTATATAGTAGGTTTTTTACATTGCTGGCAAAAGTATGTCAGCGATTTTTTGTGTCCACCAAGACCAATATTTTTAAACAAATTTTCAAAAAGCTCAGTTTGTAGTGGTCAAAAATACTCATGGGTGTATTAGGCTAAAGAAAGAAAAGTAGAAACACGTGTTTTAACATTTGTCTGCATTACAGAGGACAAGGTCTTTGTCAAGCTGTTTGCACATTAAGAATTTACTGCTGGAGAAACACCAGGCACTGCCCTTTTAAATGACTTCCCAGTGTGTGTGTGTGTGAGAGAGTGTGTGTGATCTTTCTCCCTCCTTGGGCCAGGCAGTGTCTCACTATATACCCGCTCAAATCACTCAACTTGTCCCTGGTTCCCACATTACCCCCCAGCCCTCACACTGTCCCCTCTCCCCCTGGCTTAGATACACCCCTCTAGCTTTCACCAGTTCCCCAGGAGTGCAATCTGTTGTCCACTGGTATTGATCAGGCACACAAGGTTTTGATTAGCACGCATGGCTGGATAAAGGCGGCTTCACTGCATGATTGTACTCAACCATTTCACTGTCTTGTCCCTCTATTGGCCAGGGAGTACTTCACTTCATTGGAGTCAGTGAGTGGATGCACCCTGGACCCCCTCCCGTCCATCCTCTGCGGTAAAAGATCCAAGAGTCTGATGCTTTCTTCACTTGACTGAGTATTTTTGTGTTGGTTTTTTTCACATGAAGGCAAGTTCAATGCAGGCAGCAATGTGCAACAGAGAGGAGTTTGCTGCGGAATAGTTCTGAACTCTTACCGCAGAGGTATACATAGATGAAAGAACTGATAGCGGTCACATTTGGCAAAAAATGAAGCTGAGGCCTCCACGTTCAATAAAGAATTCCACAGGCGATTCAGTGAAGAAAAGCTCCCAAACAAAAGAACTAGCATGAGGGGAGATGTGAGGTCGATACGGATGTTTAATCAAGAGAGACGTCCAAGCTTTTTCTCATTTGCGGGAGAAAGAAGGAGACAAGGGCAAGCTGTTGGCCGTTCAGGCATTCTGACATCGCAGCTTAAGAGTCAGCCACCCATTGGCCTATTCACTGGTCAGCCAATTAGGTCTTGGCTGTTAAGGTTTAATACCTACAGTTAAGGCTACTATTGTGTGCCAACTAATGCTATTTCAGGCTTTCACTCACATTGGAAGCTTTCATTAAATCCAGAAGAATGACAGGGCTATTCATACAGAGACTTGAGTTAAAAGCTCTACATTTTCACATTTCCTTAACTTTCAGAGCCACACACACACACACACACACACACACATATTCCCATCTCCATACTCATGCAAAGACGCAATACTTAAAATAAAGTCACTTGTAAGAGCAAAGAAAGTTGATTTTCACATTTGACTGATAGTTTTTTATTTGACTTTTCAGATTTCTGGGCTGCAGCCATTAGTCAGGTGTTTTGCAGGGTCAGGATGCTCTCACCGTATTAAAGTTTTACAAACTCCTGCTTCTTTGAGAAGTCACTCACGTGGGATCTTCATGTGATTCATTGACTTTCTCCCTCAAATGTCAGAAGAGAGTTTGGAGTGTGATTTCTGTTTCATTTGAGAGGTTTCCACAAACATTTGACGGTAATCTGATTTGATATTTCCACTCCTTGTTCCGGACTGAATCATTGTAAACAGTGCCCCTATTGAGAGTGAAACTTATCAAACAAAAAAGGCAGGGGATGGGCACTGGCACATTCCTTCAGTCGTGTTCATTAGTTGCACACTCGCTGTGATGCATGCTGGGAGGATGTTGGCTGGGCTTGGCCGACCACTCGAGCACTGAGCGCGGCAACAGATGTAGCGTAGCCTCTCCAAACAGAGGGGATTTGACTCACTCAAACTTGGCCAGGAGTCTGGGGAGTTGTTGGTGGAGATGGAGGAAGAGAAGAGGACGAGGAGCGAGAGAAGGATACGCAGAGAGAAAGAAAGTAAAGGGTAGAGGGAGAGAGGAAAGGAAAGGCTGGAAGATAAAGAGAGACAAGCAGTGAGGGGTGTGGGTGGGAGGTGGTAGAGGAGCTGTTCCCCAGAGGGATCACTCTTGGTGTCTCACTCCACTGGTCCTTCTAATGTGTGACGCTCAGGAGATTGACAGACTGTGTAAAACTCAGCCCACAGGAGAAAACAACAACAACACAAGTCAGACACTTGAAAACGGCAACTCGACTGGGCTCTGCCAAGAAGAGACTGTGGTGGGGGAGTTGGATGGACAGCAGCACTGGTTGATGTAACCTTTACACATTCTGGGAAGGTTAGCTGAGCATGTGAGCTTTTGTTTTTGCACCGCCATACATCCTGCTTCGCATTTGCACAGAAGCATGAATTTGAATCTGGGAGTTGCCCTGTACCACCTCAGTGAAGCAGATGGCGTGAAGTGCTCTTATTTTTCACGAGGTCACAGCCTGCTTTTTTAAGCGTTCACATGCGGAAATGCTGTTGTCAAAGGGTGCCACATGATATATGATTACGCAACAGAAAGCTGCATTCCACCTCCTCTCCCATATACCATCCAACAATATGTAAAGTGTCAGTTCACTGAAATTACAAAAAAAAAACACAAACATATTTTTCCAGTTATCCCTGGTGGTGCTAACATTGGCCTTTTATTTATGTGCAGTGCCCCTGTGAAATGAACCAGACATTAATATAAATATGTAAAATAATAATGCAGATAAGTTTTGTTTCATTTCCCCAGGTTTTGAGATCTCCTTCTCTTTGTCTTTTTGGGGCATGTTTATGCCTGTTTTCATTAGAGAGTTTGACAGTATGAGATGAGTAGAAGTGAGGGGAGATTTATGGTGATTTATATGCAACAAAGGTCCCCAGGCGGACTCAAACCACACATGTTGCAGTATATGGTCTGTGCCTTAACCCCTAAGCGACTGTCTTGTCCACTGCATGGGAGACAGCTCCAATGCTTCCTATTGAAAATCTCAGGGAAGCAGCTGTGTGCTGCTCTGTATCGGAGATGGGGAAGTCAACCAGATGTGCATTTGCCCAATCAACCGGCTAATCCCCATCCTTGAAGTCTGTTCTCTTATGAAACCAAAAAGTGCTGCTTGAAAACACTTCCGCTAGAGCAGCCGATAAAGGGCGCCATCTTCTTCGCCTGATTCTGGGACGCCAAGCCAAAACTGTCTCATCACTGCCCCCTGAGGCCGGAGGGTGGAAAACAACCACTGCAACCACAGTTGGTGAGAACTGCAGTCGTTGTTTGTGTTTTTTCCACCACCGACCACAAGAGGCAGTAATGAGCCCGTTCCACACTGAAAACAAGCAAGCCTTACCGGAAGTGTTTTTAAACACTATGGTTAGGTTTTACAAGAGAGAAGGCTTCAATGAGGACTAAATGATTTGTTTGGCAAATCTTTATCTCGTTAACTTCCCAAACTCAGATAAAGAACAGCCGCTTACCTACACTTAAATAACTGGGAGGCATCCAGGACTATCTCCCACGCATTGGATGAGACAGCCCCAAGTGGTGATACTCGAGTGTAATGGAGATAAATGGAATTTGGTTTGTGGTGCTCATCTTTCCAGAAACAATCCACAGACAAACCTCACTGTGAAGAGCTTTTACATGGACTGCTTTCTACTGAAGAACTAGTCCCTATGAACACTGTTAATGGAGTGTTCTGTGGATTACCCAGCATAACTAGGACATGTTTCATGGTGTCTCAAGTGTCATTTTTCAATGGTTTAATCAGCACAAATGGGATTCCATCTACCTCCACTATCTGCATGACTAGATACCACTAAAGGGTAAATTAATAAATATATTCGTATGTAATTTGGTTGAGCTGACCCTTTAAGGTATGATATATTACCCATCATGATTAGGCTTGCTCACATTTTCAAACACCATAGTAATTTGAGAAAAAATGTGTGTTCATCTCTGACAGTCACGCCCACCTACACACAAAGCAGTTTCCTCTTACGCCTTATTATCTTGTCCACAAAAACAGACAAGACAGAAAGAAAGCAGGATAAGTCCTTTTTATGGGCCTATACGTGTCCCTATCTCCCCACCGACTACAGCTCAGATGATATAGCTCCATATCAGGCAATGTGATGCTCCCACCCTAAAATTGAAAAATGCCATAGTCCTCCACTATCCAACATTCTCACATCCTCTCCATCATGTCCTTGACACATGAACATATAATTGACTGCAAAAAGGGGAGCGTTTCATTCACATGTATCTCTCAGCTTGACCTTCAGCAATGATGGAGTGAAAACGGCCGTATGAAGATGAATGGCAGGCGCAGTCAATGCTATGACCCAGTGCTCTTCTGCCTGACTAGCAGATTTAATATGGCAATGGGCTAATCCTTATTTAGGAACCATCATCATCTTCATCACCAGCATCATCACATACATTCTTAAAGCTATTAATCAAGGTTGTGTGGGGAGCATTTATATCACACAAGCGTAGACAGGTACACATATCATTAGCGTACAAAACATACATTTTCACTTGCACGACTGAATACGCAAACAACATGATAACTGGTAAATAACAAGATATTTGGGCATTCTTACAAATTCATTCTTTCTTGGGTTTTATTTTTAATGCTAAGCAATAGCATGTGGCAAAGTTCAGGGTAAGAAAAATATACTTAAAGAGTTTCCATAAATTACTTTTTGTTTTGCAAAAGCAGGAGTTTATTTTTATTGTTATTTTATTAGACCTTCCTAGAACCCATAGAATTATGATAACCCATGTCAATGTGTAATATATATACAGATGCATATGCTTTATATCTCTCCGTTTTATATTCAGATGCATGCTGGAGTTTGCGTCAAATAATCTCTGTCTGCTGTGAATTTGCATAGGACAGCCGGTTGCCTTGACATGTCTTTTTTTCCCCTGGTGTTAGAAAGGTTTAATATTGATGTGGGCAAAGCCAATACAAAAAACAATGTAGGGTTTTGTGCGAAATCCTGCACTTTATGCTATTTTCTAGTATTAATCCAAATATCAAAACTCTACTCTAACACGTAGTAAATTTGTTAACTTGTTGATTTGGTTTTATGGTTGCATTGGGTCATAGTATCGGTTGTAGCCTGGGCTATTATGTCATTCATACATTTGTTCATTCATATCCAACACATTGTTTGAAAAATATATTCTCTTTTGGTAGTTCAAATGTGTGTGTTGGGATGCACGTGTGTGTGCATCGCAGGCTGAGGGTGGGCCTGAAAAGATTCTTGCATGCGGGCCTGTCATAACCAGCAGCTGCCACTGCATGTGTGTAATGTGCATGTGTTCAAAGCCATATGTGTGTGTGCGTGCGTGTGTGCATGTCTGTGCTAGCGGACACCATGATGGCTGCCATATGGGAGGCGTAACTCCATTAGCACATAAACAGTCTGCTAGGCTTACTTGGGTGGGACACAGATCCAGACACTACAACAAATGCAAACACACACACACACACACAGACACACACACACACGCACACACACATACGCAGACACACACACACGCAGACACACAGACATAGCTGCGAGTGCATTATTAAACCAGTGGCACATTAAGATTGGCAGTTAAAGGTTGAGTTTGGGTGAAAGTGTGATCTGGGACTAAATTAGTGAAACATTTAAAAAAAGTATCAAACCAGAAGCTACTACAGTAACACACACGCTAAGAGATTTGATTGGATCGCGCGGAAGTGGGTGTGGCTTAGCAAATGCAGCACGATAAGGAGCTGTTCACCTTCACCCACACCTCCTTCATTTTCATTGTTATCGCGAGGAGGAGGGGGAGGATAAGGGTGAAATGATTGAATTAGACCACAACCAGCTTCTTTTTGAAATGTAAGAAAAGATTGGCCGACGAAATTCTAAACACACACACCTCCTACTAAAGTATTGCTCTGCTAGCTACCCACAAGCTAACGGTCAAGTGCTGTTTTATATGACGGGCGGAGGTAGCTAGTCATGCCAAGTCACATATGAAAGGATACATTAATGTAAACCCGTGACTTAAATATCAGTTATCAAAAATATTTTTACATTTTACAGGAAAAGAAAAGAGACGGATTTTGACATAAAAATACCAAAACTATTTTTGACACTTATTTAGCATGTTACAAATAAACATTTAACACAGGGGCACAGGCTTAGAACTTTTCACTCTATCTTTATTTGTATTATATTATTGAAAAATGACATTTGAAAAGTTCATCAGTAATGTGTCTTTTCAGGTTACTCAGGATAATCCACAGACCTTAGTCAACAACTTTCTTTGATGCTTCTTTCTACCAAATAAATACATCCATTTCAAAACAGTTCACGGCAAGGTATGTGGACTATCTTGAGTATCCGGGAAAATATTCATTGAAAGAAAAATTACTGATGAGTTTTTCAAATGCCATCTTTCAATGCTTTGAGGAGACCAAACGAAATTCTATTCACCTACATTATGTTGAGAGGGAGCAAAAGTTTTAGAGGCAGATATCTAAAAATGTCATTAAACCAAAACTGTCTTCATGGTCAGATACCACATGTGGTAAGTGAGAAAATAGGTTTCTTGTGATTTGGGTAAACCAACCCTTCAATGCTTGTCATGTAATGCAGCTTTCATGGCAGTTCACACGTGACTTGTGTGAAAACAGTAGGTCTTTATCTCATATTTGAATAATTGATCTGGGTGGCGGAACAATATGAGCTAGACAATGAGGATGCTACATGGAGGCCTACATGCATGCTACGTGTGAGACAGGCTTAGTTTTAAATACCACAAAACATTTCTGTCAAGTTGGTTAACATCTGTGAACGTGTGTCTCAATCTATCCAGCCTTTCTCTGTCTGTCTCACAATCACTCACACACACACACACGCATTTTGTTGAATTTTAATGGCTCATCACCACTTTGCCTCAGTGACAGTCATCTCACATGTGACACTCCTGCTTGTGTGTCTGCGTATGTGTCACACATCTTCCATCAGGAATCACCAGCTTCTTCCAACGTGACAATGCTGCCTTGAAGTCCTGTGTGTGTGTGTTTAATGTCAGCATGGTGACCACTCATGACACCCACACACAGAAAGTGACACATGAGCGCAGCCGCGTGTCACAAGTAACTTGACTTTTGCGGTGTCACATGACATATACTGACCGGGGCTGTTGTCAAGCTGGCTGGCAGACAAAGCATGCGTTGTTTCATCATCACTTATGTTGCTCAGAGAGAGCGCAACAAGAGGGCTGAAATTGAGTGTATTTCTATCTGTATTAGCTTGCTGTATTTGTTGATACATGATAGCACTGCATCATTGCTAAATGCGTACTCGTCTGAGGAGTTAAGCCTGCCTGAACACTGGAGAGCAGGCCAATTACATAGCCTGGATTATACTGCAAATCCCAGCTATAATGAGAACCAATCACAATGGCCGCGGGGTATCCTAGCAACCGGCAGCACATGGATGGTTGTTCGGACATAGTGCAGAATATTGTTGCTGCTGTTGTTGTTGTTGTTGTTATTGTGATGGGAGTGCAGATGGGAAAAAAAATACATAGAGAAAAAAGGGGGAGGATTCGGAGAGTATAAATATGTGCCGTGAGACAAAGAGAAGGACATAGAGGAAGATGAATAGAGAGAAGGCAAAAAACCAAGAACAATACTGTGAATTGGGTGAACTATCAGGAATGTGAAAACGGATAGAGAGAAGAGAGCCATAAAGGAAAGATACAGTGTGCGAGTAAGAGAGAGAAAAACAGCAAGACAGACAGAAAAAAGAGACAGTGCAGAAAACATTGAGGGCTCTAGAAGGAATTAGGCAGCTTAGGGGGCATTATGTCAGTGTACATAGGATTTAGAGTATAAGTCTGGATTATGGCCTTTTGCTTTGATAGAAAATGCCACCTTATAGGCAATGGAGCTGTGTTTTGTTCTTCGGGCAGATAGAAAAGAGGACACCCTGCTGCTTTTTGGAATGCACGGTCAGAAGGTGGGCACTCAATCCCTTTCACTGAGGAATTCAGATGGGATTTGTAACGCCAACCACTCCGTTTCTTACTGTGTGGGGCCAAATGGACCATGGTACACAATAACAGGCAAACCAAACGGACGGGCAGGTACACAGGCATGCAGACAAATAAATGGACGCACACGTGCGCTTACACGCACAGAGCAAGGTAGCTTATTTTAAAATGCATTCCGTTTGCTCTATTTAATTTCAATCCATTTTAGATTACTTTGCCAAATTTGAGGTGTAAAGGGAAAGTGCAGATAAGAAGAACTGAACAATTACAAAGTTGATCGAAATGTATTTCAGGTTTGCATTCAAATTTTCTTCCGTCACGTTTCATAAAAACTCTCTCCTATTCAAATGGAGTTTCGATTCTCTACTCATAAAGTATTCCTGGAACTAAAGCATCCTTTATTTTGATTTTTATTATGTTCTTTTACTATGGTGTACATTTACTCTGTTTTGTATTTACATTACAGTATGTAACAATGCAGCAGGTATACACACCACATACAGTACAAGAATATGCAGGATCTGTCAAACAGACATGCATACCTACACATATACACATCCTCACATGATGTTTGATCTATGTGAAAAAAGCTGATTTCGTCTCATCGCTACACACCTACACACATGCGCACCCTAGAATTGCCACTATCCACTTTTCCTCCTGCACATTTATTGTCAGCCGCATGAAGGTGCGAAGAACCATGTGATTGGTCTGAAATCCTACACAGTCCTCCTACACAGTAATGTGCTGTTTGCACTAAGGAGCTCTCTTTCATGTGCCTCAGTAAATAGGGCCATTGTGAGGAGTGCATTACCCAAAGGTTTTACTCCCATCTCTCCCAAGTGGTTTGTGGCTAAACTCGTATTGGCCTCGCTTTTCACTGTTGCAGTCAAAAGCAGTATGGGGTTAGGACTAGGAAAAGGCTTTATATGTTGAAAGTGGGTGTTTTACAGCACTGCAGAAGAGGAGTCATGTTTTATTCTTCTCCATTTTCATTGTAAAATGGCTTAACAACTTGCAAAATGATTAATAGCACAAAACTGAAATAAATTATGTGGCTAAAAACTAATCAAAGGACCATACTGAAGCTTTTGCATGTTTTAGACCATTAACTAGTAATTATGCATACTACATTTCTGCCAACAATTTTCAAAGTACACCACGCTTTTAGACGGATTTCATACCCTCCAGGCAACTATTGGTTTGCATTTATTTCAGTACACTGGGAAAATCACCTTGCAGAGATTTTCCTGAGATGGTAGCATTCACGTGAGCCTATTGCATTTGCAAGCAGGGACCATTTAACCAACCATTCTTGGCTGTGCATTCAATTGCACAGAGCCACCTGCTGCAAAAGCATTGCCCTGAGTAAGAAAAATAATAGGCGAATTTAGATGTTGTGAAAAAGATAATGTACATTTGTTTGGTTATTGGAATTAAACGAGGGGTTTGGAATTGACCTTGAATACATCGAAAGGGAAATGGTGGAATGTTTGACCACTAGTAGCGCTATGGAGCAGTGTTTTTGTCAGCTTAGCAAAATGTTTCATGAAGAAGGAAATTGCTTTTAAAATGTTTAATAGGCCTCAAAGGTGCACACAATGCATTTTGAATGGAAGCATTAAATGTCAACATAAATTTGTTTGTTTACAAGAAAACTGAAAAATGGACCATGCTCACAACTGTATAACTACACAAGGATAAACTTACTTTTATGGCTATAGCTAAAATTTATTTTAATTTCCTATTCATTTTTTGAAACATTTTTGATCAAGTGATTTAATTGGCTATTCCAGAAGACACAGAGCAAGATTATTGTTCATTTGGAGTCGTGTTTCTGGCCACCTTCTGAATGTCATTGCAATATTCACTCTCCTTTTAGCTCTGGTTTGGTGTCTATCTGGAAAATAGCTGGCTCTTTAGCTGCTAAACACTCCACCATGTTTACCAGCTAGTCGTTAACTTTTCTGTCTGCTGTTTGGTGCTACGCAGATAGTGTGCAATGGGTTTCAAGGACTTTTTCACAGAAGAAAGCTGTCTGGTGCACCGGAAAACAATGAAAACAGTAAAGTTGTGGGGCCAGAAAACCAAAACAATGAGCTTAACTTCACTACACATATTGATTATAGCTTTTTTAAATGCTTAATTTGTTTTACATAAATAGATAATAGATAAATTAACTTTCAGCTCTACTGCCATGGCTTGGTGATTACAGTACATATTATGTGCTGTTTGCAGTGTAGTACTAGTATATACTGTACTATACAAGTTTGCCCTCACCTCAGTTCTGTTATATGTTTTTCTAAGGCACATGAACTTCATGGTCAGACAGCTTGCCCCCCTTTAATATCTAATCTCAGTTTGCCACTTTTGTATTTTCATCTCAGTTCTTTTGCCACTCTGAAAAGAGTAGGAGCAAGGAAGAAAACTGTCTGAACTCCCCAAACGAAATAAAAGTTATAAGGGTGATGTTACCCTGAACAAGTCGCCCCATCATGGCATGACTTACATTTACACAACCCCTGAAGGCATAAGAGCTCTGATGTTTCCCTCTCTGTGTTTCTGTCTCTGCCTCACTCTGTCTTTCTCAGCACTGCAACCAGAGTCAATGCCCACACCACAGGCCTGAGGGAACGGAGAGACAAGTCTGTCTTTCTGCAGTCTCTTCTTTTCGTCTTTCCCCTTGACTATTTTTTTTTTTTTCGAATACAACGGGAAAAAATCCACAGTTAAGATATTTTACAAATGTAATTCCTTTCCTGCCATGAAAAAAAACCTGCATAAAGGGAAATGTATTGATCAAAAGGATACTAGAAAGAGAATACAGACTTTTTTTTTGCACGATGGGCACTTACATAAAATCTTTTTTGCTATTCATTTCTACAACATGAACAACAGGCTGGTCCACATTCACCATTGTTACCACTTGTTTGCTTGTCTAATTATTACCGCAGCCCATTACTGTGCATATAATGTGCATTTCAATCTACGCTGGCAGCACTATTTTTGGATATGATGAACGAAGATTGTTTAATCAATATGAATGGTTTTCACCAGCTGTCCTTGGCTTTTCTTCTTTTTTTTTTCGAGGAATCTGACAGTGAAAGAGAGCACATCGAAGGGATTCGTGTGTGTGTGTGTGTGTGTGTGTGTGTGTGTGTGTGTGTGTGTGTGTAGGGATTTGTTAAGAGACAATAAAGAATGGGAGTGGGAGGGGAAGGAGGAAAAAATAGACGAGGGGACAATTAGGAACAGCAAGAGTTAGAAGCAGTCAAGACACAGATTGAGAGTAGCGAAGGAGTGTGAAAGACAAGAGTGTAAGAGTCTCTTGTGATTTATACGGTTATTATCTCTTGCACTCGTGGGTGTGAATGGAGGCTGTCATGCATGCACCCTGGCAGGTCTCTTCTCCTTGTGTTTGGGGAACGGGGCCAGTCCCCAGGGCCCAAAGTTTGGCATTAGCATTCTATGCAGTAATGGGTCCCTATTTGCCGCTTGTCACAATAAGATAGGTGACTCTGTCCTCGCCAGAGTCCCTCCAGCTGAGCGGGGCTCCTTGTTCCTGTTGTGCTCAATGACCCCTCTCATTCCGACTGTTGATTTCCTCTCCCTCTTTCCTTGGCCACTCCCTTTCCTCATATTTCATCAGTTCTCTTTAAGCAGAAAAGCACGAGAAAAACCAACAGACCACAACCACATCCCATCTGAAAAGGTTCATTTTGTTATTCTTTGCCATCAAATAGGCAGCTGAACGGAGAGCTGAACGGTGCCGTGCAGTCAGTGAACTCCGGTTATCGCCGATCTAATCCCACATGGTCCAATGAGAGCAGTTATTTGCCGCTTTCATGCGGTCGTATTAGGGTTCATGATAGAACAGATGCCGGTGTGTATGCAGGCTAATGAGGTAGCAGAGTAAGGTTCAGAGTTCACCCCTACTCTCCACCGTGGAGACCTGAGTTTGTTTGGAGCCGTGCCCTCAGCTCCGCATCGCCCTGAGCAGAGGAGACAGAAGATCACTAAGGTCTTGACCATTCTACAGCAGAGAATATTAATTGGAAATTGGTGGGGAAAAACATTTTATTTTTTCTGGAGCTGTGAAGGATTTGAGAGGTAAGGATGAAAATGCTCTCTCAGAAATTACAGGCACATACATACATGTCAAACGCACATAAAAATCAGCTAAATATTTGCGTCTTGCCTTTCAGTCTCCAACCAAAGAAGGGAAGTATGTCCTCTTCCCTCTTAACATATTGTGTATTAAGAGTACATTTCATAACCGAAACTTCAATGAATGTCGGATATCAATGACTCATCAATTTTGCATGGCTGATCATTAGTGTATGCTCAATAATGGCCCGCCAGCTGTTCTGTGAAAGCCAGATCCCTCATAGATTAGATTCAGTGTATTCTCTGACATGACGCCCTCATTTTGTTCAAATTAGGTCTTCTCTGTTCAAATATGTACAATGCTGACATACGCCATATGTCTCAAACATGTTTCCTGTAATCTGTTTGCTTATGCACGTCCTCATCCACACTTTACATGTGACCCCAACTGGGTCACGCCGACAAAAGGAGATGGGGAAATCAAAGTTTGCATTGCCTCGTGGTGGCCCATATTACGGAGTTTAAAGATAAGCTGCTGATTGATGCACTGGCTGCTCTGTGAAGGTGAGGCAAGCTACTTGTTGCCCCGTTGCCTGGGATCTGTCGGAGCATAATACCAGGCGACAGCCAGCCTGGTGTTTGTAGCGCAAGCCAAGAGGGATTATGGGTAGTGGGCTTTAATATCTGATTTTAATTAGCAGTTTAACACAGTGATCACGCCTCATTAGGGAACTGGGGATGCTGAGGACGTGCGTGAGTATGCTGGAGAGAAGAAAAAAGAGCGAGAGAAGAGGAAGGAATATAGATGCTTGCAGGGGAGAAGACTCGCTAAGTAAAAACTGTCTGTGTGATGTTTGATAATATTGGATTTATTCGCTTTGCTGACAGCACTTTCATCACAGAGCTGCACCTCAAGTTCACCAATTAATCACAAAATATGACATTATTTTGACACAAACACATAGACTTCATGGTACAAAGAAAATGTTATGATGTACATTATAACCTGAACACCATATATTTGATGTCTTACAGCTCTCCCAACCTCGGCTGGCTGCCAGGATTAATCTGTTTGTGTGGAATTCCCCCCCCCCAGCCTCACCCTTAAGGATTTAGAGTGAGTGTATCAAATCTGTGAATAGTCCTCTCTAGCACAGGATAAAAAGATTAGGGCATTTTAACCCCAAGGAACCCGATGCCCTCTTGCTCCTGTCATCCAGGAATTAGTCTGGCTCTTCCAATTGTGTGCATCTCCTGGTGTTAATGGCACAGCGAGGTGGTGGGGCAGCCAGCAGGCTTGGCGCTGCACCAACATGTTGTATGGCTGGGTGAAAACAGGACCTTCAGTCTCAGTAATGGTATAATGGGAGAGGAGTGGGGTTTGAAAAGCTCCAGTGGTCAGCTGGTAACACACCACTGCTCTTTTTCTCTCTCCCCAGTGCTCCTTTTCTTCATCCTTGTCCCACTCGTTGACTCACTCCAACTCCCCTCTCTCTCCCTATCGCTGTCCCTACTGTGCCAGTGGCTGTCTATATATGGTGAGATGCATTCAATCCACTTTCAATCCCCTGGGTTTAGTTCAGGGGCCACGCTCATTTTGTCGGAGGCAGTTTCAGCCACCTCTCTAACCCCTTGTATTGCTCTCTGCCTTTCCCCCTCACATTCCACCAGTTTTCAAAGGGAGCAAAATAATGCACTTTATAAATCCCTAGAGACATCCTGCAGAATAACAAACACTCCAAACAGTCCTCAGCAGCAAGACATTTATTATTTGAATGAATTAAGTAAAAATGCAATAATACTAAAATCTCACTTAATTCCATTCTTTTTCCTGTTTTCATAATTTAGAATTAATACCTAAATTCGAACAAGATGCCCCTGAAAATCCCTTGTAATGCTACTTAAACAAAGCAAACAATTGGAAGGCGCTGCACTAAACAGGCATTAACAAATTGTACAGGCACTGCAACTGTGTAAAGGAGAAAAGCCAACATTAAAGTATACTAGAAACAAGTAGGGAAAGTAAAAATGTTAATACTGTGAAGAGCCCATTAAGCCAGGGGATACATGGGAATTAGGGCCAAGATTAGTATCACAAGTAGAGCAGTGGGTCTGCATTGGAACTAAAAGTAATGGCCGGCAATTGAGGATAAGATCCATTGCACCAGATGTTGCTCATCTCTCATAACATGTTTGTGTCACTCAGACTCTCTCCCTAATGCCTTAATTTGATACTCACATATCCGTTTGTTCTCCCTTTTTAAAGGGCCCAGTATGTCTTCCAGATATAGACCAGCTCTATCACAATGATCATCTGGACGGGTGTGATGGCTATCTGTCTACTTTGGTCTCACACAGACATCCGAGAGTCTAAAATGACGTTTCAGCACTGTCCTTCCTCTTTTTTTGTGAATGAAAATCAACTGAAATCGATCATTGAATGCGTGTATAAGGATTTTCCCAACTGATGGTACATTTCATAGCATTGGAAAATGACTGTCCTCATTCCAAAATCTTTCCATTCTGAGGAAATTCATTCAATTCAATGCATTTCACTTACAGATGACTCTGTCCTCAAAGACAGGATACCACATTTAGGAGTAAGGTTCTTCAAACCAAAGCATAAACTACATTGTTTAGTCCCATCAACTCCCACTGTTGGCCTGTAGAGCTTAAGTCAAGAGTCGCTGAGAATCTGGCTGTCTTTTCTGTGCCTCATTGAGCTTGCCTTTTAACACCAACATAATTAGTTTTTACCCAGCCTCCAGCCCTGGGTGTCTGGTATTGTGGGCCATGTCTCTCAAAGAATCGAACCTGTCTGGCAAACAGAAACAAACTGCCCTGCACGACTCCACTCGTTGGTACGCCTCCCTACCAGATTGCTTATTGAACAGCGGGCGTGACAGCTTAAGGGCTGGAGGGGGCACAGAGGAGGCTGGAGATTCACACCAAACACGATGTTGCAGGACACCTCTAATTTTTTCATCATTTAAGTTGTCCTGTAATTAATCTGCCTGTACATTTAATTAAAAAGAAAAGTTGAGGGTGTAATTGAAAGCAATGCCTGCCTTGTGAGTCGACCCGGAGAACAATGTGAGCGGTAATGCATCATGGCAGCGAGGATACATCACGTTAGTTAATCTGAAGTTGACCTCAGAGGAACTTGGGGAAAGTGAGACAACAGACTCTTTGCTGTGCCAAACCACTTTCAAACAACACGTGCATATTTCATTTAATTCTGGAAATGAATCTGTCACCTAAATTATTTAAATGGCAGAATTAATGTAACAGTTTAGATTTGTTACTGTAATCCAAATAGTAGCCTATCTGCTGCTTTACGGAATTATTTTTCCTATATTCACAATATATATACACAATATAGTATATATACTAATATACACAATCATACAAATTTCAAGTAGATACATCCCACCAATTTATCACAGGCCGAAAGGCTCTTTTTGTTTGCATCGTATCCAACAACACAGACTAAAGATGATTCATCACTAAAGCAGATCATGCTCTGTCCAGGTTCATAACAAGGAAAATGCACCCTGCTACAGCCAAAACACTTACTTCTCAGTCTGCATTACTCTATGCCCTCTGACAAAAATGAATAATGGAAAAAAGACCAAACCGCGCACAGTCAGCTCAATTGCTAATGGCACGTCTCGCTTGATTTTGGCATTCAGCCACTCTCAGCCAAACAACATCTGTGACATGTGTGTGCAAGGAAGGGGAAACAAAGCAATTTCAGAAGTCATTTGAGCCGAGTCAGTGATGGTCCAGTGACAACGTTTTGTGCTTGTTGTTAGGAAAAAAACAGTGAGGCGAGTAAATGAGAGTGAAAGAACGACAAGTGGCAGGCAACACAAATAACACTGAGCTGATTTTACTGCGTTGGTGAGCCAAGACTTTGTAGACTGTTATGTCACGCACCATGACATATACTGCGTGTCCGTCGTGGGAGAGATTTCACTTGTTCTGTTTTTGCGTGTGATTGAATGCTAGGCCTGGAAGTTCAAACTATATCTGGAAGTTCTGTGAGAATTTATACAAGATGATTACACATTTACTCCTCTCATATTTCTTTAAAACACCATAAAGGAAGTCACTCCCTTGATCTCAGTAATTACAGAGCTACATTTATAAAGACTTATATGTATACAGATGGGTGACAAATTAAAGGATAAACCTACACAAAGTGTAGTCCTAGATCCACTAATTGTCTTCCATCAATCTGCTGTATGGTACTCATTTGAGCACAGATGACACAGTTACTGTACTTCAAAATCATGAAAATAAAATATAAATATCAAAATGACATATACTAATTTCAACACCCAGCTTTACAGCTGTTTGCAGTTTTAGCTTGCCCGGGTCCAGACCTCTGACTCACCACTCACATCTCTGATTTGTTCAGTGATTCATTTAGGTCTGACTCATATAGCCCATAGACGGCTCTTTCCACCAGTTCTAGAAACAGTTGCCCAATTAAAGCTTTGTAGGTGGAATTAGGAATATCAGCTTCATAGTTAGATACATAGCCTGTTAGCTCCATGACCCAAAATATCAACAGAAAAACTAAGGGGGGCTAGGGGAGAGTGCATTTACCTGCACTTCACTCGCTCATAGGCTGTTAACAAGATTGACAAGTAAATTTTGATAATTAAATAAAAAAGAAAAAATGCTGTTTCATGCACAGAAAAGAAAGTCCAAAGAGACAAACAAATACTTAATTTTACTATCATTTCTATGGCTGGGTCCTGAGTATTGAATATGCAACTCTAAGGGCATAGGACAAGCAATCTAATTGCTAAAATAATGACTTTGCTTATAGTTTGTCATCCTTAGCCTCCTGGCCTCTAGTAGATGCCTCTATCATCTGTTTCCTTAGCTGTTAGGAAGGATCCCTGATACTTGTGTATGCTTATACACATGTGTTTTTGCGTGTATGTGTCAAAGATCTTCATTCAGGATGTTCAGTGTTCTTCCTCATGCCCTCCTTCCTGAGACGACTCTCTTCTGCAGAGAAACATTGTGTCTTTATTTACCATTGTTTAATCAAGATGGTGGATGGGTTGAGTTTAATTAACCCAAGTTGGCGATAAATGCAAATGCCAAATGTCTGCCAGTGCTACAGCATAAAGCTTTTACGAGGTAGAGCCCTTTTCTCTGAGGGGTATAAAGCAGCTCCGTGCTGACCTGCTGATTCTGGAATGGCCCGAGGTCAGTAATAAATACTGTTACGAGATAGGGAAAGCAATGGGAATTTTACATGCTAGTTATATGATTCTTAATTTTCACAGATGACATCTTATATCACAGTTCCAATGTTATCAGACAACCCTGCTGTGTCCAAATGTCAGCTCTGGCTCAATCTACAGATAGCAGTCTGAAGTTACAGAGGATGGATGTTTGCCACAACCTTTAAATTCACTCTTGATTTGAACCTGGCAGTTGGGGAATCGCTTAATTGTTGTTGTGTTTTGTTTTGTTTTTGCTGAGTTAGAAGAGAAGATAGATACTATTCTCATATCTATGTGGGAAATACGTGGCTAAAGCCAGCATCCTGTTGGCTTTTTTTAGCACAAAGACTGGAAACAGGGAGAAAGAGCTAGCTTAGCACTGTCCAAAGGTAATCTGGCTAACAGCACCTCTAAAGGTCATTAAACATGTTATATCTTGTTTTGTTTTATCTGTACAAAAACAACAGAAAGTTGCGGTTTTACATGGGTTATGTGCAGACTATTTATTGGCCGGGCGTAGGTACTTCCTAGAGTCTGACTGAAATTTCCAGGCAAGCAGTGGATCTTTTTACCTTCAGACAGAGTCAGGCTAGCTGTTTCCCCCTGCTACTAGTCTTTATGCTAATCTATGCAAACCGGCTTCCGGCTTGTTGCCCACACAGACGGACATGAGAGTGATATCGATCTTCTCATCTAACGCTGTGCAAGAAAGCGCTTAAGCGTATTTCCCAAAATGATAAACTGTTACTTTAACCTTTCCATTGAATGAATGGGTGAAGATGCTGTGTCCAGTTTGTGCTGTTGTCATATAATCCTATTGGTGGCAAAAGAACGTTGTTTTTCATAATCTGTATTTCAGAGTCCTGTTTCACTAACAAGATCTTTTTAAATGAGAATTAACCTCTCCCTCACCATCTCCCACCCCAATGAACGGATTTAAATTAAAGATCAAACGTATGCCAAGTGTGGTAGGAAAATCTTGTCAGACAAAAAGTAATATATGTTTTCTAAGTGCATGTTTGCCCAATCAGAAAAGATATTGCCTCATTAATACAACCATTACTGAAAATTAACCAAAAAACCGACTGGACTGTCTACTTACAGTATTCAAAGCCTGCTATCAGTGGGAAGTACCAGATGTGTTTCACAGTGTGATCAACTGGCAAGACATGTCTGGACTGCAAGACTGATGTTTATCACAGCTGGTACAATGTGGCCGTAACACTGCCAGGGTTAGGGGTTCATTTCTCACTAACGCCAGTGGTTAAAAAATAAAAATGGTACTGCATAGAATTTTTAGTAAAAAATTGTTTTTATTATTGTATTATTATTTCTTTTATTTTCCTCTAGACATCCTGACAATCATATATATGTACACAGTAGCTGTAGTGCTCTAGTAAGAAGTGATTCAGCAGAGGCGGCTCATGTAGCTTCTCCACCTAATTGCATTTAAGTTCCTCAATAATTTTTGGTCTAATTATTTTCATCCTGCATCCCCTGGCTCCTATAAAGGGGTGGGGGAAGCAATAGAAGGAGAGGAATAAGGTCCAAACTTGAGTATTAATGTCCTTGTGTCTCTCTCAGTTCCTGTCTCTCTTTGTATGGCGACATCAGCAGGAGAACCAAAAGAATTATTTTGGTTTCTAATCATGAAAAATGGGATATGCCTAAATAGGCTGGTTCAATCCTTTCTGATGAGTATTTTGCACCAATGTCACGTTTCCAACTTGTTCCATGGCATTTCGGATTATCGTCGGGTTATGTTGCCGCTAGAAAATGGGTTCATGGTTGACTTGGTAAAATTTCAACACGGTAGAGGACACAGCCATTAACACATGCTTCAGTCTCTTCTCTCCTTCTCTCTGGCACTCACTCACTCATTCATTCACTCACTCAGTCACTCACACCGACCCAAGCACAAATACATGCAAGGGGCACAGTGTGAAAGGATTATGATGGGCTGAGACAAAATTGTGGGTTCCTGCTGCTCTCACCATGCAAGCACTCACACATACTGACCCCCTGTGAGGAGCACAGGCCTCGCAGTGCCCCAAGCTTCCAGCCAGACAATACTGAGTGAGGCTGACCATCACAGTCTGAGGCGCTGGCACTCCCCAGGTGGGCAGCGGTTTCCAGAGTGCCGAACAAACCTGGGTGTGTGCTTTCACAGAAAAGATAAAAATAACAAATTAGAAAATATAAAATTGCATGTATGTATCTGAGGGATGAAAATGTATATTTTCCGCAGCATTCACGAGGAGCGATTTTAACGATACGATTGTATTTTTTTTTTTTTGCAAAAAAATCATCCATCAGCATTACTTTATTTTTGTAACTGAATAACAATTCTACTTCAGTTTTGAAAATCATGGAGTGGTTTGGAAAACAAATACTTGAAACATGCTGCGAGGTCCAAGATGGTCAGCATAACAGGACCAATTACTTAGTCGAAAGGTATCATCCATTTCATTCTGCACTCAAGGGGCATTGTGTTTTACTCATTATGTCGATGGTAACTTCTGCAAAACATTGGGTACAAATATTAGGGAAATACATTTTTTAAAAACCCAGTAAAACTGACTGTACTCTCAAATGTTTCATAGCACTTTTCTATAGTACATCACAGATTATTCTGTAATTCATGTAATTATAGCAATTTTAAGTTTAAGTACCATTCACCTTTGTTTTATTTATTTATTTGTTGCTGAAGTATTCAACTTAAGAGTCTATTAAATGTAATTTGTAATCTTGTTGGATGTCACAATAAAAGCACAACAATCCCAAAAACTGCTAATAGGTGAGAATGTTTGGTTAAGCTAACAGGCTGTTTCATATTTTTTCTCACTGCATCCTCTCAGCTGCCTCTCTTAAAGCGGCTTAACGACTCTTGGGGCCATTTTCACACCCACACTTGCTGCTGTACCTAAAATCAGTTTGGGGAGTTTCAGGCATCTAACTTACCTGAGGCTATTACAGCTATTTTTACTTGCCTACTGCTTGCCACTGTGAGACAGTCTCATCTCCAGTTTTGCTTTTCCTGATGCCTCCCCGGTGCTGCTATTTGATCAAGGCTTTGTCCGTCATATTTTATTGGTTTATACTGATGCAGTGGGAATGAATGAGAAACAGGCCTGTGAAAAGGTCAGGAGTCAAATGAAAAATATGAATATCTGTCTCCTCTGTTTGCTAGAATGATACTGCGTGATATTTGGAATGTTTTTTGAATAATTCATGGATGACTGGTGACAGTCAAGTTGATGGTCCACATAACAGCTTAGTGTCAAAGCGTTAAACTCCTCAACCAAAACAACCCCTTTAAAAACAGGAAATTTACATGTCATATTCCATTAAGTCAAGCAGGTTAAACAACTAAAATTGTGGTTTCAGAGAATGGTTACACTAAATCCATGTTAAGGCTATCTTTTCTAGCATGTCATGTTAGGGCACACTCTGAGTAAGGCAGTCTTTTTTCTCAGTATTCTCCTCACACCGATAACACAATTGATCTGTCTGCATCCTGCAGCACTTCTAGAGTAAATGCACACTTTATTCTTTTATCCACTCAGGGAAATTAAACCAACAAGGCTGTGCTAGAGACTTGCTACCACACATCTCAGAGCATCTTTTTATTTTAATTTTTTTTAAAACTCTTATCTGAGGCAACCTGCTGGATACATATTACGTTCATGAATCTGGATTGGGACATAGACGGCATGTGTTTAAAAACAGCAGGGCAGCTAGAGTGAATGTGTGTTAGTTTGTGGAATCAAGGGATTTGTCATTATTGTCATTCGCAATTCTCTCTTTCTGCCCATCTGTCTGCCTCTCTCGCTGCCTTTTCTACCGTTTATCTCCCCTCCTTACCCTTAGATTAGATAATCTTCTTGAACACCCACCTTCAAGACCTCCTAGACTTCTCGTTCTGAACGCATAACTGGATCTGTGCCTCTATTTTCCAAATGAGACAAGACCACTTCGACTGGCTCGGGGGGTCAATCTCAGGGGGATCTGATTGGGCCGTAATTGAATTTGAGGGGTCAGATCAAACGCACAGCTCTTCCCCTTGACAGCTACGATAACCTACCGAGAAAGGAAAGAGAGGAATACGAAGGCGACCTCCGTCTGGAGCACCAAAGATTAAATATAGCACATTTGGAGTGGGGGCCATTTACCGTACATGTCTGGGTTGTATTTTGCTTTCACGGGGAGAAGATTATGTTAGATGCAATTGATAGTATGCATAATGGAGAAAAAAAGTCGAGATCTTAACTTCATGTAGCTTTTGGCTAGATGGGGGAGCCGGATTCTTAATGTGTTGCAGGGGCAAAACATGTCACATCAGATTATCTCCCTTCATTAAAGCAGAAGCCGCCTGAACCTAATACCAGACATGCCTACGTACTCATCTTATCCCTTTAAAGTCGAGGATGTGACCTCACTGTTCACTTAGTGACCATCATCACAGACAGGTTCAGGGGGCTACCAGGATATATATTATCACGAATCATCTTGGCCGCAGGGTGGGCCGAAGTCTCTTCTTAACCCTGTGCTCTTTATAAACCCGCTGAAATGGATTTGGGTGTGTTTTGCAACACCCATTACCAATTCAAGTCAGCGCTGTACCTCTGGTGTCCTTGTTTCAGGATGCATCAGTGAGTAACTCGATGTTTATCAAATGGAGTTTGTTTCAAGGTGTGTGAGCAATCAGGTTTTCTAATTAAACATCCCTCCATTAGAAAATAAAATGTTTGCATTACTGATTGGTATCCTTTGAGTATCAGAATGTGGAGTTAATTCGGTCGGGGCGGAGATATATTCATTGGCTCTGTGGTTTAAAAAAATAAATAACCTCACATTTTAACCGGGAACTGCTCCTACTCTCATATTGAATGGCTTATGTACGGTACCATTGTCTTGTGCCTCTCAAAAGCCTCCCGTCCTACATTAATGGACACGTGCAAGTTTAAAAGCATTTCAATCAATGAGACTGAGTCTTCTAATGGGGCCTCCTTTCAGGAAGGGGAGCTGGAATATACGTTTTCATTACAAGGACCAGATTGCAGCGTTCACTCAGTGCACTCAGCCCTGTATTGAAATGAGAGGTGTGCTGCATGATTACCGGAGAGAGTAAAAAGCTTCTGAGAGATAGTTAAGATGGATACATGGGCTTTTTTCCCCTTCATCATCCCTTCTTTGATCCACCTTTTAATAGTGAAGAAAAGAAAGTGATAGAGGAAGTTGCTTATGGCTTCCATACCTGATAATGTGCGGATGATGTCAGTGCAAACGGTGATCAGATTAAATTAATGATGATGGTTTGATTCTGCAATGCAGACCACAGTAATGCATTGCTCAAGTTGTAAATTCCAACCTGGTAAAACAACAGGTCGCAAACAGAACGCACAATTAACATTTGTTTATTTCACACACACATGTCTGCTGAGTCATTACTTATAGCACAGCAAAATAAATACACACGTCTTCTTGAAATGTTTGGTTCTAGCAGCTTGATGACCTAATGACTACTAGCAGCTGGTGAACTGCTGAAGCTGGCGAGGTAACTGCTAACATGCTAGCCTGTCAGAACAAGCTAGGGTTAGTCACAGCTCCCTGACTTTCTTTCTATTTTTTTGTACTGTAACGTTACCGCTTATTCCCTTTGGCATTTTGCTCTTAGAATTGTTCATCATTTCAATCACTAAAGAGTTTTGAAGTGGGAAAAAGCTCTCTGAGCAGCCGTGGTAACTACTTATTCGTCAGTTAGCAAGACAGGAGCTTGATAACTGTCAGTTAGCTAGCTTGTTAGCTTGGTCGCTAAAGGACCGAGTTCACATTGTTTACTTAAAACACACATAGGTACCATCTACTGTTCGCTCATAACTGTCTGTGTAGCAATTTGGAGTCCAGCAGAGAAGAATGTAGCTAAGAAGCAATATAGCTTCCTCCGTTTTGGACTCTCCAGCTATCTGTTCCCTCAAAGGTCAGGACTGTCGAGGTGTTTTTTTTATTTGTCAACGGTGCAAATTGATTCATATGATTCATAAACTCGTCATGAAAAATTCTCACAGATATACTTGCTGCTAGTGAATTGACTAACAGAGACATTTACCTTGACATGATGACAATGCTGTCCAATACACATGCTGTCCGGGTGTTGTCTCACAGAAAAAAAGCATGAGTACATAATGAAAGCACATGGATGAAGAAATTAAAACATTAAACCTTACCTTCATTGTCAAAGTGCACAACTTGTCAGTGCTCACAGTTCACAAAAGCCAAAAGCATTGCTCGCTAAAGGAACGCAAGCAGTGATGGCAGCCATTAGATTCCTTAACGAGAATAATTTAATTAGGTTTAAGGTGGTGTGAGAGCTGAGTGTGAACATGGTATAAATAATTCTTGAGAACAGCAAAAAACGTTCCGGAGTGGCAGCACAATTTCTGCTATCCCTCTTGTTTCACGTTGAGCGTGTGCGAATGTGTGGTGTCAACGTGCGTGTGTGTGTGTGTGTGTGTGTGTGTGTGTGGATTAACTTCTTTCACTCTCATCTGAAGCTTTCTCTCTGTCACTTTATTCCCAGTTTGTAGAAAAAGTGGCGTGGCAAGTGATTCAATACATGTTAATGACCAACACTTTAATATCTCTGTTATTTGAAAATATCTCCATTAGGTATAATTATAAGTGGATGAAGTTTCAATTTCCCAACTTCCAGCAAATATAATTAATCAAACTAATTTGTGACACATTTAATAAACTTGATATTGCCTTTGGTAATGAATTGCACTTGAGCAAAAAATTAATTACTCTTCCCTTTTGTGGTGTGCAAATATGGAAATAATTTAATTAGGTCTTTGGACCCATTGCCAAGCCTTTTGTTGCAGTCTGCAGGTTTGGATGGGGTACTATATGTAATGCAAATGTAGCCAATATAACATTTATCCTGTAAATGAAAGTGTTATTGTTTATGTTTCAAACAGGGCTTAAAGCCCCTGTATGGCCCTGTTTCTTCCACACGCGTGTATTATTTAGTTGATTTGTCAAAAGCCAAATTAATTGAATGAACTTTATGTTTTCTTCCATTCAAAACAACTATAAAGACATTTTTGATTACCTTTAGTGGTAAAACACTAATTAAACAGGAACAGTATTTTCTGGGGGCTGCATGCAACTGGTTAACACCCCACATTAGTAGGTACTGACCTCTAGAGATTGACAGTTAGTTGTGTCTTCCTTGCAGTCCTCATATCTCCTACCAGCCAGCGGTACTATTTTAAGCAGCTATTTCAAGCCGTGGTTTGACAATAGCAGAGGCAAGGAGGGTGGGAATTTGCATAGTTTGCATTTGACCGGGCAGAGATATAGAGCCATGTTCAAAATGCTCCCATGCATACTATCCATCTTATTATCATCTGAGATTTTACACTTCTGATAGTTCACCTTCATTCCACGGTGATTAGGTGCTGTTTTGCGATGTTTGACTACAGCCTCTGTTGTTAATGATGGTGAGTGTCAGTGATTAAAGCCTACACAAACCAAGTAAACTGCGAGGACCTTATCATGCATACCTTTACAGTTACTAAGGTGCTCGTTTGCATCGTATTATCAGACTGGCTTGAATATGATAATGTATTTACACTTTACAAATGAAATACATTATAGATTCTCATAAGAACAACATAACATATCCTGCAATTATAAATTACTATACATTCTGTGTATATAAAATAGGACTGGAAGTGCACACCACATAGCTGCAGCAGAGTTTGAAACTGTAAAGAACCTCTGTCTCTCACAGTCTCTGTCTCCATTTCAACTCTCTAATGTAGTGGTTCCTGAATGTTTTCGTCAGATTTACCTCCGCTGCCCGGTCAGATGAACTCAAGTACCCTTTTAATGACACCACCCATGTTCCAAATGTGTTCATTTGAATTGATTTCAACACTGTTAAATATATAAAAGTGGATATTTTTTCATGCAATTCAGCTGTCAATGTTTAGATCAGTTTACTCAAGTTTGCATTCATACTGCTACCACTTGGAGTGGCAGAAGCAGAACATTTCAACCATTTATCCATTACTTTCAGCTAACTTCTTCAACCATTTATCCATTAAAATTAGCCAAAAATGTCAACCATTTATCTATTACATTTAGCTAACTATTTGAACCATTTATCCATTACTTTTAGCCAAAAATGTCAGCCATTTATGCATTACTTATTTCAACCATTTATCCAACACTTTTAGCTAACTCAACTGTTTATTCATTGCTTTTAGCTAACTATTTCAAAATGTATCCATTACTTTTAGCTATTTCAAATTTGTATCCATTACATTAACATATATATTTAATCATTTATACTTATCTAAGAGAAAATACTTCCATATTGCCATCCACCACCACAACAGGATAATTGGAGAATTTTAACAGAAACAGTATTTCATTTAAGTCGCAAAGAATTGCAACCTTCCAACTAGTTTTCTTTAATCCCATTCTATATATTCAAGAATCACAGGTCCTTAACAGTTTTAAACTCCATATTCAAAGCTTTCCAAGGCACAGTGACTATGTATCCTTAATTAATTTAATCTCGACAATGTGATATTCACATGCACATATTAGCATATTTTACCTTAATGTGTAAAGTGTAGATATGCCAACTGGGAGGTCTGTCATTAGTCATTTAGTAGAAAGGATATTTGATATGTGGACTACTGCCTTACTGAATTTCTCTGCAGGCATTGTAACCAGTGTGACCCTGCTGAAACTTTTTTTCATTCACTCACTACTAATGGAAACCTTAGCCTATATCTGGTGGGCATGGATAAAGTGCTTGACAATTTATAAAGGTAAGTATAATCGCTTGTCAACATTTTAAGAAGATCCTGGCCATTTTGATACATTCTATTTTTCTATATTTAATCTGCTTGATAAGCTGAAGAGAAAAAACAAACATATTTTACTCTACTTCCATAATTTTATCACACAGCCACTTCCCAATATGTTGCTTTTACTGCGACTTTGAAAAAGGATTTATTTTAATGCATCCATTTTGAAATGTCATTTCCTTAGAAACACCGGTCAGCATAGTTCAGTGTTCTTTATTTACTTCCACATAAATGTGTCTCCAAAAATGGGTTTGCTGATGAGATAAAAAAGCAAGAGTTTTATAAAGACATCTTGTTTGGAATGAAGCAAGCAAAATCAAGATGACAAACAAAAGCACAATGTCTTCACTTGATACAATATTTGTCAAATAAAAGTACAGAAAACTGTATTGTTGTTGTTGCATGCTTTGATTTTAAGTTACTTGTATAGAATTTGCCACTGTTCATTAAAGTTAGCACCTGAAAGGAACTTGGATGCCATTTTCTTCCTGTTTCCATATAAAAAATAGGGAAATTCACAAAAGAACAGAGAACAACAGATATCTGCCAGTGGATTTATGGATTTTTAAAGTGAATGAGATCCCTATGAACATCACAAGGTTATGCGACTGAACATTTTGAAATGACTCACCACAGTCATCACCGGGGAGTCTGTGGTAACAGCAAAAGTCATGCATTCATGATCTGTCATATATTTCTATGTCTTCCACTGAACATACAGTTTTGTCATGCACTGTACTTTTAGAACATCAAGTTATGTTTCATGTGTTTCGACAGAAGGGAATTAATCTCACAGTAATCTTATTTTATGGACTAATACATAGGAGATTAGCAAAAGCGAGTCATTTGTGTGCATGTTTATCTGCTGCGATGTGTGTGTGAGAGAGGGAGAGAGTGTGATGGGGATGTTTAAAGTCCGTGTGTGAGTGTGTTTGGTGCATACAGTATGTTTTGTGTGTGTGTGCTAAAGTCAAAACTCCCACAGCTTCACACAAAGCCCATTTGGTTGTTGTATTATGCCTCACCAGCTCACTAGCACCCCCTACTGCTACTCCACTGCAGCCTAGTGACAGTCCAATTTCACAGCTCTTCAGGCCTATGTGGATACATGTTTTCATGTTGGTGTGTGTGTGAGTGTCTGGTCCAGGTGGATAGATGGGAGCCTGAGACCCTGCAGTGGTGCAGACATGGTTGCTGAGCTGGTTATCCCATGTAAAAAAATTTCAATTGAAGCCTTTCAGCACCACCTCTCTGTGCCTTTTTTTCTTTCACAGTGTTCACCCCCTTTTTGCATACCATTATCTTTCTTCTCTCTCTGAATCAGTGACTTGGTGTTAAAACATTGAATGGTGCACGCAAGCATGCTCACGCATGCGTACCCTAGTTGCTGACGAACACACTATTGCACATCATTAGGTGCATTTTAGCACATTGATCGAGTTGTTGAAGTCAATATTGTCCTGAGCTGTAAGTCACGTGTCTGTGTGTGTGTGCGTGTGTGTGTGTGCGTCTGCGTGTGTGTGTGTGTGTGTGTGTGTGTGAGTGTGGGTGTGTGTGTGTGCGTGCGCGCGTTATGGCTAATGAGGGAGGGCCAGTGCACTGCCCAGGGGGCCCTTCCTGGAGCACTACTCCAACTCAGACAGCGGGATGATTAATGGAACGTAAATGTTGATGGATTATTGAACAGGGAAATGATAAAGTTGCTCTGTGCTCCCATAAAAACCAGCCAGGGCACTTGGAGTCGATCAGCATGTGTGTATGTGCGCAAGTGCAGGACGGTGTTTATAGGGGCAAACCTAACAGCCTGAGGTTTAAAAGCCCACGACCCTTTAACCTGCATTTTAAATAGCTAAACAGGCTGGTAAAAGCCAAATACAGAGAAATCAATGGAATTTATAAGTGGGTCATCAATACTCTGAGAAATAAAAATTACACTGTTATGATGTAATTAAATCCTCCATTGGATAATCACATTGAATTACAATGTTTTCTGTTTCTTTCTCCTCTCCACTTTTGTTGTAATTCACTTATAGACTCATATCAAGTGTCAAAAACAGAGTGAGTGGAAAACCTTCGCTCTTTGTCTTATTCAATGGCTCCACATTAAGTCAACTCAAGTAATTAATTTCCAGCAGATGGGAGGCACTCATGGACTCAATACCAAATGAGGAAAAATTATATGCCGGATAATATGCGGCCTTATGAATAGCTAGATGCCCCAGCTAATAAGCTGCATTTTTCCGGGGAAAAACAAACTCAATCAAGATGAACAAATACATCTCATATCAAACCATTTATGTTGTGGTTAATAAGTTCATCTTTTTGATGGCATGCATGTCAGGTTTGGGTATCTGTATCTGTTAATACATTAACATACTGTATAGAGGGCTGGTGGATCTCTAAATTCATGAGTGAAAATGAAGCAGGAGACATGCATTATGATTGATGGTTTATTTAAATATGATTAGATCGTAAAAAGTGCCTTTTAATACCAAAAGAGAAAAGTTGAAATATACCACAAAATAAAGAAATAAACAGAGCAAGATCCTATAACTTGTATCCTTGACTTTGAGTCTCACACCGCTGTATCTCAACATCTTATCTGCTCTTGGATGCTTAAAGTTCAGCTCAGCGGATTTGAATCAACAGACAAACTTCAGGGGAAGAAAGAGGATTAGTCGATTGTTGCCCTCGCCACACTTGAGCTGAATACAAGAAGCCCTGCTTATGCCGGGCAGCCCATGTGCTGTTTTTACTAGACCTCCCCTATAGGAACACACACCCCATACCAAATGAAGCTCCTCTAAAGGCCACTTGCATAACTCTTCAGTGAAGAATAACCTTTTATTTTTTACTGGTAAGACACCAAGTCCCAGCCAAAGACTGAATAGTGTGATAGGTTTCATGGCTCTCAGAGCTCATCTGAACATGCAAGTTATTTATAATAAACCAAGATTCTATCTGCTCCTTCAAATAGTTTTTCCCCCTCTTGTAGCATTCAAAATTAATTTTACATTTGTGATCATTTGGTAGCATCAGTTTTGAAGTTTTTGGACGTCTCATTTCTAAACAAATGTTTGGACCTTTTCCACTGTGGAGAAAGAAGTTTTCAGATAATTCACTTAAGAAGTAAAATTCCAGCACTGCGAACGCTCTTTAAGTAGAGGTACAAACTGTAAGTATTACAAACGAGATGTAATATTAATATATGTAATATTAAATATTTAAAGTACTGTGAGTGTTACACTATTATACATTATATCACGTGATTATTATTATTGATGCAGTAATGTTTTAAGTAGCATTACACTGTTGTTCGAGGTATAGCTGATTCTACCTTCCATACAATTGGGACGTTTAATCTATAACAATACATCATATTTTATAAGCTCATCATATATTTCTATGTAAAATGTTCATATGGAGTGAATATATTTCCCGCTGGATTGTAGTGGAGAAGAAGTACAAAATTGAATGACATTAATAATTGAATGACATTAATTACTTAACATACTTCAAATCTGTAGTATATGTACTTATTTACATTCCACCATTGGACACAGAGGAATTTAATGATGGCACATGAGATGATGAAAAGCCAAATAGAGATGAAAATACATTTGACAACTGTAGCATGCATAGGCAACAACACAGTACAGTAAATGTACAGAATGTCAGATATAAGATGTCCAAGAAACTGACACACAAAAGGGCATCTACATTTCTCCACTGATAAAAAATGTTGCTCAGCATGCAGTGCCACCCTCAAAACATCCCCATGCCAGTCTGTGGCAGATGCTGCAATCTCAGGCTGCCTGCCTGCCTGTCTGCCTGCATGCATGTTGACAGGCTCGGGCTCTCCGGCTAACAAGCCAGTTGCAGAAAAGTGCAGTTATGGCATGAAGGCCTCCCCAGTGCTGTGCCATTACCCAGCTCCCGGCAGGGTTGAGGGAGATCATCATTTTCACATAACAAACCATAGATTATTATTTTGCAGACAGTTTCCTCAAGTGGAAAATTAGCTTCCGCCAACCGGGTGTCTTTCAGCCCCCATACGCCGGCAACAATTTACCACGCAAAGAAAAACGGCGTAAATGAAACTAATCACAGGAAAAGTGATCCCTACCTTCTGTTGGCAGAAGCCATCAACCAGCCCTGATATGGGCTACTCATAGCTGTGCTTTTCAGAGGAGGGGGGGGCCTACAAAGAGAGAGGCAACAAATTGCTGTTTATGGTACAATTTACCAGTATTTTTGTCCACTTCGTTTGGATGCAGAAATGATTGCATTCATTACAGGAATGTCTTTTGTTATGCTTGGCTTAAGCAGCTGGTGTTGCATATCATTATTTCTACAATATGGTGTTGTTCACAAACAGTATTTCCTGTCAAATGTAATGGCATGCATCCAATACACCAAATACAGTACCAGTGCACGGACATGGACTCACCAGCATTTTCAACATGCAAAGTCTTCAGCGAGTTTGAGGTAAATGAAGCTTCGCATTAGTTCATGCAGGACATGGAAGTCATACGGCCCTGCTGTAATCAGCTGGCAGCCAGCTGGTTCGATCCTTGTCACTAATCAGTGGCACACCAATCACAGCTAAATCTCATAAAAAGGTGGCCCATTTAACATGACTCCTTCCTCTCTGATTTGCACTACACCTTGCTGCCTCACTCATCGCTGCTGGCAAAGCTTTGCCTCCACCACCCCAGCCTCCACCTTTTTAGTTCAGAGTCCTAACACAGCTCAAGGTAAACAGTATTATTATGTCTTTCTTAGGCTCACTCTTGTATACCCAGAGGGTTTTGCATCGTGCTCCCTGTTTGGCTTAGCTTGCTGCTTTGCTCATCCAGGGAGCATTTGAAAGCGGAGCCTTCAACGCCAAACTCAAATGCATTTCCATTTGTGGCAATAAATGGTTTTGGAGTGTTCCTGACTGAATGTGCAGTTTTGAATATATTCTATGTGGCCATGTCAATAGACATGCAAAATTAACCTTGAACTCTTATTGAGCTGACTGTGAGTGATCGATTGATAAGCCTGGTCAAATCATTTCTTTACACTAAATGATGGATAGCGTGAGGTATGTGTCAGAGGTGTGTGGGACATGACAAAACATGACAGGTCAAGCAGTTAGCTGATACTTTAATGTCAATGGACCAAGGCTTGTGGTGCTGTCAATCACTTAAACAGGACAAGCTGATCAATGACTACTCCTTAGATAGTATCTACACCAAGAAAACCTTCCTTTATTACTCATCGCATTACAGGTATATGAACAATAAAATGTCATTAGGGGAAATGCAGTAAAGTTAAGATCAGTATAACAGCATATTGGTGAGGGCGTGGCCTGTGACTTTGCCAAATCACAAACCTGCTCTCACTTTCAGCTTTCACACTGAGCGAGTTTAGATTTTAAAGGCTCTAAGAACAGATTTTCCCAATCAGCTTTGTACTATGAGCAATGGGATCCTTCATGACCACAAAATCTTCTGCCAAAGTTATAATGGCTTTGTTGCGTTCACATGAGAAATTTCTGTATTTGTGTTTTTGTACATCATGTGCTTTAGTGCACCAATCAGAAAATAGCTTCATTTGAATCCAAATCTGATGACAGCTGTAGGTTTTTCTACCAGTCATATCTGATCAAACCACATCCACACAGTCCTGATGAAGCAGATTAGCCAAAACTCTTAACAAATAGTACCTGATGTTTTTTATTTGTTTTTTTAACCTTGATTCTAGAGAGCTCAAATGAAACGAGAACTTCACTGACTTTTGTTAAAATGCTAAACTAAAAATCTAGCCATGGAACATAACCTTACTCAACAGTATGTTGTGTGGTTCACTCCATATGTCTAGACAAGGGCTGTAATTTTTAAAAAAATCAATATTTCTTGAACGAACACCAATTCCCATAAGCCGTAGACGATCACAGGTTAAACATCATTAGCCCGACGGGAGAGGAGGCAAGTCCATGGGTCAAGGGGTCAAGGGAAGTTTAGACATGTCTGCAACAGCAAGAATGGGAGCAGGTTTATACAGCAGGCCGTCCCATTCAAGACATCATTTTATTTTTCATTACTCATAGTGAGTATATGATTACCTGACCTCTGTATAATCCATAGTTCCGTTTTTTTTCGTCCTTTGGGCACTTCACAACAAATTCAATTGTACATGATGATTGCTTTCATTGATTCTTACATTCACCCTGTCCCACAAGTCCAACATGTATTGCGTATCACCTTATTCCCCTTCACACACCTTATTGCTCTCTAATAATGTGACCCTTTTGTGAGGAACAAGAGGTTACCCATCCGTCCCGTTGGGATTTGAACAATTTAAGATACTCACAGTGGTGGGGCTTACCTATCATTATGCGTCAACTCTCTGGATGAGCCACATACTAATTAATTGAATCATAGCAATACATGGGTAGAGCCAGAGGCTAGAGATGGAGCAAATTAGGCCTTTTGGAGAAGAATGGAAAATTGCACGAACATGGAAGGAGGAAGAGATGAGAAGTGGGGAAGAACCTCATTGGGATTGTGGCTTAAGGCAACCTCTTTTTGAGGCAACAGATCTTCAGTGCATGTAATTAGACAGGGTGGTGTGGGGGTCTTGGCAGCATTTTTCATTTAATATATTACTGATATGTCTCGCTGTCCGTGATGTATGTAAGAGAGGGGGGAGCGCTCAAGTAAAATTTAGCACCACTAAATTAAGATTTATTTAAGCGTGCAGATGGAATAAAATTCAAAGGATGGACTAAGCTGGCACCACGGGACCTAAAAAACGTGGCATGTATTAATGTCTTGGTATGTGAGCAAAACTTCATCTTTTATGATGGCTGTTAGTTCTGCTGGCTACAGGAAGTGTCATGCCTATACTTTTTTCCATTGGTTTGGTTGACAACAGAAGGCTCAGAGTGGGTTGGGGGGGGGCAGAGGATGGAATGATTCCGGCGTGGCCGAGTAGTTTGATAAATGATTGGTTTGTCTTGGTGAGATTATTTCATTCTTCTTGCAAATTGGATAGCATGCAGATATTAGGATGGATGCTGTTGAGCCTCAAGCATAACAATGATGCCCAATGATGTATGTTTGGAAGGTGCAGTCGAATAGAGCAGAAAATGAGGGTGCGGTTGAAAGGGGAGATACTGTACCTCGCTATTGATGAGAAGCACAGAGGGTGGAGAAAAAAAACACATCGGGTTCTTCACCACTGCAATGAAAGAAAGATGTGGAAACATTCACGGCTCTGATTAAAGCGCGAGCAATGCACACACTCACACTCAGCCTGTGCCTTTACGCTCTCGTCTCCATGCGGCGTTCCAGTTGGTATTCAGTTCATGAGGTAGAACAGGGGGGATAAAGCTTCACTCCTCTCTCTTCCTGCTCCCTTTTTCTCTCTCTCTGGCTCTCCGTCATTGTGCCAATGATAGATGGAAATCTCAGACTGCTGTAAATTGAACATTGCGTCCAGCAGACCATTCATAACGCTGTCCCTTCCCTGCTGCTATCATCGACATCATACAGCGTAGTCTGCCACTGACAGGCTGGGCTTTAATGGAATAGTTTGAAACGCTCAAGTGTTGACAATAGCGCACGGGATGGGGGGGTTAGACCGCTGCGGGAGTACTGACGAAAACGATGTTGCACATGTTGGAATGGGCGGTCGTCATCAATAAACAGTAGATTTTGGCATGGAAAGGTTGCCTCTGTGCATCTAAAAATAAATTAGTAAATCAAGTCAATGTGTATATTGACCTTCATGGCTTGAATGTTTATCTTAGCTGTGCTTTCTTATGCTGAACGCAAAGCTTAATATCCCCATAAAGGATAAAGCAAAAACTCTCCCATCTCAGTAGTGACCTGCCTTTCTCTTTCCCCTTCTCCCCTCTCCCTCTCTTCTTTATCTTTCTCTGGGTGATGTCTCCAGTTCAAAGCACACACTGCACACGGACGGGGACTTAATCTGTGGAGCATGCTACAAAGGCGACCTTGAGGGGAGGTTTGATTGAGGTGTTCAAAACCCGGGTGAAAAAGAGGATTGATAGAATCAAGCAAGTGAGATTACTTCACATTCTGTACCACACCCACCCCGCTGACCTGGGGATAGTGTTGCAAATGAAGCGCCAGCACAAGTTTGAGACGGGGAGGGAGTGAATGAAAATGATGAGAGAGGGAAACGGAGAGCAAAGAAAAAGGGAACGAAGGTTGCGAGAGGACAGAGGAAGAGGAACAGGGGGCGTTAAGGACAGGAGATAGCATCGTAGACAAAACAAAGGAAGGAAACTTGCTTTTATACTCTAACTTCTGTTAGAGCTACATGATCAAACTGAAGAATCATGCAGACAGTGAATACTGATGCCAGACTTTTTTTTCGGGCTTTGTACTGTACAAGTTTTTGATTAGCTCCACTAATCCTCGAGCTTCAGTTGTATATGTATGCGAAGAAAAACGAAATAATCATTCCGAATGTCTGCAATGAATGGCAAATATTTTAGAAGATGTTTGAATTTGTAGTGACACGCAACTGAAAACCTTGCGTATTTGTTTGCTCATAGCTTCCTCTCCTCAAGAGGGCAAAATTGCTGGTGTCTATTGATTTCTCTTGTCTGGCTTTGGAGCTATGCTAAGTGGAACACAGCTTATTTGATACATACTCCTTGTGTTGTTACATAAATGCTCCTTTGTGTGTATTTCCTCTTTTCATCTCCTCCCGCTTTTTAAAAAAGGAGAGTCGGGACGCTCTCTGCACTACAGTCTCAGCTGCATTCATCAGTTACGAGAGCCTCGCAATTATTCCCCCTCTTCAGTCAGAAAAGTCAACCTGCCAGTACCGGCACACAGATGAATGACTGTTGTCTCCTCTGCCGGATTATTAGCCAGGAGATGTGTGTACACCGACGTCTCTGACGCTTCCCCCTCCCCTCCCCCCTTCAATATGTTCCTCTTAGTGTTTCTCGTCAGGAAAACAAAATGCTGTCGGCAGGGAAGGGAAGGGAAGAGGCAGCAGACTAGAGTGCAAAGCTTGATGAGAGGCTTGATGATGACTAGCGTGAAGGATCTGATACAGGTGCCCTCTAGAAAGCTTTATTACTAGCTGCTGATAAGACGAAGGAAAAGTAGTTCACCACTTTTCATCCTGAGTTTGCGAAAGTAGAAAAGCAACTGAACATAAGAAATGAAATCGACCCGCATAGGCTTTGTCGTTTATAACTATCAGGCAAATGTGGAGTTTTATTAAAGGAATTCAACTGACACAAACGCACATTTGAGATGACTAAAGCATTTCACGCTGCAATATATCATTTGATAGAGTTATACAGAAATATCTTCCTGTTATCTATCCACAATGATCCGTCAATACCATCTTACTGTCCATAATTGAATGGTTAGGTGTGTGCTTTACCTCGTCCAATTCCCATTAGCAGTCTTTTACTCTTTGTCCATGTTCTCTAGACCGTTAAGCGGTCAGCCAGGAGAAAGTCCAGGCCGGGGCTCCATTAATTTTGGTTACCGTCTTTTCTTATGGCCTCACTATGTCCGTGACCGGCAATAAAGGCCAGAGACCTATTATTTAAGAAGGAAAGGTGAAAAGGGAAGCAGAGCAAATGGGACGGGGCTTAGCTCAGCTATATGGACACAGTCTCACATCACAGAGCTGCTGTCATCAGGGGAAAAGATATGTTTCAGTACTCCAAGGATGTATTAGAGACCATGCAGTGAAAGACCAAACCAGGAGCGGGGGGGGGGGGGGGAAGGGGGGGGAGCCTGTTTCTTATTCACTTCGGGAGGTGTATAGGAGACAGGGGGGAAGGTAAGAGTCAAGGAAGGCAAGCATGATGTACAGTTGAATTTGGGGGGAAGTGCCCAAAGGACGAAAAAAAGCGGA
>CM022475.1:12235554-12256516 GCA_011952105.1 Coreoperca whiteheadi
GAAAAAGAGAAAAACCATGAAGTAAAAGACAAAACCGGGGGGGGGGGGGGGGGGGAAGGGAGTGGATGATTGTATCTGTTCAGTGAATGAAAAGCAGTTAAAATAGCAAGTCTTACAACAAATGGGCAATTGGGGAAGGAGCGACTGGGAAAGTAATGTGGAGGAAACTAGACTTAGTAGAAACTCTTAGCTGTCTCCTTCATGGCTCTTCTCAACACATTGAAATAAGTAGCCGAAATGTGACAATTTGTTGACTACTCAGAGCAACATTGTCATGAGGAATTTACATGTCTGTATACAATGTGCACAAATCCATGAGCAACTTCTATCTGAAGGCAACGCGCGCGACCTTGAAGATGATTTCAAGATGCTGCGCCCGATGTGCTTCATGCTATCCGTCATGCTCCAAATCTCCTCTCCTGTTCTCCACCCGGCTGCAAGGCACTATATCTCTTCATTCCTTTTATCCGCTACTCAGGAGATGAATCACAGCAACAATCATTCCACATGGGCTCAAAATGAGACGAAACACAAAACTGACAGACACACTGACTTCAACATAGATTCTCCTTTCCCCCTCTTCTCTCTGCTGCGCAGCCTTCCGCAAAGCCCCCCCCCCCCCCCCCTTTCCTTGGATATGTGCAGCAATTCTAAATCCGATTGTCACATCAGTTTCTGCCGGTCAAGGAAAAAAAGAGGGAAGAAAAGCAATGAAAATGATTATTTCTCTCTCCTCAAGTCGGGGCCTGTCGTATGCAATCTACTTCGACATTCCACCTCATCAGCTTCTCTATTTAACAATTTTGTGCACAGAGAACATAAAAAAGCCTGCAGACTGGTGAGAATATGGTGGCAGGTGCCCATTCAAACACTGAATATTAATGGTGGACAGAGTGAGGCCTAGGTGCGCACACAATCCTTATCCTCTGCACTTAAAAGCACATAGTCATTAATTGTCATCCAATTTTCATATTTTGCCAATCTGTTTGTCGCACCCTGCTCATTCCTCACACTAAATGCTTGTGACACGTCGCCCACAGCCATGAGAAAAGTAGGATGTAAACGTATGCAGAGATATGCAAGCAGGGACCTTGTCTGCAAGGATCACAAAGGCAGCGACAGAGTAAATGGGGACGCACAAAGAGGAGGCATGACTCATCTGACGGCTGCCACAGAATGTCTCACTTCTCAACCTGCAGGATCATATTTGATTGTATCTCTACTGTCTTTAGGGACTTTAAGAGACATGCCCAGCTATGTGATCTGGCATGGTGACTACTAGCTTGTCAGAGAGAAACAGGTCAAGAGAAGGAGAAGGAGGGATGCAAAACCATCTGTCTCTTTGTCAGAGATATTACATGAACTGAGATTATTGCAGAACTGAGCAATTAGGCAGTGATTTTGCTCAGTGGGACAAATGCATCTCTTGTACTTAATGTATAATATGCATCGATTTGAGTCAAATTCCTTGCATCTGGCCATCAGTCTAATAATTTTAAATGCCACAAAGTCAGTATGTGCCTTGTGCTCGCAGTATCATGAATTTTTACCTTTTAAATTCTCCCTCTTTACTATCTCTCTTGTTTTTCTCCACTGTACTCACGACAAGAGCAGACATCCCAAAATAAATGATTCAATATCAGTGATATAGCACACAAAATTAATGAAATGAAATGAAAACGTGTTGCTTTTAACAAAGCAAGCATATACATTTTTTTTTACCAAATGTATGTGATTACGTCCGTTGTCCATAAATAAAAATAGATTCTGTCTGTGCTCTGCATCCCTGTCTCCATCCACGAAAAGTGTCTAAAACATTTCTAAAATGAGAATGGTGGATTGTTTTTTATGTGCTGCTTCAGTGTTTATGGAATCCGACTTTGGCTAATGCAGGGGGGAGGAATAGATGATTCAAAATGGACCACCGAGTAGGCTTTTGCGTCATTTTAAGCGAGTGTGTTTGTATCCTGGTTCATTAGGATGAATGAGCAATGTGCAGTTGCACCGTGGGTGAAAGGCCTCTCGTTAGTGATTGAGATCGAGGTGCTGCTGAGGCGGTGGGCGTCAACCAGAACACGGTTCCAGGCAGATGATACAGTGTTGTGCGTGCCACATCAGACAAAGGCTGGAAGATGAGATCTGAGCCAAATAATACTGAATAAATGAAGAAAATATTCTCTCAGTGGAAGTTTTTCATTTCTGCGGATATCATATAATAGGTCATTTTACTGATTTATTTTATCTTCGGTGTAATAAATGGTAAAGAGACTGATTTTTATATAAATTTCTTTGCTAAAACAAATGCAAAGCCACTTTGTTCACACCTGTGAAGTGTCAAATTACACAGAACAGTCATCTGCAATGTCATGGCCAAATATTCACCTTGTTCCTAATGAGCACTTGTAGACATTGTTGCTGTCACTTTTCCGAATGCAAATTATCTGCTTTCAGGCTCAGAGGTACGCAATTCAGCTCTAACTGTCATCTTGAAAGGCAGGACAGAATGTTCATTCTCAAGCTCAGGTTTAGTCATTTGAGTTCACTGCAATTTATTTGTTTGACAGCAAGACTTTTGTTGGCAGCAAAGTTTACAGCCACAGCTGAACACAAGACCCTAAAATATACAGTAACTTTGTGTCAGCTGGAGAAGTGCTACCCTATATGGTCAAGTTTAAAAAAGTAGGAAGTCAACCGAGTAAATATAGTTTTATTTATGTGTGTGTAATGGTTATTTAAAGTTTGCAGAAGACATGAAGCTTCATGTTTATAGCTGTCTAACAATTCACAGTATAGCTTATAGTCTAGAGTATTGCCAAAAAAAGTGAGGATTTGTAATAAAAAGTATTTAGCCCTATTGTTCATTTATGGGTCCTGGAAACAATGTTCCATATTTAACAGCTCAAATAACATACTTAACATAATTGTTATTGGTATTGACAATATTTTTGTATGCAGCAACTACCCGTCTTCAATCCCAACAAGTCTATTTGTGTTTCTGTTATGGGAGTTTTGTTCGTAAGAGGTCTAATAGGGAGTCTGACCTCTCTGGCGTGTATTTGGCCCCAAATATAAGTAACGTCACAATGTATTTGTCTGTGAATGACATTTTGGCAAACAATTTAACATATAAAATAAGAAATATTCCCATATTTGGTATAATAGCAATGCTTCATGATCATTAGTGTATTTTGTCATCTTCATCAGTTTGTGGCAAAGGGAAGGGTTTCCATTCAATAACTTTCTTTTTATGAGGTCAAAGGAAAAGAAAATAAATTTAAAGGGAAAAAAGGGTTGCTTTTGCATTTATTATTATTATTGCACATAAAATGATGTGTTTGAGACACCAAACAATGAGGGAATAAAGCCAATTTCAATAAAACAGAAGGGTTAAAAATAAGTTGTAACTCTCCAAACTTGTCTAGCCTCTGTACAAAAACATTACACAATAGCATGAAAAATGCTACAAAATGATTACAAATTTAATTAAGTGCACATTATAAATACACAAGATGATATTTACATTATAGTGATAATACTACTACTACTACTAATAATAATAATAATAATGGTAACACAAATAAACATACATTTTTGCATGTTGCTCTGTTTACCAGCAGCACCAACCAGTAATATGAACATACTGTATATGAATATACCATAAATCTAATCAAGCATTATACCATGTGGGTATTTAGACTAATGTCTGGACTAAAATATAAGTTTCCTAGTGTAAAGCCAACACCAACAATTTGTTCTCGCTTGACACACACAGTAACACACTCACAGGAATAGTGGAGAGATATGAAACAGTTGAATTTACTGAATCTATAGCCCTCTTGCTGCTTATATGTCACATTTTTGCCATTGTGTGTGACACTATGCACTGATACCTAAGTGAATTAATATCATCTGTCACGACTACCCACATGCTCCCCTAGGTCCCACCCACACAAGGAAGTGTAGCATCTCCCCAGGCAAACACATTCCCTTCTTTCCACTCTTCAACTTCATCTGTCACAGAAACTGTAGCTTCACCCTCCTCCCGTCTGCTGAATGCCACCACCTGATGCACACACACGCACGCACACACACACACACGCACACGCACACACACACACACACACACACACACACACACACACACACACACACATATGTCTACGTACACACAATGGCTGTCTAAATGGCAAACTCACGCCTATTCAATCTGTCACAGTTTTAAGCACCAGCACACACACACACGTGCACACACCTTTCTGACTATCTGACTGACTGACAAGCAGAAAGCATGGCTGCCATCAAGAAAAAATAACTTTCCTCAACTAGCCCAGCACTGGTACAAAGAGAGATTAATCAGCTAAAGAAAGGGGGTTAGGAAGAGAAATGAATATTACAAACCCATGACAAGTTCATAAATCTGAAGTACAGATGGGGAGCATGTAGCAAACAAGATGCCATTCAGATGATGTTTTTTCTCAGGTGACATAGAACAACTCTTTTTGGACATGAAAGCAGGAAATCAGCTACGGGTATATTTTAGCCTATTATGCCTCATTCAATGTAATAATTTCTCTGCTTTGTATTATTACGGTTCTTAAATCATTAATATAGGAACTTGCATCAACTTGACAAGCATACACTTAGCATACACATACACTGCGGCGTGGCACAGATCATGGTCAAGTGCGCCGTGCCAGGTGCGTCGGGGGATTGCCAAGAAGAACACATTATCATACATTTTAGGTGGATGTGTTAGAGGCTGCGACAGTCATGGCCAATCACCTTCGTTCCTCTCATCCCCTTTAATAAACACAGATATCTCCCCTTCATTAAGCACTGACAGTTTGGGAGTCCTGTGGAAAGCTTTCCCCAGAGACAGCTTAGCATGTGCAGAGTTATAAATATGAACTTAACTGCACTTAACTACCACTGTACTGCGGTAACTAAAATGAAAAGGGATCCAAAAATACATTTCCACTGTTCTGTTTCTGGGAACACCATTATAAAATGTAATCTCTATCACATCATATTGCTCACCACAGTCGCACGTCTACCTGTGTTGTAATTACAAACGAGGAGCTCCAGATGACTCTTTGGCCAAAATGCTTAAAATGATGACGCACACAGTCGTTGCCCTGGTTACTTGGTGTTGTGGATGGAGACACAGGGGGAGGATTGGCAGGAATGGACTGTCCTGAGGGAGTTATTAGAAGAGGGAGAGATTTCAATTGATCTATGATTTTTCATTGGACCGTGTGAACTGTTCAGACCGTTCAATGCATCTGTCTCCAACACACCTGTTGATTTGCAGTAGAAACTGGGTAGAATAATTAATCATAAGACGTGTTTGATGTGCACATAAGCACATTGGTTTCTATGGTTATTTTGCAACAGTCTGGTGCAGTTTGCACAAAATTTTACCGGCTGGTCTCAAGTGTAATTGTGGCTTCACAGTGCGCAACATCACTCAAATAAAGACTGCAAATGGATGGAAGAGATACCTGCTGCCTTCGGAGGGCCATAAAGAGACTCACCAGTGTACAGATAAGGGAAGGCCTTGAGTATAGGCTACTAGCTATCATGGATGACATATGCTGGTAGGTATCACTCATCACTTTTTATTCTCTCTTGCTGGTATTGATTACATGTCACACTGTTGAAGAATGTGGAATAAAAGTGGAAAGGTGAGCAAAACATGAAGGAAGGGGTTTGTGTGAGTTTAGAGAGGTTTATGGGTGCGCCTTCACCAAATGCGTCACAAATGTATAGATGCAAAAATGACCGCGAGACACTACACCTGTCAGTGATGACGTTAAGTAATGTTGAATACCAAATGTCCAAAATGCCTATCAAAGCTTTTTCTTTTAGCCTGCATCTACAGGTTAAAATAAAAGTCATCACACATGTATCTTGCCTTGAACTGTCCCCCTGCTGGCTCACCTGTCAGTCAAACATGCATGATGTCCCACATCTGCAGACGCTTGTAGACTAAGGGGGACATTCCTGTCTCTCCAAAATATTTCATTTTCTTTCAGTTTAAATGAAAAACATTAATAATACATTTGAAAATCACTTTGATTTTTTGACTATATTAAAAAAAGAGTTTTGTACCTTCTGTTAGTGTGTTTTGAGCATGAAAACATCAGCAGGGACATTTTGAAAGAGCAGGAAAAGCACAGGTGTTACTAAAAACATGTCCGTTGCAGTTAGATTGTAGCTTGCTAGCTTATTCTCTTAACAGTACATCATAATGTGCTTTTTTACCTTATGCAGCAAACCACAGCAGTCAGATATTTAGTGTAGAGCAAAAGTATGAAGTCTCCTAACACGCAAATACTCAAAGTACAGGAGTGGTGCTGAAGTACAGTTACTTTACACCCCAGGGACAGTCACTGTTGTATGCCGAGCCTGCAGAGAATCATTGGGGGATGATGAACAGGTGGTTTGCATTGTGGAGTGTGTATTAGTATAATATAATGCCTGAGTTTTTCAGCGCTCTCCTATGTGTCACGACAGGGCTCTATGGGGTGTCCCTTGCACTCATTATTGTTTGTGCATACCTCCCCAATTTTCTGTGTGAATTCAATATCTCTTGTCACAGCTGGAAAACAGTAGCATACATAGGCTGCAGCTAATGGGCTGCGGGAAATACAGAGCAGCATGCTGGCAACATAAGTGGGGGAAAATGTCAAGCTGTCAAAACTTTTGTTTTTACAACAAAATGATGTGGAAATGTATGTGTTTGAAACAGTAACGTCTTGTAGTCATTACATAGCAGGTATCTGTAGTAATTTAAATCTAGATTTGAATTAGGAATGACTATCCTTAGTCATTCCTAATGCTTTACAGTCACTATCTGTAGTTCACGAAGATGACACAAGTTGGATTTTGAAATTACTTTGATGTGATTATGCTGTTTGAAGCCCTGCTGCCACCGTGTTTGCAGCTGGCTGCTTTTCAACAGTCGCGTCTTTAAATAGAGCTATTATTTACCACATTCAGCCCTGCAAAAGTTAATGGACTGAGATGAAACAGTGTTGCAGGTAAATTAATTAGAAAGACGGCAGAATTTTCTTTTTTTTTTAAAAGAGAAGTACAGTTTTGGTAAAGGCCAACAGGAAACAGTTTGGTTTATAGTCAGTGCTTGAATCTGGGCTGACCATGACTTGCATCTGCAGGTAGGCCAAGTGATTGCACAGTAAATATGGAATTAATTTATTAGAAAAGACAGGGGGGGGATTACTGGTGTATTATGTCTCAATATTGATTCAAAATTAATTTTAGTGCTTACCCTGACTCTATAGTTGTTGTTTTGGAAGTTAAGGTGCTTCTCCTACACTCTTGCACGAACAAGGCCATCTCACACATCCAAATTATTGATCCATCCATCCACTGTCTAAACCGGTTATCCTGTCCAGGGTCACAGGAGGCTTGACCCTATCCCAGCACGCATTGGGTGAGAGGTAGACCCTGAAGTGGTCGCACGTCCATCACAGAGCTAACACACATGTACAGACAACCATTCCCACCCACATTCACACCTACTGGCAATTTACAATTTTCGCTTCACCTCGCCTCATGGAAAAGCCTCAGATGAAAGGCTAGCAGATGTGTAATGTTGTAATGAGTGCCACTTTAACCAGCATTGGGGTTGCCTCCCCCGCCACAAAGTTTTGAGTATGTGCACCAGCTTTTCCAAATACCCAATAAGTGCACACTATGACTTGACAATATTATATCTCACCTATAGACCACTAAACAACCAGCGGTTTAGTTGAAATTTCAAAAATAATTTCATTCAAATGATTATATAATATGCACCATGTAATGACTATCACCTTAAACATGCTCTTAAATTTTGATTGAGGGTCCCTCTACAAGACAGGGCTTCAGAATGAGATGATGCAGGACTTTCAGTATGATAAGGTCTTTGCATTTCAATTGATTTTATGCTATACTGGTTCATATTCCAGAATTTGAAGAGCAACTTTGCAATTAATTAAATTACTGGAAACCAAATGATGTACAGTGAGCCCCCTGGTCTCTGGGGCCCTGGGTTATCGGGAATTTAAGACGTGGTGATAACAATGCCTTTGTTGCGCATAAGGTAACATTTTGCTAACCGTTTTTCCCCACATTACTCTACACATTCTTTATTCCATTTAAACAAAGGCGTTTTACTTCATGAGACTAAAACAGAAGTCCATAGAGCAGCCTGTATTACCTGAGATTGTATCTATTGATTGTTACAAAAATGTCAGAAGAGAGAGAAAGAATATTAAAATGTGTGTGTTTGCATATATGCACAAAAGTCAAAGAAAATACTGGAAGCATTATTACATTGCTGTTAATTTCTACCTTCTCTCTCCTCTGAGCTTTGTCTTTTTCAAATTTCATTTACAGTAAACTTGCAGTTTGGGCTGCTGTTCATCGGATTCCATTTAGTTTTAAGCTCCATCAACTACATTGGCACCAGACATTGTTGTCATTTTGAACCCGTGGCTATGTGATCCATCAACGAGTGGTGCGGTATCTGCGTTGCTTGACGATATGATTTCTTTGTTGCTCTGAGGCGACACCTTTGACAGCCGGCAACAAGTTTGGAGATAAGACTTGAGACAATGCACTCAGCAGGAACATTAGAGCCCGTTTTGGGCGACTGACACGTGCTTCAGATGAAGCTTGTAGGCCATCACGTTTAACCTCCTGGTGTCAAGTAGTTGGATTTTGTAGTGGCCAATTAAGACACAGTGTATATCCTGTTAACCCATTACATGCAGCTAGTAAACCATGTGGAGACACTCTTAATAGCTTCTGTGTCTGCATGGCTGTTTGCTCATCCACATGTGTAATAAATGGCTTTGTTAAAATTCATGTGGAGTATTGTGTAGCTGAATAGCCAGCCCTATCCTCTTTCCACCTATCTTCGTCACTTCCACTTTCACACTTACTGTCTAACACATCGTCTCTTGTTTATCACTGCTTCCGCTTTTTTCCTTCTATTTGGGTTTCTCCCTCTTTCACTCCCTTAGCAACCTTGGTATCACTCATTTTCTTCCCCAGATCACCTCTGTCTGTCTTCCTCCCAATGTCCCCTCCTTTCTGACATCGCTGCACTCTCGATTCACTCCGCTGTCTCTCACAACTTTTCCGTCCCATGTTCCTCAGCTTCTCTGTCTGCCCCACCTCCCCTCTCTTGTTCTATATCCACCACACCTCTCCCTCTCTTCCCTTCTTTTCATGGACCCATCTCTGTCATCCTGTGTGTGTGTGGAGGCTCATTGCCATGCCTAGGAGCAGGTGCGAGGTCCAGGGAGAGGGGTTTGGATAGACAAAGCGCTCCCTGACAGAACAGGAACAGGATCGGTTTGAGGAGAATTAACCCAGCAGGCCTCTCTCCCTCCCCTCACTCCCTCCTTCACTTTCTGACTGTCTCTCTCTTTCACTCTCTCTCTATCCATCTGTTGGGACAAAGCCTCCAGACTGTGACACACACACACAAGGTGCAAGTCAAAATGACAGTGGTGGTGGTTCACAATGAGAATAGGTTCTAGCATGGGTGCAAAATAAATCTTGGTTTGCTCTTTTGTCACTAATTTCTCACATTTGTTTCCATCTTTTCTCACTTTTTCCTGCAACATGCATGAGATATGAAACAAAACACAGAACAAACATGGAAGAAAGAGTCATTAAAACAGTGTAAACGTGGATTTCAAATCCAATGAACAAACGTTATATTTTGTCCGTCTGTCTCCCAGGAATATCAGAAAGCCGTAGAAGCTTAATCTGCGTGCCATAAAGTAATAAAATGCTATATGTTGATGGAACAATATAGAAAAATCTGGCTTTCATATCCATATAGTTTCACTCACCTGATGTAATCCGCAGTGAGGGGGTTAACCAGAGGTGTCTGTATCATGTTTTATTAATTTGTCTAGCTGTCAGTGGAAACACACATATGTCTGTATTTATTTTGGTGCCCTCTCAGGCTCCATTAGAAGGTCAGGTTATTGCGCTTTGATGGTATTTATTCCCTTCTGCCTTTCATTTCCGCTATCTTCTCCAAGTAATATTACCTGGAAATACACTTCCCCTCCACTGTTGTCAAAATTTGACTGATTGATCTTTTAATAAATATATAAAAGTAAGTTTATTGCTCTGCTATGATGAAATGTTGTTACTGTGCAGGGTAGGAAAAATCAGTTCAGGAATTGTCTGTCTATCCTCATATTGTATATTGCATTCAGTGTTATGGGTATTATTGGCGCGTATGCTATACTGTGGAGCCGTGTTTCACGTGTTGTTGAGATACTGTTGAGGAAGAACAGCACAGTCCGTGTTTAAAGGGAGACTGTTTAGTATTTTAAACTAGAAATAATACATTCTTCTTCTTACAAATAAAACGTTAAATTCACAAGCAATAAAATCCATGCTTGCTTAAGTCCACCCTCAGGGGTTCCCTGCTACAGCCGTAGCCATACTTGGTCTGGGATGACCAGTAGTCTTTGTGGGCCAATGTAAGCTAGCAAACCTTAGATCAATATTGCTGTGAAAATGACATTACTCAGTCAGTTTGCTGACTTCATGACTTTTGCTACACTTTATTTTAGCATTTATCATCCTCCTGTAATTGTCACTTGTGGCCACAATGTAACCATTTTCTTTGTTGGACACTCAGACCTATGGCATTACCAACTTTGTGTAAACATGTCTTTATTTCCCCCTCCGACTGGTACTTCAAATGTAAGATAGCTAATTCAGAATGAGGTTTTGCCATGACACCGGGGGTCAGTGGGGGGAATCACTCAGGCTCCTTGAACATTTATTAACCACTCTAAACCGTTAATTATAGACTTTACTGGGCGTCCGAACAAAAGAAAAAACAACCAAAACTTAATTAGCTGGATATGATCGACACAGCTGAAACCTGAAATAACAAGATAAACAAAGCATTAAAGTAAAGCAAAGTCGCAGCTTTGACTCAGGAGGGTAGGTGTGGGTCATTGACCGCATCTAATGCTACATGTACATGAATGTTGAAGGATGCTAATACCTCAGCAGAAGACTACTGTGAGCATGCTTTAGATGCATTGTGAATTAAGCTGGGACACATTGATAATAGCATTTTCAAACAATTCTTAAAGCAATAGTTAAACATTTTGGAAAGTATGCTTTTTTTATTCTACACTACAATTGTAAGAATAAAACAAACAAGATGTAATGTGTTAATTATTGAGCTTGAGAGCTGCTGGTAAACAGAATTTGTTACCATTGGACAGAGCCAGGCTTGCTGCTCGCCGCTGTTTTCAGTCGTTGTGCTAAGCTACGCCAAGCGGTTGTTGTTTTATATTTAACGGACAGACATGAGAGTGGATTCGATCTTCTCATTTAACTCTCGTGAAGAAAGCAAGCAAGTAAGTTTATTTCTCAAACTATTGATTTAAGGGCAAGGACAAAGAAGACAAGTTGAACAAAAAAGGGGTAAGACTTAGGAGTGAAAATAAAACTATAACATTTAGCAGCTAAGGAAATATTTTCAGGCTGAAAAAAGGCAAAGGCTAGACTTTTTTTATTATTCTGTTTGTATGTCTGTGTGCTTCTGTATGTGTGTGGGTTTGAGCTGAGTTACTGCACTGTTAGGGGATTTTCTTGCTTTCCATAAGGGTTGGTAAACCAAATTATAAAAATGAGAAAAATAAACTCCAGTTTTTGCCTATACACGTCACCGTCATTATACAATTTGCTCACATACAAATAAAAAATTAAATTGGACCGTTTTAATGACTTAAAGTAATGATGCTGGACTTATTTGATGTGAGAGAATTTCATACAGGCTTTGCAAAAACACATATTTTTGATGTTTCTGTTTATAATGATTATTAGAGCCTGTATCTCTCTTACTCTAGCTGTTGCTTCTTTAAGCCTCCTGGATCTCACAAGAAAGGTGGCCAGCAGACAGTGCAAGAGGCACAGTGGAGGTGGAAGAGGAGGAAGTAGGAGATGCAATTAATAACAACTCTCAATATAATCCTGTCCCCAACCGATGCCTTTGGATAGAAGCCAGATAAGAAAGGACAGGAGTGAAATCAGCAGGGGGTGGGAGGGGAGGGACTCGTGATGTATCACACTGTGTGGGGATAAATGTGGAAGGCTGTAAATAACAGCACAGTGCATGAGTTAAACAGGCAGCAATAAATGAGAAAAGATTTGTTCGTGATTTATGCTTTTACCCGTGTGTATGGTCATGCAGGATCCACCTCGCAAATGTTGTTGCGGAGGAAGTGACTCGGTGCCATAGCGGAGAACTGCTACAACGTTTTGGGTTGTGATGTCGCCTGTGTTTTTTTTTTTTTGTATGCATGTAAATTCCCGTATGTCCAGGTTGCAAAGCTTTCCTGACCTAGAGAGATGGCCAGCAGAGGAAATAGGAAAGCCACTGTGACAGTAATGCCTGTTGACTGTTTAAACTGACTTTGATTGACATTGCGGGATTTACTGGTGGCATAAATCCAAAGCCACAGGGAGGAATACATACTGTAAACAGCAGTACATAAATAGTGAAAGACTCCTCCATGCACCCATAGCCTCGTCTTTCTACATTACTCCCTGGCTCATAAGATTATCCCCCTACACTTTTGTTCAACACAACCACCCTGACAAGCAAGAGGGTTGCCATGAGAATCCCAGGCTTGTTTTACCTTCCTGGCTTTTGGCGTATTGACAAGCTTGGGGAATTGTTGACTTGATTGCACTCTCGGCAGTGGTATGCCAGGAAAGCGCGTGCAATCATTTGTAATTTACTTAATTTACAGATGCTAGTTCAGAGCTTGCAATTGAGAATAGAGCCATTTCGCTGAAAGGATAGGGTCATTAAATGTGGAGTGTCCATGTACTCGTGTATATGTCTGTGTGCACTGGTGGAAATGGTTTTGTCAAGTTGCATGGGGCTTGGCTGTAGAGCCCTGTAGATGTACCTGTAGATGTTCATCCGCTTGTTCTTTGTATGACGTAAATGAGTTGCCCCTTACAACCTCTTAAAAAAACCTGCACTGTGGTTGTGGATGAAGGAAGGCTGACTTACTTACAACCACTGTGATGGTGATCAGCTTTCTTCTATATGAGTGTATGCACACGCCTCAAATGCCTAATTTTAATTGTAATGTCAGTAATGTACAATTGATGACTTCATTCTTGCGTTTGCACAGACATACACAGCCATAAACCACTGAGGAAACCATCCCAATAAATCACAAATAAACATGTTTCTGCACACTGGAGACTCATAAAAGAGACTGCTCAGAGAGCAAAATGAAACCAAATGTGTGTCTGCCTTCATTTCTATCATTGTTTGTTCTTGTGTTTGTTTGCCACAAGCTTCTGTGGTTGTCTGCATTATTGACTTACATGTGAGTTCATCAATAATTAAAAATCTTTAGCAGCCTTGCCACAGGCTGGCATCACTGCCAGTAACACACTCAAAATGTGAGTAGCATTGTGACTTCATACTCCGTCTGTGCATGGGAACAAGGTCTTCTTTTTTTGCCTCCTCTTATATGATACTGTACCTACCAGGCCACCTTAAATGTTACAAATTCACCTTAGTGGAAAAACAATTTTTCAGTCCAACACACACACTCATATTTTTACAGGAAACTAACACCCCATATCAGTCAAACACCTGTGTCATTTGTTAAAAAGTGATACTATTAGATGAATGAGTTCATGAATTTGCTCTGGTTCTATAGATTTTGTCAATAAATCCGCAGCAGACTTACATAACATCTACTGTTAACAGCTTTCTTTTCAAACCTTTATGGCTATTTCAGTCACAGAGGGCAATAAGAGATAACAAAAAAAGAGGCAGAAGACAATGAACAGAGGCAAGCGAAAGAAGAACCCAAGCGATCTGACAGATTCTCCATGAGAAAAGATTTCTTTCCCCTCCTCATTTTTGTGCAGTTATCTCAAATTTTCTGGAGCTGGGAGAGGTATCAGAGAGATTTAATTTAATTAAACAATGGTCCAGCCATGTTCAAGGTCAGATGTGCTGGCTCAGACATTACTGCAGAGGCAATACAGCCGAGGTGAGGACCTGGCACACCCAAAAGCCTTTGACAATTTCTGTGAATGATATAAAATAAGATTTTTAACACCACGAGGCTAGTGAACCATTGGCAGTAATTACACTCATTACACAGTTTCAAAATTGGCATAATCATATTTTCTGCTCAGACAAATACATTTCATCACATCATGACCCTACAGGAGTGTCACACCTTCATGGTGTAGTTTCAAACTTGAATTGCTACCTTAAAAATGGATACATTTGGATCACTTCAGAAAATTGGGATTTATTAGAATTTTCTTTTGGATTTCAAACAGTATATAAGTATATTAAATGATTTGGCAAAATCGTTAATGTGAGCAGAAATACGTTGCAAGCGACTGTTCCAAACCAGCTAGGTAGCAGCTTTAGCTAGTTACTAGCAAGAAAAGAAAAAGGCAGAAGAAGAAAGCAGCAAGAATATGTATAGTCGAGACCAGAGACCAGACCTTTTCGTGGGCCAAAAGCAAACACTGATTGTATTGTATTGTTGAGATGGAAAATGTTACTAGGATCTCAAGTTCCCTTAATTGACTAACTTCCTGTGCAAATTGTAACTCTGCCAGCTGTGATAAAATACAAATGAAAATTAAACAGGATGAACAGCTTTAGTTCTTGTGCGGAGGATGTGTGACGTTGTGAGCTGGACAGAGCGATTGGATCTCAATGTGGACAATCGAGACACATATTAATACCAGGTGTAAATGTAATCAGGTTAAATTCATATCTAGATGCAATCTGGATAGTTGATGCACTTTAATGCAAGGTGTAAAGGGGTCCTATGAGTCACATAGTTTCTACACCCAACCAGCTGTACCAACCTCCTTTGTGACTTTTTTCGGAGGTATAACAATGTTATGTTACTTTTGCCTTTGCTGCTAAAAAATGTCATTATTTGCAGAATTGCAAGGGCTTACTTGTCAGGGAAATGGTAATATTGGTTGCTTTATGCACTTGAACAAACAACCAATGCTGTAAACCTTCTGGCGAGGGCAGTCTCTTTTTGCTTGCTGGTCTCCACCACAATGTCATGGCTGCTGTCCATTACCAACCAACACCGCCAGCGATTGTGATTATAGTATTAAAGATAGTTTATTGTAGCCAGACTCACTGTATATATCTATACTGTTTGAGTAACTGTGACAAAATGCAGCTTACTTTTAGCTGTGTGGTTAGTGTCCGTCGCCATGCCCCCCCTATGTTTTCACCTGATAAACCTTTCTTGGTGACGCAAAGTTCACCTATAGACTCAAACGTGACTCAGCTTGGCAGTCGGACTAAAAGCTGGACATACTTTTTCACCTTGTTGACTCCAAATGATTAATAATTAATTCAAATACACTATTGGAAACCGGTATACTGACTGCTCACCACGCAGCCTTCAAATGCTGTGCCTACAGGGTTTGGTGAGGGGCAAGAATTGGCTTTTTGTAGGTTTCTTGGTTTGCATATTGGTGTTAATAGTACTTAAATTAGTCTCCAGACAATTCTCATTTATTTTTCTCTCATAAATTCCACCAACTGTAGGTGGATGCTTTTTAATCGGCTGAAAAATAATACACAAATGGATTGAATGCAACTAATGCTTATATAGATACCAGGGCTCATTTAAGTGTCTAATTAGAGTGAAAATGGTGTAGGTTGTTCTCATCTTTTCAGTGGATTTGCTGACACATGTGGTGATAAGTGTTAACATTAGCTGCTTTTTTTGCAGTACATTTACATTAAGTCATTCAGGCGATGCGTTTATCCAAAGCGACTTACACACTCACATACCGAAGGCACAGCTTCGGGAGCAATTTCGGGTTCAGTATCTTGCTCAAGGATACTTTGACACATGGCTGGGGGAAGTCGACATCGAACCGCCAACCTTCCAATTGGTTGACGACCACTCTGCCACCAAGCCACAGCCACCAGTAAGTATCACAGCGTAGGGGCGGGCCATAACATATAGTTCACAATAATACCGGTATACCATTGCACTAACTGTCATACTGTTGTACTGCTGTGTATGTACATAGAGCACACGGAAAACCAGAGTCAAATTCCTTGTATATGTACACATACCTGGCCAATAAAGCTGATTCTGATTCTGATCATTTTTAATATGATAAAAACATGTCATATTGTAATAATGTCAACATTCGGACTTGTTCACGTAATGACGTCGTGCTTTAATGCATAGCAACAACAAGCGTCGCTTAAGGCGAAAGTAACATTGCTAGTGGTGTTGTGCTGCTCCACGGTGGAGGAGTTGGCTCGATAAAGGGGAGTGACTTCAGTAGTGTGGAAGTGGTTTGGTTACAAAAGATCAAGCAGTGTTTCGCACACACTGACTTAGCTTGGTTGGACCACCCAGGTACTTTAATGGCACCACCCACGACCGATTAACAAGTGGACAATGTCCCCTGGCTCTACCCCTCCCGTCCTGTCTGCTGACAATCGCACATGCTCTGCAGAGAGACACAGAGAGAGAGTCTCTACTTCTGACGTTGTTTAGTAAAAGCTTGTAAGTGCACATGTTGGTGCTGCATTCGGTTGGTTTCAATAGACGATGTCATTAACAACAACCCTCCTCCTCAGGCGGCTCACCTGCTGCTGTGAAAACGGAATTGCGGGTGAAAGAAAGCCAAAGCGCGAGTTGTGTTTTTTGGCGACTTTATAAAACATAGTGCTGACAAAGAATTGTCAGAAAGAGAATGAGAAAGACAGCAAGCTAAGAAGAATTAAAATGGTTTAGTGTAGAATTAAAATGGTGAAATAAGACATAATTTATACACATAATATATATATATATTAAATAAATAAATATATATATATATATATAAACACACACATATAAATTTTTTTTTTTTTACACTTGATAGACAATATAGTAGTCAAAATAGTTTAAACTTTTGGACATGTGTCATTGTATTTATTGTATTTATTTTATTCTTTTTTTTTCTGTTACTTTATTTAAATGTTATTTTTTTGGTTACATTTAATTATTTATCCTACTATACTTTTGTGTTTATGTGTGTGAAAATGGATAATGACCATGTTGCAAAATAAATGACCAAACAAACAAACAAATATAATATATGAAACATGTGGTAGGCTACTACTCTTCTGTTGATTCATTAGACGAAGACAAACCCATCAGTCCACCAAACCACCTGGATTAGACCAGGAGTCCAAAAAGTGTTTTCTTTAGAAGATCATCCAACAATATTCTACTACTGTCTTCTTAATGGCTGGTGAGCCAGTTGAATCGCTGTTAGCCCCACCTTTTCTGCATCTGACATGCATCATCATTGAGTAGTCCATTCAGGCTACAATATAAATTCAGTTTATGTTAACCCGTGATGCGTGGGAGTAGTCATAATTTAGCAGTGGCATCAGTTGGAAAAATATAGCCTCTAATAATATAAATGCATTATAGATATTTAAGGGATTATATTTAAGATGCAAATCAAGCCCCCCAACACACACAAGACACACCTGAGGCAGTGTGAACAATTTTTAAAATTGTCTGCATTTGTTAGAAAATCTGTTTCCTCTCCTCACCATGTTGGAAGTGCAGTCATCTGTGATCTGTCTCTGTAAAACAGATCCTTTCCCTTAAATGGCGCAACGACCGCAAAGCCCAGCGAGCGAGCCACCCTCAGCATAGTTCCTCAACCTCTCTCTCACTCCATCTCACCCCTTAACTTAACTGAATCCCAATCAGTAGCTCTAAGTGTAACAGAATCAATAGTTTGAGTATTGCCTTGATGGCCACTGCGCCAAAAGTATACAAAGAGGCAGCAAGGGACAGGTAGTAATTTCTACACTTCTTGGAATGGCAGAATGTGATGAATCCTGAAAACAGAGTAACTGTACAGTTTACAAGCATTATTGATTCATTTGGCTCCTACTTCGCCCTTGGTTTCTATACTTCATTTTCCCCTTCATCGCTCGGCTTCGTTCATTTTTTCCCTCCTCCTCCTCCTCCTCCTCATCCCTCCCTTTCTTCCTCTAAGTCACCCCTGCACACCTGATTGGTGTGAGGGATCATCTAGGCTTCAGCATGGATGGATGCATGCGTCAATATCTAAAGAGGATTGGAGCTCAAATGAGGGCCGGACTACCTGAAAAAGCAGCCAAGGGAGAAGATGCTGAAAGCTAAGAGAAGCACAAAGCTCTGAAACATAGACAGAAACAATTTACAATTTGTGAATTTTGCCCGGCAGCCAAATTACAGTCATGCATTGAATTTCTTTAACCTTTTCCTCCGATTTCTGTCTTGCCTTCTTGCCATCACATTCTCTTTATAGTTCTTTCTTTTCATTGTTTTCTTTTTCTAGTACTCAACAGAGTTTTAAAATTACATCTTGCCTCATCTTCCCACTGATCCCCATAACACATACTGTAATGCTGCCAACAACACTATGACAATGGATGTTACATGAGATTTTGAGATGATCAAAAAAGATGTTTCTCCTCATCAAACTGTATTGGAACAGTGAAGCATGTCTTGCTTGCTTTAATCAATGTGCAATTAGAAGTGCACTGCAACAGGACATCACTTACTCATTGGATTACAAACTGGGTTTGTAATTGTTGGTATCTTTATATGTGACTGTTTTTCGGCAAGATAATGAATATTAATTAAAAACATGATGTAAAGATGATGGGTTTAAATGTCCGCCAGAATTATATTGCTGACGAGTTAAAGGGATGTGTTAGCTTGGTGCAGGGGCAGGAGGCGTTGGTAGACGGTTAGCCTCCACTACAGGAGGAGAAATGCTCCTCCAGGTGGCTCTTTTATTTTTGCAGTTGACTAGTATTATGTAACGCATGACTAAGTACTTTTTCAAGTAACTTTCCCAAAAATGCGAGTCAAACATTTCCTAAGGGAGGTGTGGTTGGAATTTGGACGCATGGACTCAGTATTTCTGAAATTATAGCTACAACTCTGATGTTTAAAATTGAAGAGAAAATAGGACTGAAATCTTAAAAGAATATGGCAATAGTGTCCATCAAATAGCAAAGTGAGATGTTCTATTTGATAGTATAGGCTATAAATGAATAGCCAAAAATAAATCTCCGTAACCTAAGATTAATGTATTTTGCCACAATGCAATTGTAACAGCTGAGTTTCTGTAGAACCACTATTTAAATACTTTTTTGGAAATTGTTCAGCAACAGACTCCAACTAATGTTGATCCATGGTGCTTACAGCAGGCAAATATAAATAAATAATGCAAAGAAGAAATTAAGATACCACATAAATCAAGTAAAGTGCTTAATTATATAATTAATCATGCATAGCTCAGCACAAAACACTAAAATAGAATTGATTAGAATGCTAAGTGTCTGTAATTGATTCATATAAGTGGACACAGATAATTATCACCAACCCAATTAAAAGCGAGACAAACAAGTGATCTCATGGAGGAGCAATACTTTCTGTCTCACTTGAAGAGTCCAAATAATTTATGAGCATTGTTATTACTCTGGCGGCTCCCGGTGAGGAGAAGTTCACCAGAGGGATGAAGCACGGTAAACCCAGGGGCTGGTTTATGAAAAAATACAGGGCAGGGTAGTGCTTGTTCAGACATGGCTCACATGGTTTTGATCAAATGGCCTTATGTTTCTCCTCTATACTTTACTAAGCCTGGGGTGCACTGGGAATATGCAACAGTGGCAGGTGAATCAGTGCAAGCATTTGTTTACTTCACAGAAGCAGGAAGGAGAGCTTGACGGACTGCTCAGCATGCAGACCACAGGCTGCGGAGAAACATTTATTTATTCCGTCCAGGAGGAGGCCCAGTCCCAGGAGGAGGCCCAGTCCCTCCAAGAGTTGTGTGGTGCGCACATTTCAGTGATGTTTGTGTGTGTGTGTGTGTGTGTGTGTGTGTGTGTGTGTGTGTGTGTGTGTGTGTGTGTCGGCATAGTTAAACAGTAGATATGCATGCAAAATCACTCTGTACATAGATTAACTACTTTCTCACTCCATCCAAACACACATACCTTGATTATTTTTCTGTCCGTGACTCCCTCAAGGGTATCATTAGGAGACTCATCACAAGCAGAGAAAATGGTCTTTTAGATCTCTCATGCATGCGGTATCATTTGAAAGTTACATCTTGATTTTACTTTGAATCTATTATGGAACTTAATCGAAGTACCTATTTTCAGTCTTGAATAGAGGGCGTCTTTCCCTGACTCTATTTCAGTTGATGTTCAGGTTCTAAAAATGACAAAATGGGCAGAATATCTATATAATATACTGAACTAAGTAATTAATAGAACAAAAATAAAAAGGAGCAGGAGGATATCAGGTGTGTAATGTGTTGGAATTAATGCTATCATTGCCCTACAGTCTGGTATCCAAGTGGGCAGCACATTTGTTATGCAGGTACGTGAGGAAAGTGTTAATTGGTACTATTTATCAATGTGGATCTCTAAATTTGTAAAAAGACAATTGTAACAGAGTTAATCTGTTACCTTGATAACACTTCAATTCCATAAGAAAAGAAAATCCTTTCCCCTTGGGATAGACAACAGGCAACTTAACCATCACTTAACCTCAGGTAACTATCTTCTCATCAAAACCAAAAAGGAAAATTGGAGTTGGGGGAAAATCACCAAGGGCATAAGGGTCCTTCTAAGCAGATAAATAATGTACTCTGGTTTGAATTCATGGCACGCAGTCAGTGGATAAAATCGTAGGCTATCACTTTTATACTGGTTGCAGGAGGAAGTTCATATCAGGTTCTCAAACCTCAAATACGTGTGATTAGATTCCTTTAGCATGGCTCTGAGGGGTGGAGGTCAGAGGTTGGGGGCAGCTGGTGGGGACAGACTGGGGGGGGGGGGGGGTTGGGAGCA
>CM022475.1:12256541-12274180 GCA_011952105.1 Coreoperca whiteheadi
GGGGGGGGGGGGGGGGGGGGGGGGGGGGGGGGGGGGGGGGGGGGGGGGGGTTGGGAGCAGGGAGAGTGGAGGTCAGACAAGCCATGTTATCACAGCATTTCCCCCTCAGTAAATGATTCAACTGTTAAGGTTCAATTCTAGAGCATTTGTGGAGTGTCTCTATGACTCAGAGAAGTCTATCAGATGGGGGTGGGGGGGTTGGTGGTCCTGATACAGTAGTTATCTCAAGATTGGTGCCGATGTCAAACCGAATGACCTTCCTCTAAATGGCATTGAAAAAGGACATCACATACATACATGCCGCATACATGATTCAAAATTAATGTACAAAGAGATTTCCCTATAAGAATGTGTTATGGACTCACCATTTTTAATTCCCACTGTAGTTACTTGTGTAGTTTTTTTCTTCTTTAATTATTTTTATTAAGTATTAAGTATTTCTATCATTTGTTGTTTTGAAATGCATTATGTAAAGCACTTCATATTTATAATATACCATAATATATACATGTATACTGATATACAGATTATTTTGATTATCGTTTCTCCAATCAATACACATTGAGAACGTCAGAGTCTATAGTCATTAATTAACAAATCCATGAGTCTTCCTTTGAATGAATTCCTTCATTCATCTTAAGGTGGCAGCTGCCTTATCATGTCATATCCTTTGTGGATAGCATGATTTAGTCTTAAAACCAGCAACAGGCAGAGTTCAAAACAAACAGACAAACATCTGTTCTGTTTCACAAGCCAGCACCAAGTCGGTTATGACCTGGTATTGTACATAGATTTTTATAGTGTATCTCCCGCAAATCCTGAATGTAGAAAACGGTGACTGAGGACGTATTGGATGCAGCTTTATAAGCAATCATTAAAAGTTGTTTGTGTTCCGTACATCACTGGTCTTTCTTAATTATTACTATAACTGTTTTGGCTTTGGGCAAAGTCTACAATGGTTAAAATCAAGTTATTTGCTTTAGAAACAGGTTGGCTCAGGTTGGCTAATATAGTGGAATGGAACATTATTTATTACTTAGAAGGAAGTGAAAAAAAGTTTTTAAAAAACAGATGTACATTAAGTAATGCCTTAAAAACACTGGGCTTTCAATAACTTCACAACCATGAATTCTTACTTCAAAAGGAACATCATAATTGTGTCAGCTTCCCTCTCTGTATCTCCCAGAGAGCGGTATTATTTTTATACTCAGAGAGGTTGGTCTCAATTCTTCTCTCCATTAGCTGAGTTATTTTCATCATGCAGCATTGTGATTGGCACAGTTTTAAACAGACTGAAAGGGAAGGATTCATCCCCAAAATACCCCTCCCCCATTATTTTCTTTATGAATGTGATTGTGATGTGTTCAATTTTGCTAGAATTTTATGGTCCTGAATTTAACTTTAATTAGAAAAAGAACAGTGTTTCTTTCAGGTTAATCATGCTATTACAGTGGGCTTATCAGAGGATTTTTTTTTTACTGGAAATGGCTGCTTACAGCTCACACTCAACCCTGCAGTAATTCTGTTCCTTACAGAATAATTTTAATGCCAAAACTGAAATTTGAATGCATGCTGAAATTACTACAATTTACAAAGAAATTATACATGAAGCACATGTAGATTTACTAGCTAAAAGCACTGCAAGAAGTAAATATAGCAGAGAAAACGAGAGCACATGTAGTATAAATACTCAAAATTTGCACTTTTAATAGATGTACTGAAGTACAGCCTAAGATAACTACACATTGTTGTATACCTTTTAAAAATCAAATTAGCTTAAGTGTACCCAAATTATCATACGTAAAGGACGTAAGTTCAACTTAAGTCCACACTTTTATATAAATGTAGTAAGACTACACTTACAGCATATTCATGACTGTCAAATCAGAAAAATACATTGCTGATATGGGTAGAAATACACATTAACCATAATAAAAATATAATTTCATTTTTTGGGTAGGAAGGGTCTTCTCATTGATTTTTAAAAAGTTGGCTAAAACATCAATGTTAAATAGATCAATAAAGTTTAGGTTAAACTATAAACCACAATATAAAGGCAGGTGTCGATTCCATTTTAAATGCATTTATGGTTTTCCCTCAGCTTTATCTGTAAAGGTCTCATATTGTTGTGTCACTACGAATGAAGAGCACCGAGAGACTTGTTGTCCTTTCAGTGTGCCTGACATCTGACTTCACTGTATACATTATCCTTCAGTGGTGCCTGGTGATGAGGGCATACTAAATGTGACATTTGCGATTGCAGATGAGCTTGCAAATCAAGACTTTACTGCCATCACCAACCAGGGCAGGCACATATTCATTTATTTATACTCCTAGATTGCTACCATCAATCAGAGCTTTATAAATCTTCCCCCTCATCAATAGGCAATCTGCTAATGCATGCAGCTGATCAATTCCTGACTAGCACAGCCAACATGCAAAGCAACTCATCTCTCTCTCTCTCTCACTCACTCTCACACACACACACACTAGCTCTCTCTAATATAGCCTATACAAACAAGCACATCTATACCTTCTGTGCAAACACACATCCCATTTAGGGATCAGTAGTTTAATTGGAACCAATACAGTGTCACATTACTTGCCCACGTGGGAAAAAGGGGACTTAAGGAAAGATGCATGAAGGGGCCCTGTTGTATCATAATGATTAGTATCAATACCAACCAGTAAAAATACAGTCAAGATCCCCAATGGCTAGTGAAGGTACTGCCATAACAGAATAGCAGAGGCTCAGAAAAATAGAGAAGCTTAATGTGTCCCAAAGTTGGTGCTGTTTTTTCTTTATTCAAATGGAGAAAATGGTAGCTGCAAGAAATATAGTTTTGCAGCCCATGATGCATGGCATGCTGGGAAACAAAGGACATGAAAAGAAAGACAGCAAAGGCCATCATTCCTCTCCTTCTATATCTTGCTTTAAGGACTCACTGGCACTGATGCAAATAATTGGACAAAGAAAAATGTCAGAAGTGGCTTGTTTGACTGGGGACAGTCAGCAATAAATGAACATGACTAGACTTTTTTCTATTGGCTGACACATAAGCTCAATTCCTTGACAGGTTAATAAATGACATTCAGAGTTGCCTCTTGTGTTTATAAATAATACAGCTCCCTAAGTGCATTTGATGTCAGTTGCTTTTGGTTAATTAGAGAGCTACAGAGGTGCTGGTAGGTGGATTTGTTTCCCCGTTTTGAAACTCTACTCAGCTAACTGTCTCCTGGCTGTACCTTCAAATCTATCATACAGACTTTAGGGTGGTATCACTGTCATCTAACTAAGCAAGAAAGCTAAAAAGCCTATTGCCCAAAATATCTAACTAATCTAACTCCAATTCCATTAAAACTGGGCAAACTCCATCTGCTGAGGAAGCTCACGTGATACGAGTGAACGCTCCAGAACAGCTACTAAATGAACCATGTGGTTACATTTTTCAACTACTGTCCAAGGTCAAAAATTTATTTTAAATTGTAACTACAATTCCAGTTGAGCTAAAAATGCCAGGCTATCTGTTTTCTCCTGTGTCCAGTCGTTATGCTAAGCTAACCAGCGCCTGGCTGTAGCTTCATATATAGCAGATAGACACAAGAGTTATCAATGTTGTCATCATACTGAAGGAAATGTATTTCCAAAAATACTGAACTTTTACTTTAGAAGATTTATGCCCACAGGAACCAGAGGGCAGTGGACCTGTACAGTAAGCATTTATGTAACATAACACTGTGTTTGTATAAGACCAGGAATGCAATATATAAATTACATTCATGTGGATATAATTGCTAAAAATGACTAGCATAGCTGCAAACTGGTGCTCCTTCTTCTTCACATCCACACAAAAGGTGGCCATTATTTGGATGTTATGACCTGATCTCAGTTGGCCATTGAGAGCATGAGGCTGTCAATGGCCAAAGTGCTGGTTAGTGTTTTAATAGACATAGATTACCAGCTCAGAGTGACCGTAAACCTGCTGTAAATACGGAACATAATATTGTGCAGTCAACTAAGATTAAGAGAATATGTGAACAATGTGCTGCGGGCTTCTGGGAAAGCCCTCTGAACGTGTGTCTCAAGGGCTCTTAAGAAGTGCCAGAGCTGAATTATAGGAGTGGAATGTGTCCTTGAGGTTTCTTTTGACATGGGATCTTCCAGGAAATAACAGCTACGGTCACCGAGGACAAGCTATGAACATATCAGCATAAAGCGAAGACAGCGACTGTCTCCCATAAGTCATTCACTGAGAAAATATTATACAAAATACAATTTTACATAATGATTCAATCTGCTATGAAGAGTTACAGTACAAAGGCCTTCAGTGTCACCGGTACCCATAGTGAAGAAGAGTCCAAAGGGCTGTAAAACAACCAGACCCAAGAGTTCATCATTCTTCCACACACACATACACAGACCGCCATATATATCAGTATGCATTTTAATATAAATGGTGTAATCTTAAACTGCTATTGCATTTTGTATCTCTAGTTTTAAAATGCTAGGCATTCTTTTTCAGTAAAACCTCAAGCTGTATGTTTGTGATTTTTGCTGAAAGTATGTTATTTTATATATTTCATCCTACCCCATTATATAGAAAATGATAGCTAGACAGATAGCTAGATTTAGGTATAAGCAGATTTTACCACTTGATGTAATAGTTTTAGAACAAAATAAATCAAATATTTGACCCATTTCTAAACTTTTGGGGTTATCAGAAGCCACTTATCGAAAATCCCTGTCTTACAATGTGTTATTGCCAACAGACAATTGATGACCATCTAACAGCCCTGAGTCAACTGATGCGCATCTGCAATGAGAAAAGCTGAAATGGTGTTTACAAGAAAAACACATTTAGTTTATCCTGCAGACAAGATAACATGGCCAAGGCAAATATAAACACAAACAAGCAAAGCTGTCCGTGCATGCAGACACAGGAGCGTATCTGCAGACGCACACAGACACAGACTAAAAACCACATAGCCCACCTCTATTAACCACCTGCCTTCCAAACAGAGAAGCCAAACACAGTCTGTGTTTGCAGCGCTCGGCTTTACCTCACATGGCGTGTGGTGACAGATTTACCATAGTTGGCCATGGCGGTGCCCTTGACTGCCCCTGCCCTTTCTCCTGTGCAACACAAAAGCAATTATCACCTTGTCTCTCCTTAGACAGGACCCCACTCATTCAGCCGGGGCCCACCCTTGGCATTACAACTCAGGGCAGATTAATCGTCATAACAACAGGCACAGGCGGCTCCGAGCACCTCCTGCTGGACATAAGCTAAGGAGATGACAACATGTCGAGTTATTAATGCTGACATTAGTGGAGGCAGGAGAGGGATCAACATGACACTTCTGGTGGAGGATAGATCCCAGACCCTTGCTCTGCAGGTAGGGATGGGAAATGTCACTTTAGCACAGAGACTGCTAATTATATGACTTAATTAATGGTTTTCCGTTACTTTACATTTTTTGGATGCCGGCCAACAGGACATGTAACAAGGATCCTCATGCAGGGTTTTGCAATGCCATCCCCAGTGCTTTAATCCATTATACAATGCACCTGGGTATGTGCAAGTGTGTTTGGTTTGTGTGAGTGTGTGTCTGATGGGCTGTAATACCTGCACAGGTGGGCCTCGGTGTTTAACAACTGACAGACTGGAGCTTTGACAACCACACACATTCAGGCACACGCACACAACATGGTTTTTGGGATGCAAGTACACGGGACATGTGGAGAGGGAGGATTCCCGTACTGCAGTTGTAGGTGGGATGTACTTAATTTTTTCCAACACATTTGCTTAGACAAGTGGCTGCAACCCAAGCAGCCATCATGCAAATGGAAACACATGTTTAAAAACTAGTATATCAGGAGCTTTGCAAGTAGTTGGGGTGCAGATATGGGGCTGTGTGTGGATGTAACAGAACAAATACCTGTCTGTCTCACTTCCACCAGTGTGTCATTCTTGAATGTGCGTGCAGACAGATTTGCAATTGCACTTTGCAATCCTCCTAAATTTTTGATAATAAGATTAGCATGTATTTAATCATGTGATTTCAAATGTTTTAGTTATTTTCTTAACCAGGACTCCTGCTGGCAGACTGCTATCTCATAACTCATTTATTATGAATATGTATCTGAAAGCATTAACAAATTGTAGCACTGTGGTCTAAACACTGATTTCTCCTCAATCAATTTGACATTGTCAATATACAGTACACAGTTACTGTTGAATACAGTTTATGTCATTGTGCACTGATGAAGGTTTCACTGTTTTTAAAGGTGGTGTGCTTTTAAAGCAGTAATACAAAATGTCACTTGCTTTATTTTCCCCTGAAACAAGACCAAGAGTCTATAGCCATGCTACCAGATCTGTGAGGTTGTACTACGCAGAAGTGTTTTGAGCTAAATGCTAACGTGCGCACAATGACAATGCTAACATGTGGTTTTTTAACAGGTTATAATGTTTAGGATGTTCACTAGCTCAGTTTAGCGTGTTTTGAACGCTAACCATTGCTAATTAGCACTAAACACAAAGTATTGCTGAGATTTAATGTCAGTTAAACAGGTATATAGTCATTAATAAAGGAAAGAAAACATTTGGACATGATGAGATGAAAATTAAAGAATTACCAATTTGTTACAATACTTCTTGAGAGGCCCGTGAACCAATAGTTGTGTGAGACAATTCACTCGAAACCCCAAATGTCAAGATCATGGTGGTGCTAGAGGAAAAGTCAGGAGATCACCAAAGTCAGCAGGTGCTCTTGTCTGGCCCCCTTGAAAGCCTGTTCCAAATTTCATGGCAATGATATTTCAATCTGGACAAAAGTGATGGACTGACAGACCGACCAGCAGACCGACATCCATACAGCACTGCCACTAGTGTGGCAAAAACCACTTTATTTACGACAAGATAGGCTACATAGAGATATGGCTGCTGCACAACAATGCTATATTATAACGGAGCTCTAGAACAGGAAATGCACACAAACATATGCTCCCATATAATATTTAAGCCACTTACATACATAGAGGTAAAAATAATGACATTTCTGTTTAGTAATGCACAATCTGAACTTCAGTATGTGTTGATAGGTGCAAATTCTCACACATTTTCTACTAGGCTGGTTTCTGCCACATCAGTGGCGGTCTGAGGCAAGATCTCCACAAATCACAAGTAATGAAATGCAAGTGTCAAGCCTGTAGTCAGTTCCATGAATCACAAATAAAGTATTAATACGAGAGTAATCACCTTACTAATTGGAGCTTCTTGCTGGCATTGGAGTGTCCTGTGCAACATCCCCTCCCTCTGTTGAGAGTTAGCTTCAGCGATACATGCTCTTTCTGGCCCTGATGTTCTTACTTGCAGCGACTATGCACTTTATTCTCTAACTTCAAAACGTCTAATCTTTATGAACCACATCAAATGCTGTTTATCTGAACAAGCACTTTGAATGCAAATCAAGAGTTCCTCCGGTCAACCGCAAGACGTGTGTCAACCTCTGCCAAGATTCTTCAAAATAATATCACAGTACAGTGCCAGCGAAGACCTGCCACTACTGTTTGACATTTTCTGGAAGGGATGCAGTTCCCTGTGCCTCACAGACTCATGTTTGACAGAATGTAAACCAGCCAACCGAAACGGGCCACATGCTCCCTCTGAAAGGTCAGGAACTCCTCACAGCAACCACCCAATCACAGCTGAGATACAGCTGTCATGATTGGAGGAAATGGAGGCGTGGAATGGTATAACCATAGGGCAACGCTACCTAGAGCAATGCAATTATAGCACCAACACAGTGAGACTTTTTAAAGCTAATTCAGCCCCCTGGACAACACAGGGCAATCCTGCTAACCTTTTATGGTTGTTCTTGAAGAAGAATTCTCATCTGTGACAAGTGAACTTTGAGCATTAGTCTTGATTTTATATATATATATATATATAGTACATGTTTGACATTTTGATCACCATTTTTCTGCACATGATAGCACTGATGTAACAGTAAACAATCCCACCTCACACCACACAGTTTGGAGTTCACATGCATTCTAATAACATATTTTTTTCAATCAGTCAGTTTTGTGAATAAACAGAGAAGCTCCTCCTTCACTCTGTTTGTCTTTGCTGACAGCGTGCCACCTTAACAGAACAACACAATTAAGGGTCACTTCTCATTAGTCTGTGTCCAAGAGGGGGACATGAAGACACACACAGTTTGGTTATTAGCGTCTGCCCTGAACAAACTGTCTCTTTGCTGTCGCTAATAATCCATGGTCATAATCAAAGGTTTTGATTCTTTGTGTCACAATTGCTTTTAGTTTGTCTACCTGTGTCACAATAACAAGTGTCGTTGACATTACACCAATCTAGATTGGACTAAACGCGATTGAGTTTAATTTGAGCCTATTGTAACACATTAATTAGCCACAAGAAATTCCTTTTTCATAGTCCTCAAAATGGCCATTACCTTTGCATCCAATAGTGGCTTGTATTTTATTCCCACCTGTCACTTTGTAAAAGTTAGAGCAATCTAGTTTTCAAATGATCGATACACAAGTTAAGAGTGAAATATAACTGCTATGAAACATTTGGATCGGCTGAAACTTTAATGATCATTCAAATCGCACACAATAGATGTCCATTAATGCCTTTCAGATACTGAAAGCCAACACAGCAGTCATTTGATAAAAAATGTAATCTTTTGGTTTTTATTAGTTTTTGTTGCATTTTTGCATTGTGAATTTGTCGGTCTTAGCATTCTGAAGCTACAGCTGTTGCACTAAAATACTACTGTTAGGCTTTAGCTTGGCCTTTAGCAAACATCAAGAAGAAGATTAAGATGTTTCACAGCTTACATACTGAACTTATCATACTTTACCCCATCTGTTTTGTTGTCACTGCTTGTCTAATTTTCTGTGGGACTGTGGATGAATTTTGTCCATACATTTGCTATATTTTTCCTTCCACAAACCAGTAACATTAGCTAGCATTATTGGCTAATATTAATGACATGCAAGATGCTGCTTAGCAGTGCAATAGGCAGATGAATCATATTCTTGCACAAAGCGGGAAATTGTTAATCAGGAGGGTACAATGTGCTTTACTTCGTTGACCAGATAACACATAATACATTTCGTCATAGTTCTCATTTTACACAGGTTACTTTTCATTTAGTTTTTGTTTCATTTTCGTCATGAAAAAAAGGTTGTCAAAAAAATATGTATTGTTGTATTTGTCGTGCGGTCAAACAATCCCAAACCTCGCACAAAATTAGGAACATTTAAATATATCCATAATGGTTTAAATAGTAATTGATTTATTTGAAATGTCTGTATGGATAAAGCGTCAAGAAATAATGGTTTAAATAAACTGTTTTACTCAAAGAATCACCCGCTGACAGGGCATATTGCATCTATTAAGCCTAATTCATAATTCCACATATGACACAATGATAAATTTAGCACTCTAATGTCACTTCAGGGGCTCAACAGCGATATCCACTCTGCAAAAGCTTAAGTTTTCCGGCTTCCTCTTCCCTTTCCCTGGGGGCAAATTTGCAAAAGCAGGTCATCCCAGACTTCATCTCCTCCCCTTGGTAGAGTAGTCTTATTCATCTATCATAAAGCCTCCCAGAGGATTTCCCTGGAAATGTAAATTGGGGTTCTCAAACAGCCAGAGTTTAGGAAAAATGTATCTCAAAACAAACTACTCCTCTTTATTCTCTTTTCCCTCCCTGTTCTTTCCCCTGCCCCTTTTTCCTTATCTGTCTGCTGTTTTATCTGCTTGCCAAGGTCAGACAGGCTTGAGGCGATCAGTCCTGATAAAGACAGGATGCGGCGATTGGGGGGGAGGGTGATGGTGGCAGGGTTGAGACCCCTTTGCCTGGTCAAATGGGTCGTGTCCAGCTGTTGATAGGCATATCTAAATAGTCCCCCAGATTGCAAGGTGCTTTTATATTTGAGTCTGATGCACTAAATAATTTAGATTATCATGTTTCTTGCTGGGTCACAATGCATTCCATTTATGAGGAATGGATATGATTTGTTGACCTGCTGTGGTTTATCTAATTTCATTTCAGGTCTTTCAGAATCTTCGATACACGCTGTCAGGGCGAGACAGCGAGAAACAGAAAGTAGGGAGCAAGTGAATTGAAGAATGCTGATAGGAGGGAGAGCTGGAGATCTTGTAACACCTGCACATTCCCACACGAGGCTCTGGGGAGAGATAGCTACACCACAGAGACTAACTCATCTCCCTCTTTCTCTCTTCTCCGTCTCTTCCGCAGCAGGAAATGGATCAGGTTCTTGAAAGCCCTAGGCCCAGATCCCTTCAATATCCTCTCTGTGTTCTACATTGTGATCTTGGATTGCCTGGTTCACCGCTGGGCACCTGTGGGGAGAAACATGAGATGAAGTGTGTTCAATGTTTGATTGATTTCCCATTTTATCATCAAAATTATTAAAAGGCAGTTTTCTGTGCTTTGCACAATCATTGCCTGGGTTTTTCTTGAGATGTTTAAAGTACCTTTTTTGTTACTGTTCTTCAGAAAAAAAGTGACATTTGAGTTGTTTGCTAAAACAATAGCCTCACTTGACTTAAGTTAAGCCTTAGGGAATGCCAAAGCAAAGACAATAAAGAGTGAGGCATGGTAGAAACTCCCAATAACACAAACACACACACACAAACACAAACATATTTCTTTTTCTCCCTCCACTAAGGGAATGGGAGCTCTATTAAATAATTCAAATGGCTGTCCTAGGATGCCAATCAGAAATACTACAGCCATAAAAGCCATGTCTATACTTGGTGCAGAGTGGAAGCCCTGCAGCAAATGAAGGTATTATTCTTGTTATCCTCCGGAGGATGCAGCAGCGCTAGTATTTCTCCTTCTTCTGCTTGTCCTCGATTTATTTCTTTATTTATTCTCCGGGAGCAAGGAGAGATGTTTAGGTTTTGAAGCAGGACATATCTGCGGGGGGAAAACGACTGTCAGCCTACTTTATCCCCATTTGAATAGTGCCTTTCTGCTTGCTCCAAGGTGAAACACACTCTGTTGGAAACTGGGTTAGGAGAAAAACTGCCAAGGCGGCCTTGCAACAATACTAGAGGTATAAGCATGCAGAGCGCCTCCCCCAACAACTACCCTCTTTATTTGGTTGTAGTAAGTTATCTATGCTATTAAAGAATAAATTATTAATCACTGATCTGGGCTATGTTGTGGTTAGTGTTGCTGTGTGAGATTTTAAACTTTTATGGGTGAATCAGTACCCAGCAGTTCCATCAATGATTGCATTAATCATCTCAAGAAAAAAGGTTTTAAAACAAGTTTGTACTCTGTTGATTTATCGCTTCAACTGAACAATAGCACTCAAATGTTTTTTTCAGTTTCCACTTCTACCTTCCAGGTCTCTCTTATATCTGCTCAACTTTGACATAGGTTATTCAGCTTGTTAAATTAGACTTATTTCACTTAAAAAAATGATGATGTGATGAAGCTGTGTTAGTAGAATGACAGATACAAATATTATAGGGATAAACACACTAATGCAGTTACTAATAATAATAATGTCTGATTCATTATATTGAACACTTTGGGGATCCATAATGAAGGAGTGTGTTATGTGGTAAAATTCAACACACAACACAAATGAGGTCTTTATTTATAATTTTCAACTCAATGACTTTGGTGGTGAACACCTAGCTGTTTTCAAAATTAAATCATATTGTATGCTTAAGAAACTGCTCAGGTACAATGTAAAAAAAAACTATGGTTGGCTATATATTTCTGACTAATGAAATTAAACCCCAAAAATTCAAATAACAATTTTGCCATTACCTAGTGTGCTGGTGAATATTAACTACACTACATTTACTAGCAATCTATTATATATTTACCATCTTTTGTACTTGTCTTTTGACGGAACATCATACTGTAATCAAAATGTGTCATACAGATTAATGCAGTGGTAGTGGAATACAGGATAGGACAATGATGGAAAGTGTGGTGGTGATGGGGGAGTTAATGGTGCAATTGCAATGATGGAACAGCAACTCTTGTTATTTGCTCTCATTATCTCCTAGTAGCTCTGTACAGTCTGGCATGTGTATGGCACTTCACTGCAAAATGTTTTTTCCCTATTTTAGCTTATTTGTTTACTGTGTCATCCAAACTTTTTTTCCCATTTATTTATATTACATATTATGTATTATTATTAAGATATCTCTTGTAGTCCATTAGGGATACATTCATTTTCAACTTTGGTACGCTACAACTTCTGTATTTTTACTTGTCTACAACGAAGTGCCTGAACAACTCAACCAGATAAAATAATGCTATTTTTATTTTTATATTTTACCAACCTGCTTGTTTTGAATGGTTCAAAACAAACACTGTTCTTGTTGAATGTTACAGATTAGGGATGGTAGAAATAACAGCAAACAGACAGCACTATATTCCTCCCGAGAACAGAGGTTGCTCATGCAGCTGTTGCACTGTGCTGTTAATCACAGAGAAAATGGATCAAACAGCACTGATCATGTAAACTGTCTCCAATGGAAGATATTATTGCATAATATCATTAATGTGCAGCTGAAACAATATTGCACTGAAGGATTGTATTGATTCATGAAATGTATGTTGTTGTTTTGCTTGTTTGTTTGTCTTTTTTTTGGGGGGGGGCGTAATTCGATGATTAAGTATTTATTTAAAACTTACATTTACCTCAGCTGTGACCCAACCAACCCAAAAACCGTGACCTACTGGAGGGAGAGAGCAGAAGAAGAAAACAATAAATCCAAAAGGCTTTTAAGAAAAATGTTTTCCCCCACAGATAGCAAGCAATTTGACTCTCTATGGTGAAGCAAGCTTCTCAAAGCCCAGGAGTCCATCTACAAACTGTGCTAATGGACAATTTATCCGCCACTCTCCTCGTCTTTCCAAAACACCTTCAAAATGGAACCAATCCCCTTACCACCAAAACCTGCACCCACTTATCCATTTGGTTATCATGAGATGATGTCACTTGTGCATTGCCATGTGTCTTGGTGTATGTGCGTGCGTGCGTGAAGGATGACAGACAAGGTCATTATTCATTGATAGAGACCCTGTGGAGCGTTCATGTTATCTCCTCTGCCTGGGGAGTGCCCAGAGCAACATCTACAATTAGCTATCTTCCCCTTACTATTTATCCCAGTGACAACAACACCAACCCAAGTACTGTAGCTGAGGCAATTCCCTCTGCCTGTGTTGTTATCGCAGCCTCTCTGTGCTTTGTCTATACAGCTGCACTGGCTGCGCGTGCATGTTAGGGCATGTGAGCCCCTCGTGGGAAACTATTTGTCTATGAGGAGAGTTGGGTTTTTTCCTCATCTAACACATTAAATTAAGAATTTGTTTTGACCAAACCAGAGTTGGTGATTGCTGGAACAGTAGCAAGACTTACAAAGACAGTTTTGGCGAGTTTTATTTTGTTTCTGTCAAGTTTGAATGAAGTGTGTTTTACGATGAGCTGAGAGGTAAAATTACACTTTTTCTCAATGGAGTCTGGTGTGCTGTAGTGCCCATTTGTCTTAGTCTGCAAAGCTGGTGCTCTAGTGAAACGTTTAGTGATAGTGAATAACACTTACAGAACTTACAGTTGCAAATTGTATTGGAAATGAATGATACAACATTTATATGTCAGAATATGTGGATTCTGATAAAAATATGAATACTGCCTGATTACTATAACTGATTTCTATAAGAGTGAATCATGGGAATAATTATGTAACGCAATTTTTTTTTTAGTATATTGGTTGCAGGCAGTAAGAGCAGTTGTGCTGTCTATGAGTGAGGAAACTCTTAGTTAACTAAATACTCATACTAAATAATATAATCTCTGAGAAGCCTAACCTGTCCTGAAAATAACAATGTGCCCCTTATATAGGGTGTGATATTATTAAAGGAGGAAGTGAGCATACATGCTCTTAATCCACTTCTTCAGTTAAAGGGAAAATTCTCCATGTTTTATGAGGATGTCCAATCAGTGTTGATGATAATTATATTGAAGCAATACATTCCTCAGTGCATGCTATATTGACCAATAAATCTGAGATCTCCTGCCTCTAAATCTGTTGTTTTTCTGGCACCAGTTTGAGGCACGGAAGAACTACAGGTGATTTCATGTTGGATTTCTAGTCTCTGCCCCGTGTTCTCTTGTTTGTATAGCAAACTAGGTATGTTGCAACCACAGCCTTGGACGGAGGTTGCATTAGCCATGCAAGAGGATTTGGCTGGCCGGGACCCTTCAGAACCTGAGCTGCCAAGGGCAATCAGAGCCCGTTTGTGTGTTACTATGCAGGAAAGTTTTACTTCAAACTTGGACAGACGTGCGTTGTAGACCTTCTTCAGGAAGATAAACTGGAAAGACAACCAGGACCAGCAGGGCCGAGAGGGCAGATCACCATTGCCACAATCTAACGCTATGTTTTGGCAAACTAAGTAATTGTCACAACCGGCTCTGCCTTTTGTATATTCTTCTCCCCTCATGTGTGGTAGTTTTACTTCCTGTCTTTGTTTGCTTTTCCTGGCAGTTTTGATTGTTTGCCCCACCCTAATTATTTTCACCTGTGTCTAGTTAGCCTGCCCTCAGGTGTGCAGAATCAAAATCAGAAACAGCTTTATTGCCAAGTAGGTTGACACGTAAGACGAATTTGCTATGGTGCAAAACAATAAACATAGTAGGAATGTAAAGAAGTATAAAGAAACCTAAGTACTGTCAGTCTCTGTGATTCCTTTGTTCTCTCTCAGTTCGTCTCAAGTTCTATGTTGGCTTCTGCCTTTTTGTTTCCTACAGTTAGGGCTATTATCTGCCTGCCTGTTACCGGTGACTATCTGCCAGTAAGCCATAATAAATCATCGACTGCACCTGTCTGCCTGTGCTGTCGACGTTTGGCTCCTTTCCCTGTTTCCTGCGTGCTGACATACGTGACAGTAATAGCTATAGGCTAGGGTGCTACTCCCACAGGTTGGGGCGATGTTGGACTAATGTTGTAATATTGAGGGACATTCAAGTGAAACTTGTTGAATTTTAAGCCTCATTGGAAGCCAACTAAATAACGAGAGTAGTAGGTTGGATACCAGTAACTGGCGTGGGTGTCAGAAGCTCGTGCGCAATGCAACCTGGTACATGTAGGCACTGCTGGCACAGCGCTGCGAGCAGGAGAACTCTGTCAATGTGCACTGAGGAATTTTATTTCTTAAATACTACATTTACCATCAACGTGGCAAAATGTCCCTTTAACATTACACGCCTTATCAGTACAGAGAAGAAAGACTCTTCTGATTGTTATGCAAGAGTTGCTTCTACAGTTTTCATAGTGATCAGTAATCATAGAACAATGGTTACAATGTGTGTATCAGTGGCCCAGTAGGACAGAGCTCATCCCTGCCATGTGGAAATTGCAGAAATACTGTCGGAGTAATCTAGACACATTTCCTTCCCTCTGAGGAGGAAGCCCTTGTGTTTGAAATCTCTATTTGAGTGCAAGGCAGGATGGTAGTGTGACTATTTCAAGACAGTCCTCAGGTATTTGCTTCCTTCCTGCAGTGCAAAGTATATGCTTTAAAAGTGGAAACACTTTGATACAGACAGTGAAAAAACTGACCTATGCTGAAGGTTCACTGCATAGACTAGTCTGTATTTTACTGGCACATAAAGGTAAAAAGCTGTAACTAGTACCAGTAAGAGGCTTTGACAGTTTTGTTTGCAATTTAGAGGTCATGGCTGAAAAATAATTTGAAAAAGATTATTTATTTATTATTTATGTAAATTACACCCATAAATGAAAAAATATCTTCAAGGGTACAGTCTAGACACAGTCGAGAGACATCATTCAGAGACATCATTCAGAGTCAAAATGTAGTCTACCCATAATTCAACACACTGTTTGACTAATTTTTGGTAGGCTCGAGGTGTGACATTTAGAAATCATACAAATGCAAATGTTGGTTTAATGGGAGAATTATCAGATGGTAGCATACAATCTACTTCAATCCTTCAATATACTACTTTATGGCTTCAACAAAACACTGTAGGACAGAAGACACAGTTTCACATGACCTTTCTTAGTTTATCCCCTTTTTGTGGTTCTCATAATCATAACTTTTTACATTTCACAATGTTGCATTTTTTGGAATCACAGGAATATGCTCCTGTCATATTCATTTGGCAGTCCAACAGACACTCTCTCCTGTGTACAATGAATTTAACCCTATTTACAAGGTGCATCATCATCCCCTAAATCAATCATATATGGCAACTAGACGAGTAAGCAGCTATCCCTTCCAGCTTAAATATTATTAAGTTTTATCCCCTTGGATTAAAGAACTATTTTGGCATTTTAATCCATCTTTACTTGGTTCCTTTTCTTCACTATCGGTAGCAGAACAAGCTACAAACCCACTTTTGACATACTATCAACTAATAAAGTTGCTTGAGCTAACATGTTAGCAAAGACTAGCCTATTTACCCATCCAGCAGACTCATCGCAACATTAACATTCATTTAATAATGTTGTATTCCTGTTCACCCAAGAAATGTAGGTCCAATATTTATTCTTCTTATAGCTCTGCTTTGCTCTCCAGCAACTACTCAGGAGAATATTTGGGTCTTTATCTGTTAAATGCTCTACTATGTTCCCCAGCTAGTTGCTAACTTTGTCTGTCAACCGTTTGGTGCTGATCAGGTAGCTTACAGTGGGTTTATTTCCTTCTTCCTCAAACACCTGCCTGCTGCAGGTTAATGAGAACACTGAGAACTAAAACCAAAACAATCACCTGGAAGATGCAAAAGCGCTCCATATAGCGGAGAGGCACTTCAGAGTTAGGTGATTATTCTCTGAGTTAATCACTACGAGCCCTTTTCACATGACACATAATCAATTGACCAATTTTTTTTTTAATAGAGTAGTGCAGCTTTAAACACAGTAAATGGTGTTGCAATTTTAAAAATATTCCACAAATTAGCTGCTTAAGCTCTGAGACAAAGTGTCTAATTTATCAGCGAGAAGATCATTACATAGGACCCAACCAGAGTTTGATTTGATTGTTTGTCCACTAAAATTTCTTTTTTTACAGATAATATATCATGACATTATATATTTTCCCACCATATGAAATGTTAAATTATAGAAAAAGTACAATGATATAGACATCTTCTTTGGACATGTTTATTTCCTTTTATATTTTAGTTCACTGTTCATCAACATCCATTGTATTGGAAATAAAGTTAATAAAATATGCCAGATAAAAGTGAAAAAAGCATTACCTTAATACCACTTTCCAATACCACTTAACACTCAGGTCTGAATACAGTACTTTGTGTAGATGTGGTGGTCTTGGTTTTGCTCTCACTCACTTGATATACTTCCTTAATCAGAGTAAAATATCTCCTTTCTTTATTATTTCCAGACTCGCACTGTGCCAATTAGTTAATCATTAGGGCAAGGCAGGTGGTGCACTAATACAAGATAATAACACACCTTGGGCATTCAGAGCCACTGTACTGCTCACGGCTTCTCAGCAATATTGCACAGTTTTGTGCAAGCCTAATTGGGGAACATGGGGGGGGGGTGGCCGAGGGGGTGGGG
>CM022475.1:12277514-12328273 GCA_011952105.1 Coreoperca whiteheadi
TGGACCATCTCTATACCCTCGCCAGGTTGCTGGGGGGTTCATGGGAGTTTGCCCAACCAGTCCACATGTGCTTTGTGAATCTGGAGAAGGCATTCGACTGTGTCCCTTGCGGCGACCCGTGGGGGTGGGGGGTAGTGTGAAAAGGAGGAAGAATGAAGCAGCTAATACTTGAGATGAGTCTCCATTTAATGGAAAATCTCGTACATGTGTGGTAATGAGTTTACTTATTAGCAAATCACAACCGCTCTCTCGTCAGTGCATGCAACCGTGCCACGAAATCCATCAACCCACTCAGTAATTTATATTGGGGATCAAGAAATGCTCAAGTCATTCAGGTGTGTCAATTAAGCAGTGCCAAGAATACTTTCATGCTGCATGCTATAACAAGAGAAAACATTATTTATTATTTATTTATTGACATGTCCTGAATTAATGCACATAAAATATTCACAGAAATTCCTACAGTTAGTTAGATTTTATCCTCTCAGACTCTGAGGTTGTAGCTATGACAGAGCGGCCCTTATTAAAGACACCATTTATAAATCAGGATTTGAACATTTAAGTCCTGTTTATACCCATTTCTGTCTCGATCTGCTGGTTAAAAAAAAAAGCCTGTGAATCTCTTCTACAGTATTTCTCTCTCTTCCCCTTTTCCTGTTCCTGTTCCTCACCTCATCCTCCTGGAAAACTGACCACCTGTTCCTATCAACCCATTCCAGTTTCCTCTGCCATATGCTTAGCTGCAGCTAATCGAACAGCATACGCATCTAGCTCATGAACAGCACAGTGAGTTAATTCTCTCTTTTCCACCCTGAACACTTTATTTATTTATTTGTTGTGCTTGCAGATCTAATAGGTGACATCAGTCATGGTTAAAGAGATCAAATAGGAAAACAGTTTAATGTGAGGCTTTTAAGTTGATGTCTCTGTGGGATATCAGGTTCTGCTGCTTTAGAGCCACACTGCAGTACATGTAGAATAGCTACATCAATATATCACTCTCTTATTAGTGGCTAATTGTACTGGCTGTAGAAACATTTGGTTAATTCTGCATTGCCTTAGAAGTGCAGAAAATGTTTAGGATTGACTTAAATAATGGGTGGAATCCTAACATGACATTACCTTAACCTGTTTCTCCTTTCATTTGTATTGTTTCCTCAATTCTGTCACCTATATTTGGTCATAGCCAATTAACATGTCACTGCAGACTACTTTAGCCAACAGGAGTGATTGCCGATCTGGTGGTTGGGACCCCCACAGGGGACCGCAAGATACATTTGAGGGGTTGCAAGAAGATTAACAGGAAAGGAAAGCAGAAAAAAACATTTATGCTACACAAAGTTATGCATATTTTTGTAGACGTCCCTCTAATATTTGCTTTTTTCTTGTAAATTCATGAACAAATTTACTTCTTTAGGACTCTCTCTAAATTATTCTAATAATGTCTTTGGTTTAACTTTTTGGGGTCACAAGCCAAACATGTTGCTAACCGCTGGTCTCATGGTGTAGACTCCTCTGATACACACCAGCTGATTCTCCTCTTCATTGCCATGCGGCCAAAGTTCCACACTTGGGTTCCATGATGACACCTGGCCCGGCCCCATCTGCTGGGTGCAGACCACAGGTTGCAGTTGTGGTCTCCAGAAGCTAGTACATGGACTTTTGAGCTTCGATTTATTTGTTACCAAATATTCTGTATATTATTGCTATACAGATAACAATAACTGTAAACACAGAAAAAAGTAAGGTAGATCATATAGCAAGTTCCACATCACCCAATTAAAGAGTTCAGTAATCACTAATATATAGACGCAAACATTTGGATCAATCCATACAATGAATGACAACACAACACTTCTACAATTGAGGATAAGACTTTTACAAAGCCATGTCGGTGCGAGTTCATTTTCCCTTGTGCACCACACAGACAGAAGGGAAGATATATTAAGGCACAAACAAAGCTTGGGGTGCTTAAGAAGGAGTGCAAAGTAAACCAAATCCTCCCACCTTTTATGAGGAGACTAAGATTGCTTTGATGGCTCTCCAAGAAACCTCAGCTGAGTCACGTCAAGAGAAGTTGTTAGACAAATGACCAAAAACAGTGCTGAACAAGTAAACACTGTGACCTGCTATGTCCCCAAAAGAATTTGGACATAAAATAGGTCTTGTAGAGGAAATTTGCCCTGTGGCGAATGCCCTTCTTTGTATACATTTCATAAAGGCTAATATTACTATGTCCATGCAGTTATTGCTTTGTGGTGTCCTGGGTGGTTTTGCTTCTGCAACCGGCAAAAATGATCTTGAAAACATGATGTAGGTAAGAGTTCATTCCTGCCAAATTATGGACCCCTTTTTTTTGGCTCGATCCCATAACTGCTCCAGTCCTATTGTGTTTAATACATATTTTATACTTGGATTCTTAATTTACTTTTAAAGATGTTGCTCAAATGTGTTTGCATAAATGCAAAATGCTTTAAATGTCAACACATTACCATTTTTTTCCTGATGAAATGAAGACAGCTCCATTTGTCTTTCATCACTTTTGAGAAAAGTATTGTTGCTGAAAATCTTGCAAAGGCTAACAACATGGGGAAAAGGGGGCAGGAAGAGAAATTTAAATGAAATGCATATGGTAATGTAATTTTTTAAAGATACAACATGCTTACAAAGCATTACATGCTATATCTAACTCGCCCTTGGGTCAAACAGAAACACAGGCAGAAGCTATTTCAATCAGCTGTCAATTTTAATGTGCATATGAGCACCACAACGAAAAGCTGACCTTGTATTGAATGAACAACAGTTCAACATTTATAAAAATATGCTCATCCGTTTTCTTGCCAAAAGTTAGATGCAAAGATCAATACCGCTGTCATATGTGTCTGTTAAGTATGAAGCTACAGCCTGGAAACAGCTATCTTAGCGTAGCATGAAGACTGACAACAGCAGGAAACAGCAGGTTTGGCTCTGTCCAATGGTATCGAACAATTCCTTTAAATGTTATCCTATTATCCTTCTGTTGATTTTTTTCCACAATAACTTCTCGTTAAAGCCTCAATGAATATTTTTGCAGGCAGTTAAACATACACTACATACAAACATACAATACATTACACAATAATGAATTATAAAATAAACTTTGTTCATAACACAACTTTTATTAACAATATTAGTCTCAGATGCTAACCAACACTTGGTAACAGAACGCTTTAATTAATGTGCGTTTAAAAAGCCCAAAATAGTCATAGCACCCACAGGAAAATGTAATGACTACTGTACATGTCTTTGTCTTTGATCTCAAACATTCTTCTTTTAATAACACAGGCAGTAGCAATGTACATCACCACTAATCAAGCCTCTAAAATACACTTGCAACCATTAAATAATGCTTTACAGGATTTAATAGTGGTTTTGCATGTACAGTGTGCAGTATCTATAAACTATTTGTCCATCTAAAGAAAGAAAGAGGCCTTCTATGTCGAGCCAATTTGTCCTCCTCATAGAGACAATCGTGACTGTGAGGCACTGCAAAAGCAGAATATGAATCGCTTTCCAGTGTAACTAGAGAGAAGAAAAAGGGCTTGACAGCATCAGCACATTCTTGTACCATGCTGCTATCTCATATCACACACTCATCTGATGATTCTGATATTGTAGATTTCTTTATGAAATAAACATGGTGTGGAAAGGAGACAGATGGTCTGAGCCAAGATTCAAGAAGCAGGCGCAGATTTGATCACACGCTCAAGGAGAAGGAAAAAAGGCAAACCAGATTGGATGGCCAAGACAAAAAAATTGGGCTTGTGTTGGTAACCTGAGTGGACACAGACCCATTTATCTCCGTCTGAAGCAAGGGAGCAAAATCTCAAGCCCTGAAAGGTTACAGTAAAGGACCCTGATTGTAGAAATATACAAACTATTAAGAACAAACTCTTGTCAGGACTTCCTCTTATCCATTACAAAGTGTTCCTCTCATTCATCCTGCTGCTAGCTTACTCTGAAGTAACATTTTTGCTAGCAAAACTTTATTTATAAAAAAGAAGTTACATAGTGCTTTTCTGGAAAAAGAGGGAAAATGAGAAATATTAAAAAGACAGAGAAGGTAGAATCAACAGTAAGAGTCTATAGCCATGCTAGCAGCTCTGTGAGCTTTGAGCTAAATGCTAAACATTAGCATCGTAACATACTTACAATAACAATGCTTACATACTGGTTTAGCAGGTGATATTTACTATGCACACCATCTTAGTTTAGGGTATTAGTATGATAACATTTGCAACTGATGCTGAAGGGAATGCCATTAGATTTTCAGGTATTTGGTCATAAACCAAAGTATTAGACCACCAAACGTAATACAGTTCATCCTGTGGAATGTGTACCAAATGTTATGTCAATCCATTCAATGATTGTCAAGAAATTTCACTCAAAGCACAAATGTTAGCCTCGTGGTGGCGCTGGAGGAAAAGTTCTGTCATTGACATAAAATGGGAATTTCTAGTAAAATATCAAAAAAGAGTTTTCAACCTCTTCGTGGTGCTAGGGTAAATTTCAGGGGATCAGTAAGCTTCACTCTCTCGGCACCATGAGTGTCTGTACAACATTTTATGGAAATTCATCCAATAGTTGTTTGTCGTCTTGACCAAAGTGGTGTGCCAACCTTGGTTAAAAATAAGGAGAATGTAACCCACAATAAGTGTGCAACCAACAAAACAAACCGTATAAAATCAAGAGAAAACCAAAGAAAACAAATGGGTTTTAAGATGATTTTAAAAGATGTAAACTGTCTTGGCCCAGGCCTTCTCTCCTTTTTAAAAAAGTTTTTGACTGCCACTTTTAGCTGCTGAACATGATCAATACAAACTAAATAGAACCCCAAAGACATTGTCCTTCTGGGTTCAAATTGATTTTACTGTCCTCTTGTTTGGCCACGAGAGGCAGCATTGAAGCACAGGCATCCTTGGAGCTTTGGTTTGATGTGGCCCATTCATTTTTTTGCTGGTTGTTCCATAGACCTTGGTGAAATGTTGATTGAGCTTTTGAGGACCAGACAGCCTTGGGGAAAATATTTTTTGAAAGAGCTGTCTGGTAAATAATGTGCTCTACACTGGTCCACACACACACTATGTCCTGTTCAACAAGATTACCCAAACTTTAAGTTACAAGGCATCACAGCAAAAGAGAGACAGCTTGGAGGGAAAAGGCAGAGAGGAAGATAGAGACAAGGATAGGGAGGAGGGACGGAGATGAGAGGCAGAAAGGGAGAGACTTGGTGGAAACTGCATGCCAAGCTTTGTAAAGCACCAGGGATGAAACATCCTCATAAGATGATTATGTTGTTAAATGAGATATGGCAATACTCTTGTAAGCGCTTAATCCAAGGATCTCCAGCTGCCATGCAAATGTAGCAGATGTCAGCAGGATGACACAAAGCCGAAGAATGAGCAACCAAAATTCTCCTCATCCTCCTCCACGCCTCTGTATTATTTAACAGGGAGGCTTGCTAATTCTGCTCACATATTCAGTGGGAGATGTGGCAAAGCACACAGCTGGTCAAAACCAGCGCACGCAAAACTGTTTTAGTTTAAGGAGAAAAAAAATCTCTGAGAAGTAGCCAAGCTTTAAGGCTCTTTGGAAGTTGCCTAAACTTGGTAATGCTTGGATGTTCGGACCAACTTCTAAGAAGCAGTTTCTTTCTGAAGTTTCTCTAAGCTTTGCGGTGCTTTCATGCAGCTCTCTGGGCATTCCCAGGTGAGATTTTAGGGGTGGGTGGACTGAATCGGAGTGGATTTCCTAAGGGGACATTAAAATAAAATGTTTGACTCGCCCCCTTGGGATTCATGTTGATGACATCATGACTATGGAAGTGCGAGTGTGTGCCACTCCAGGCCCATTAAATCAGATAGCATGATCATTTAGTCTAATTTGCCATCAGTCCCACTAATTGCATCTGACTGTTGACTCCGGAGAATATTGTAATTCCCTTGAACTGGTTAAAGTAACTGTGATGGGCTATGCTTAATAGCAGGTGATATATTATTTGTTTTGCTTATTATTATCTTTCCTTTTAATAGCAAAAAAGAATTGCTGAAGAACTGTAATTCACACTGTAATTGTTCTTATTGGTTTTATGTGCATCCTCTTTCGTTTGGGCCATCAGAAAGAATTGCATTCATGCTCTCATTGTATCATTGAAACAGGATCAGTTCACTCTGAATACAAAAAGAAACATAAGATCTAAAAAAGGATATGACCATACTGTACATTGAGATCAAGCTTGTCAAATCACAGTCGTCGAAAACATTTACTGTTCAGCCTACCGGGAGGCGCTTTTTCAGTGCAAAAATTATGTCTCTAACTGCCCCTTTCTCTTTTTCTTCCCCTTTTCTTTTATCATTCTTTTTTTCCTACTCCCTTCTGCGGCTCACAGAGCTTTGTGCTCATGTTTGAGTTCTCACTGGCTGACAGGTTGTCACAGATAATAAGTTTTAATTCCCCGTGTGGGACCAAAACTCACTTGCCTTGTAATTTCCTCATAATTTTATTCCCTTTTGAAGCCCTTGAATGTAGATTGGTGAGATGTCAGTTATAAGTGCGGTAAGCTGCGATAGCAACGTATTCCACTGCACTAAGACTGGAATCTTTGTCAAATTAAAGGGAGTAAAGTGCATTCTTTCATGTTTTAATTTGAATCTAACATAATCTTGTTGCAGGTGCATGATCAATGATAGTTTTTATTTTATTCGTTTTTTTAACTCTTAGCTTTAAGTGTTTAAGTTTTTTTATACCTTTTTTAATTAATACTTTATTATTTCAAATTGGTTGACTGGGACAGAAAAAGAAAACAAAAACAAGTTAGTTTACAGGGCCTCAATTTTACCTTAGTGTGACAACGGTTCCATTTGTACAGTGAAACATTGTGGTACCGACTCTTGTGAGTCATGTGATCTCACTCCAATCCCTGATCTCCATTTGTCCCAGTGGTGATGTGTCTAAACGCACCACAGCAGGTCTGATGGACACTTTGCCTTGAGCTCCTGTTCACCCCTTCCACCCCTCAATGCCACTTTCTCCCCAATCCAGAATAATGAGCCTTTCAGAAATTCAGCTCAGGGATTCCAGCCCAGTGGTGTGCTCGGCAGCCCAGATTTCTTGCCTCTTCCCCCTGCTAAAGCCACCGCTAGCCCTACAGCTTCCAGGCCGCTGAAAAATCACAGCTCTGTCGGCCAAGTGTGGCCGCTGTTTCAGCAGGATAAGTTGGCCTGGGGAATATTGTCTAAGTCCCCCTGAATGTAAACGAAGCACCCTTTGCTGTCACCCTGGATGCCTGGCCTGTCTTCTGTCTTGGATGGCTGGTTAGGCATTCTTTTTCTCATAAAGGATGCAGCTGTGCTGTGTGAAAAAAACAAAGATGGCTCTTCTGAATTTATGCCCAGGCCTTCCCAATTCCAGCACAGAATTGTCACAGTAAGGTTCAGACTTTCTCCTAACCCTGCGGTTGGAAAACCTGCCTTGTTTTACTGCCAGCCAGAGCTGGAAACCAGCAGAGAAACAAGAATATATGACATCTTCCACCTATACCCAGAATCTATTGAGGACATGTTTTGTCAGACAGGTGGATTATTTCAGCGAGAACTGATGTGCATGTATTCAGCATTAGTGCCTTTTTATGTGGGCTCTTTACTTACGTGTCATGGGTGCTCCGTGGTGATTCCCTATGGATCCCATGTGATGGATGCTCTTAATGAAGGGTGTTAATTTAAAGTCACCTGCAGGCTATAGCCGTTCCATCCATAAGGCTGCATCATCGCCTATCCAATGTTCTCTCTACACTGACAGAGGAAGGCCCAGGGAGAAGTGAGGAGATGGAATTGGATTTGAAGCTCTGAGGCAGGTAATAAAAAGCAACACTCCCACACACCAAGGAATGTGATTTCCCCAAGTACCCCTGGCAGACATGTTGAATTTCTTGCTGTAATGTATAGGCGACCAAGCTATTCATAACATGGAAGGCCCTGGCGAGTACACTAGCTGAAGCTTGTTTTCTCATTAAAAGAGCCTTTCCTGGTCAAAAATGCACTGGGTGAACTTTTATCAAGCCATATGTAATGTGCTTTTATATTTTCATTACGTACAGTAGCCCCATGTTAAAACCTCATTGGTTTCCATGGTAATGGCTCACTGCATTGAGAAACCATTTCATTTGATAAGTGACATGGAAGCCTATGTGTGCGCATTACTAAATGGTAAGGCAAAAGGGTCCTATAAAATCCAAATCCATCGTTTTATTCACAAAATTTGTGTAATTTTCTGCACATGCAGAAGCTAATGATAATACAAGTACAACATGGCACAGGAGGATATATGCATTTATAAGTGCAATAGGGATACTTTCACTATTTTGAATATACATAATAAAAATATCACTGTAAAATTTAAGTTGTGCCCAAAATCACTTGTTCACTCAACCCATAAATTTAAAAAAGGAGTTGGGTCCGAAAACATGGCAACATTAAACTGGTCACAAAAGTGCCATGTCCCGTTACAGATACCGTAACTCATGCCAAATGGGCTAAGAATCATTTTAGATTGGGTGTACATGAAGTAGCACAGAGAGAAAGCAGTTTAAAATGTTATGGGGAAGGATTTTATCACAATCATTTTATATTTTGATGATGGGAGTAAACAATAGAAACACAGTATTCATGTTACAAAGTCATCTAAAATGTGCACTTGTTTTCCCAAAGTGGCAAATTTGCCATATGAAGTTGAAAGCTAAAAGTTCGTTTCGGCAAAAGTTGAAATGGGTTCAACATTTTTACCTCAAGACCCTGCCATGCAGCTTGGTCAAGACATTCATATTCCCCTCATGATGAATCATCATCAGGTCAAAATTCTAGTTGGTCCAATTCTTTGTTTTCTAATCAAATACATGTAAACTAATGCCATTCCCATTAGCCTCAGCTGTAGGCTACTTTGTTTTTAGTGCTAATTAGTGAATGTTTGCATGCTAATAAGCTTAACTAATATGGTGAACATGGTAAACACTGTACTTCTTCAAAATGAGAATGTTAGCATTGTGATGGTGAACATGTTGCCATGCTAGCTTTAGCATTTAGCTCAAATCTAGCTTGGCTTCAGACTCTTAGTCTTTTTTCTTAGTGCTGTTGTCTGTCTGAACCTGGCCTTATAGAAACATTTTAAACAAAATACAATGGCAGGTATCTTCTCTGTGCTCCTTTAAAAGAACGTTCCAATAGAAACCAATCAATGCCCTCTTTCGCATGCTTTTTTGCTACATACTAGCCTGGTGCCAGAGCTGTATTTCAATTAATCCAACAAGTAAAATGTGATAAAGCCATGCTCTCTACACAATACAAAGCCTCCAGATGCCATGTTGAACATGGCCAGAAGCAGGTGTCAGTCCTTCCTAAGCCTGACCTTGCGGAAAGGCAGCATTTTTCAATTTCCCCTTCAGTAGTTCCAGAGTGGTGTCTGGAGAGGGTTGGGGAGACGGCTGTCCATGCAAAAGGGCCCTCGGTAGCTTTCTATGCAGGCCACTAGAGCAGCAGGGATGGCCCTAGGCTGGAACTAAGCCTCATCCCCGCCTCGTTGATACTGATCCACCTCCCATGCATCGCTACATAGCCTAAATAAAGCAACTATGGTCGCAAGCAACACAGGGAACTGATGTTGAAGAAAGCAGAGGTTTTCACTTTGTGTCATCTCAATGATTTTGTCTTGCTCCTGAAGCATGAAGCCATTTACTTCCTCTGCCAAAAATAATTTTTCCACCAGCATTTGCATATAACACAACTGTATTACATTTCTGACACAGGAAGGAATTTCTTTTGTACTACTTTTTAGGTGAAAATGCAGTAAGTACGGAGCAGCCACTCTCGGCTAATACTCCATTAGACACTTGGTGAAGAAATATCATTAGTTTATTTTAATGTGCCATGATGGAGGCTGAGTGACACTAATGGGGGGCTGCGTAAAAAATTGTGTCAATCTTGAAGCCGTGATGGTTCACTGAACAGCACATTAGTGCTAAAAGTATTTCAGGTCTCTAAGTATGCCTTCCTCTCTTGAGCCTATACGGGGGGGGGCGGCCGCAGAGGTAATCCAAAAATGCGTTTCAATATTCATAATAGGGGGAAACAGAGAGCAAACATTGTGAAACAGACAACCTGGAGTACAGGCAGGGAATGTCTCAATCCTCCTCAAGCCTGAAGATGCATTAGCTGGAGTGCTGAATTGATTCTCTCCTTTCTATCCAAATATCCAAAGTCAGCAAGGAGGATTTGAATCGAAAATGTGACCATCCTTTACTCGTTCAAAGCAAGTACTTCTGTGGATGCCAACACAGCAGAATGTTGATGCAGTGCGGAGATAGCGGATGTTGCAGAGGAGATTAATGAGCAATTTCAGCGTGATTATTAACAATTCTGGTCATTAAAGCAATGAGATGTGATTAAGTGGTAAATAACGCTTAACAAAACTATTGTAGATCTGCTGGTGGATGTGGTGGCAGTAGTAGTAAACCATCTCAGGGCGTTTTATGTGTGAACTGTTTGACTCCCTTCTCAGCAAACCCAACCTGCCTGTCTGCCTTTTAAGAGGTACTGAGCAAAGATAGAGTGAGAAAAAAGAGATGGACTTCACTGCCATCACTTTCAAAACATGTAATAACTGGGAGGTGACAAGGGTCAACTGCCGTCACTCTGTCCTCAGCCGAGACAATTTGATACAAAAGACAGATAGACGTGAATCATTTTACCACTTGACATTATTGTAAAATAAGTGTTCTCGCCTGTGACAAGTCATGCATCAGAGGTCAGGCTTCCCCAGGGTTATAGCCCTCGAAAAATACAGAGCTGACAGGTGAGAATTTCCAAGTTATTATGTAATCATCAGATGAAGAGTCCATTGGAAAAACACCATACATTTTTAAAGGAACTAAATAGATCTCATTCAGTGAGTAGAAACAATGATACTTTCCTAAATTAAAGACTCAAAGCTGCACTGATCAATATTTTGATATTAACAATGGATCAACTGACTATGCGCAATGTGAAAAGTTTCTCTCCTAGTGGAAAAACCCAGATCATTTTCACCAGACTGAAGTTCCCTTCAGCTCTACTGAGTGTTTTAGCATCTTTCAGCTCATTGTTTTGCTTGACCAGCCTGCAACTTTAATGTTTGATTCTCCTTCTCAGCTCTAATCACTTTTGTTTGCAGCAGCAGCAGGTCCCTTTTTAAAAAAAAACGTAAACTCACTGTACACTCCATGACTTCCACCAAATGCCGAACAGACAAAGTTGGTTACTAACTAATGTGCCACTAGGCAGATATTTCACTTAGGAGTTGGTAGAAACAAACGCAGAGCTAAAACAAAAGTGAATATTGGACTTATATTAGCGTCAAACACTCCCAATGAATGTTGCTCTGTGTCTGCTGGATGTCCAAATGGGCAACTGTTAGCCAACGCATTTGCCACAACAACTTTATAACGTGATAAAATGTCAATTTTGTGTTTATAGCTTGTTATGCTGCCCTCAATTGGCCAATAAATCAATTAATTCAGCTTTAAGTTACTCAGTAAAATGATCAAATAACAATCTAAGAAAATGGTGTCATCAGTAAGCTTTTTGGTATAATAGTTTTTTGTTTTTTTTTATAAATCTCATTGTGGAAATAACCTTGAAATAGAAATAGAAGAATTGATATTTTAATCTAAAGTGTAAATCAAATTTATAGTATATGACAGTTGCCAAAGATGTAGCTCCAGCGGCTGGTAGCTCCTTTGAACATCACTGAATGATGTCTGGTTGGAGTTTATTTAAAGGCCTTAGCCAAAATTGTTTAAATTGACTGGATCAGAAGGTTTTGACTATGGCAACGGATGCACGTGCAGATGCTGCGGCCTGTAATTCCTTCAAACTCTGCTAGCTACATTCTTGCGTTTCAACTCTTATTTTTTCAGCTTTATTGCTGAAACACGTATTACCTATGACAGTAAAACATCATCGCTGTCATCGGAAAAGGGAGCCGGGGTTTGGATTAAAAAGCAGGGGACCTTGAGGCAGATCTACCAAACCAGGCAGCCGGGATTGGTGCCATGCTGGCCCAGCTTGGACTTAAGGCTACTCGTGGCTAATGTCTGGTCTGGACGAAATGGGACTAGCCAAGAAACGGGAATCAGAGACTGTTGTGCCCACATCTCTACAGAGACCTGCACCATCAACATCCCATATCAACCACTCGATGGGCGGACCATGTTCTGAGCTGAAGGAGCACAAGACTCCGCCAGGATGAAAGGGGGAGGCCTCTGTGTCTACATCGATGATGCTTCTCAAACACAGGCAAACTGAATGGACACTGTCTCAAAGATGTCAAACCTTTGTGAAATCATAATATCATCACTGTCTCTATCTGCTGTTTACATTCCATCAGATGCAAATTCAAAACATGTGCTGCAGACTTATTTCCTGGGTGTATACGTGTAGGCTATGTGTATATGTAACTATATAGTGTAGTGTATATTGTTTTATTTCATTTTATTTTATTTATTTTCAATGTTACCCTATTTGAATATTAATTGAATTATCTGTCATGTTATATGTGTGTAGAATGAAGGGACTACAAACTTGCATTTCATTAGACAACCTTAATAAATAATTTATATGTTGAATTTCAAGCAAGGTGAAATGCACATATTGAATTAAAAGAATATGCTCAGAAGAATGAAAGATCCTGCATATAATTTTATAAAAGTGACAAGTCGTACAAATCGAATGCAGAGAGAGAATTAATAATTCAGACCCGCAGAATGCTTCCTGAGACAGAGGGGGAGAAAACAGAGGAATAAGAAATATGATCCCTCGTGTCTGCTCAGTTCCCTTTTCTTTTCTTTTCTTTCCTCTTTTTCGTTTTCTTCCCCCCTTTACAGGTTTCATGAAATCTGGGACACTGAGATATATATGTTTAGAATCCCTGCATGTGTACTTTTGCAAAATATCTTTTCTTTTGTTCCAGATGAAGTCAGTGGAGATGAAACTTGAACGGTGAATTTCATCTTCCCTATTCAGATAGAAACAAGCATCAATAAAGCTGTTATCAGTTGAAATTGCTGCATGAAATAAATAGGGTTCAAATGAGGGTCAAGTGGGAATTGCTCTTCACCCGTCCAGTATGTATTCAACAAAACACAACATGCTGTTTGGATTTGGGTTGCTTTAGATGATCCCATTGAAGCGGTGCATGTCAGTGTGTCCACAGGGGTTAATAAACCGATATCCTGCAACAGACTTCTACTAAGTGATTGAGCAGAGGTGGAGTGACCTTAGCTATCTCCTTGTGGAATATAACAGAGAGTTGACTTGTTTATTGTTTTCCTCCTCCTTCCTCTGTGCCCTCTATCTATGCTTGTTTTTGATTTGCTTGGCCTCTGGTATGCTTTACAGAGATGCCCTTTCCATGCAGTGCCTTGGGTGCTGGTGCTGGTCTGGGACTTTTGTGGGGCCCACGTCTAAGGGTCGGAAAACCCTGTGGCTGTGATTGTCCTCTACCTTCTGATGCCAAAGCATCCAGAGGATTAGTTTGTATTTTCCTCTTACCCTCCCTCCGTCTCTCTTGTTCATTCACACATGACTGTACATTGTTGGTGTGCCAAAGCTTGCACATACACGTCGTATCCATAAACCCTCAGGACATGCTGTTGGGGAGGCCCACGTTCACACTCAGTCACATGAACACACGCACACACGACTGTTTTCCCGCCAAGCAGGATTTGTAGTATTTCCCCCCATGAATCTTGTGGCATTCGCCCGATAAGCTTCATCCTGCCAGTTTCTAGCTGCCTGGCACTAAAATGTGTGTGAAGCCTCTGAGACCCCCTCTATCATTATTCATGAACATCATTATTTTGCAACTGTCTGCGTTCTTTCAATGAATTTTCTCGGCGCCAAACTGTAGGCGGCCTCTAGTATCAGCATGTAACACTCAGATTCTTTTGGTTTTCACTCAAAAAAATTAAGTACGTGTGAACCATCCTAAAACGTGCTCCTGACAAGCATTTGGCTAAATCTTTCTAACACTTAATCGTACCACCTTCCTCCCTCCCCAACCCTCTAATTGGTTTAATGTACAGTGAAATAGGGTTGGCTGTTTTCTTTTAAACTTAAACTGTGGACAGATCCTGCCTCTCTCGCGAAATGGCTGTCAGGTTCAGTTAGAAGCTTAGGTAGATTGAACAAAAAGGATCCGTTAAGCTGAAAATCGAATCTGAAGTGGGCTGGTAGCAAAGTATTCATTAATAACTAAATGATGCATGAACTCCAACCATGGCATAAGTCAATGGCAGAGGGTAAAGCAAGGACAATGTACTTCTTTTACAGTATTAAGTCTCTATAACGTTCAATTTACACTAAGAATCTTTCTCCAACAAACATTTATTCCTGTTGAATTTAAACCACATAGAGACTGCACATTTCTAGTTATATCAAGCTGCTAGTTGTGTTCTGGAAAAGCACAGGATTCATATTCTTGTGGGAGCCAGGAGGTTGCTAAAATTAAGTTGACATTGCACCCCTTACAGTTATGAGAATCTAACTAATGAATTAAGGTCTGCATCAATGAGTAGCAAAGACAGAGTGTCAACATGAGGTACCTGAGTCGCCTATTATGCAGAAATGTTGTACACAACATGCCAAGGCTATCCACATTGTTATCACCAGCATATTCCAAAAAGGAAGAAACCAGAGAGCTGAAACATTTAAGTTTTTAAGTGTTGTGTTTAAACCGCATTAATTTTAATGGTCTTGCGGTCTTACTTGTTTACCCTAATTATAACAAGTATTCTAACAACAGTATATCTGTTTTTAAAAGTGCTACACATAGCTTCTTTAAACCTGAAATCTGCAGTGCTTTTTAGCCATGCTAAATGGCTAGGTTCTATGGATGGTAATGTCAGTCAGTCAGTCAGTCAGTCAGTCAGTCAGTCACTTTGATCCAGACTGAATTATCTCAACAACTATTGGATGGATTGCCATGGAATTTGGTACAGACATCCGTGTCCCCCTCAGGATGAATTGCAATAATTTTGGTGATCGCTTAACTTTTCATCTAGCGCCATCATCGGGTCAAAATGTCTTATGTTTATGACCTAATACTTGCAAACCCAATGACATTCTCATCAACCCCAGCTGTACTTTGTTTAGTGCTAATTAGCAGTAGGTGATTTGAGGGGATGCCTATGCTTTGTTAGCAAAATGACCACATGACGTTCCCCCTTGTGAACCTGCTCAAAAGATGCTCTGTGCTTTGTCTTGAAGTGGCGCTTCACGTTGCTGCTTTTAATAATCACCACAATCACGGAACATGTGAGACATACTGGTTTTGAACTGCCTGTGGGGAGATTGGACATGTAAGAGTCCGTCCACCCCCTCCGATTTGTTTCATTTTCAAACTTGCAGTCTTCAGTATCTAGTAGTTATCAGATTTTGTGCAGTTACCTCTGGAGACACCAAAGGCTTTATAAAACATTTTCACATTATGCAGTATGTAAACAGATTTCGATGTGTAAAATCAGTGGAGTTTCCTTTTAATATTGTTCCATTGTTCTGTTTGTATACTGTATGTATTTCTATTTTAAGATCCAACCTTGTTTTATTACTGCATTCATGCATGCATTCGAGCATGTGTGACATGATAAGAAAAACACCAATTACTGTTAATGTGAAGTCTCTGACGGCTGGGGATTCATGCCCCTTGATTTTCATCAAAAGATAATTTCATGTCTTGGGGGGAAATTCTGACCATACTACATTCTGGGTAACATATAAGTTAGTGTCCACTTCATTTGCAGCACACATTATGCTCAGTCCATTCTTCAGTCATCAGCAAAGGCCGAGGCAGACAGGAAGCCCTCTCCAAAGAGGTGCCCCTGGCTATACTCTTCATTCAGACAGACTCTGCACACAGCTGAGGGCCAGACTAATTCCTGCCCTGTTCCCTCTGATTGGGGAGAATGAGAGGGATCAAGAGATGCACTGGCCTACATAACCATAATGAGCTGAGCCGTTCACGTAGATAGTGAGCTAATACGGCGAGACATGTGGCTAAGTTAATGGGGGAGGCAGTGTAAGCCAGCCGCAAACCTACGGATGGGGGAGTGGCATGTGATACGGTATTGATGGGCATTTTGCTAATCTGCTTTGAGACGTCTGACAGTGAGTAAATGGGAAGAGATTTAGTGGACCCGAGGCACATCCAATGGCAATAATGAGGCGCCACATGGTCTCGTGATTACCTCACAATTTTCCTGCCAGTCATGGTATGAACATGTAGAAGACTGTATACAATGCACAAGTTAACAGCAATGGTAGCTTAAATCAGGTTAAATCCAGTATAAATTTATGTTTTTCAGTTTGGTTAATTTGTTGCATCTGGAAACCTGAGGAGTGTCTTGACTATTGCAGTACTTGAGTACGATTGGAGATATTCTCAATAAAATGAAACCAAATTGTGAGTTTCCATTAAGTTGTGCATGTTCATAGACTATATGTGTATGTTAGTATGTTATTTTTAGATAATATGATTTCTATTATACTGTATGTGATACATATTTTGTATGTGCGGGATGTTTTATCTTTTACAGGAGACCATGATGTGAAATAAAGTTAAATTGAATCAAATTGAATGGGTCTGCTAGTTCAAACTGTCTTAGGAATACATGCGATAACAGGAATAATATATGAAATAAAAGTAAAATCAGCAAATGTTTTTGTGTGTTATTTGTTACTGATTTGTTAATTACTTGAAAGAAATTTAAGAAATCCTCATTAAGATGACACAAAAATTAAGTTAATTAAGTTATGTGTGCATATAATTTTTGTTTTGTTTAATTTGATATGATTTCCATTGTACTGTATGTGATATTTGTGTGCTGGTTGTTTTATCATATACTACTATGGACCTTTATCTGATGTCAAATTGAATAGGTACATCATATGTGCACTCACATACACATACTCACACAAGCTCTGAGTAGCACCAGTGTTAATCTGAGCAAATGCATGGCCCATTAGCTGTTTTGTGGCAGTAATAAAATTCCTGTGCATAATTCATGGCTCTGTGCTCTCAGCAACTGTCATGGTGTAAAGGTAGAGCAGCTTGAACTTAAAACTGCATATCAAGTTTAAAATAGGCTATTTAAACAACCTTAATGTAAAGATTGATTTGTCTTGTCTTTTGAACTTCTGTATATTACATTACCACAAGCTACACCTGCAACTGCACCACAGGTGAAAATTGGTTATTGACATGAAATGTCTCAGGGAAAAAAAGGTCTGTTAAGTGATTAAACATATTTTTTGTTGTATCCAATTAACATCATCACACCTCTGTAAAGATGTTTCCTATTTCTGTCCTCCTAATTATTCTGTTTTACAGTCTATTTATGTTCACTGTATGACTCCCTGCCTCTCCTTCCTCCTCTCTTCCTATCTGCGTTTCTTGTGATTTGAGGGGTTGTACAGTTTTATGTAAATCGCGCGATAATAAAAAGACAGAATCTTTCCCTCTCAAATGACAAAACTGCTATGATTCCACCCTTTTGTCTGTGGATTTGCTTTATTCTCATAGATGCTCTGCAATCCTCTAAAGGTGGCATAACGTCATGTGTTAACCAAATTGAACCTGACAACTGTCTCATTCATTTGCAGCCAATGTTTGTTCCAGAAGTTACAAAACAACAGCCTCTTGCATTCTTGCATCTCCGGCAAAAACTGTAAATGCTTGCAAAAAATAAAGTACCGCGTCACCCCAAGGCTTCTGTCTCTCTCTCGCTCTCTTTCTCTCTCTCTCTTACTGATGTACACCACAGACAACACCATACATAAAGAACCCTTCTTATCTTATTTGAGCAGTTGCTTAAGGTATTTCTGCAAACTCCAAGGGGCTAGAATTATAAATCACTGTGAAACAAGATGGCAATCAGCAAGTATTGTTGCAAAGAAGACTAATGAAACCACCCACCCTGGTAAATGACCTGGAGATCTGGTGTGATACTAACTCCCCACAGTCACTGAGATGTGATACACTGGATCTCTCTCATGCACAGGCTCCCATGATGCGCCTTGAGCTGGCCAAGGCCAGATAAGGCCACAAAGGCAAACCAATGGAGCTCTTTGTCTATTTGTTCCATTACGGGATTGCAAGCTTATTTCAGATTTGGCTGGGTTCTGTTTAACCACCACAGAGGACATTGCAATTTATCTGAGAGAGGGATAGAATTGTGTGTTAGCGCAAGCTGGTATTCCCTGTGGTAATTCACATTTAATTGTAAATACATTCTACAACCTTTCTTTGGAATAAATTAGCATGTTTACTATTGTTGCTCTGTACTTCCAAAGACCTCAAAATGATCAAAGGAGTGAGTTTGTTTGAAGAATGAAGCATTCAGCATATTTTAGGTTAACAAGAGCTGAGTTTCCCTCTGCAGCAGTCAGCTAGTGTCATCTCCCCAACCACCCCCCCCATCACATACCAGGCATCATCTATTTTTATCATTATTTTTACTATGTGCACATCTTACCATACATGGGTATGAAAGCTATGTCTCCCAAACGACATCATTATTATCTCTGACTGCCGTGCTAAATCACCTCATTTATCTCTCATTGGCATGCCAACTCTGAGAGAAACCCCTGAAAATAAGAAACAAACATAAAAGAGTTTTAAAAAAGGGGAGATCACATTCCTATAAACGGTATTATCACACTTGTGGCATCCATAAGAACCAACACCATCCAGGGACTGTGCATGCTGCACCTACACAACATATGGCTCCATTTGCTGGATATGCACAAAGTAGCCCAGTCACTGGCCATACTCCAATATGGGTTTAATTTGTGTAAAGTTGTTTACATGAACCTTTACAAGCCTAGTTGTATGTGTTGAGTGTTCTATAAATAAACCAATTAACAGTATTCCAGTATTTCGGCTGTTTCATGTACACAGCAGTCTGCAAACGGAAAATGTAATGAAAACAAGTACTGAAATTACAATTGCATTAGTACAATTTATGTAATTGAGTAAGAGGTTACCCAGGGAAATGTAACCAAGTGTTTGGGTTACTTGACTATAACTTAGTTAAGAATACAATTCAATGAACTCCATTTACAGAAAATGTGGCCTTGTATTTTGTGAGTTTAAGTTAGAGTAATTATGCATTTGGTCTGTCAGCCATGAGGCCCTTCATGACTTAAAAGTATAGTCCTACATGTTGGGAAATACGTTTACTCACTTTCTTGAATGAAAATTAGATGAGGAGACTGATACCACTTTCATATCTGTGCATAAAGAATGGAACTGGAGCTGGGAGGCGGTTAGCCTAGCTTTGCATAAGTAGCAGGGGAAGTAGCTAGCCAGCCTCTATCTATGGGTAAAAAGTCTGCCTATTGACATCTCTAAAGCTTAGAACAATTAACATTTTATCTCTGCGCCGAATAAAAATGTAAAAATTACTGTCGTTTTAGAGTCAGTAAACCAATTATTTCCTTAACATGCCTCCACTGCTCAAACATTCCGCCTAAGTTCAGAAATATTGGCACAACATCTGTTCCTAACATGCTGACTTTAGGTAGCTGATTTGGCTGTGTTCTGTCTCAACTTTGGCTGTAGACTTGGACCAGATTTGGGCTGTCCCAAATGTGAGCTACAGCTTGGCTTGCATCTCTGCCAAATGAAATTTGCTGATTGGGTCTCCTGAATTTGTAAGCAACAGCAATTGCTGTAACATTTTGCTGAGATGACAGTAATGTTGGGGTTGTATTACTTTGACTTCATTTAGGAGTATTTCTTCCCTCTAGTGGTCAGAAATAGCTTATTGCAGCTTTAAAGTATCACATCAAAAAGATTATATGTGTGAAGATTTTAGACTAGAGAATACTTATACAGTATATTTTCTCTTATATTCTTCTCAAGTGTATTGAGGAGATATGTAAATACACTCCAGACTGTGTGCTGTAGAAACTAGTTGTAATGTATGCCATCATATTCTGTCTGTATTGTTTGGAGCACATAGCTGAAACAATAGTTTTTGAAACAGTAAATTCCTCTCTCTCATTGTGCTTCAGTGATTAATACAGTAGTGAAACCAAATGCTCTTCTAATAAGTCTGTCTGCCTACATAGCAGCCCACTTGGTCTTTGCTTAGCTCCCAGTCTGAGCTCCCACCTTAAAGTCCAAGAGACGATTAACAGGATCATACTTCTAGCAAATGCCTTTTGTGATTTCCTGTGTGTGTATGTGCTTGTGCTTGTGGCTGTGTGTGTGCGCATATGTGTGCATGTGTGTGTTTGTGAAAGGATTAAGATAGAGTCTGAGTTATGGCAGCTGCCTTAAGAGGGAAATGGAGAGGGCGGGCTAGAAAGAGAGAGACAGTGATGGAGAGAGCGAAATAGAGTGCGAGAGAGGGAGACAGACCTGGCGCCCTGCACTCAGCACTTTCACTGACTTAGCAAAACAGTGTGGATGTCATTGACTCTTAAATCACTCCCAACCTTCTTTGAGCTCCATTTACATTTCAGGGAAATCCTGCTGCCTTGAGCCAGAGAGGTTGTTTTACTTAACTGTCTCAGAATACAAATATCAATTACTGTAATGTAGCTGTGTGTGTGGCTGCTGAATGATAGAGGAGGTAATGCAGCCAAATGTCAAAGCTTTGCTATCCTGCAGCATGTGTACAAAACTTCCCTGAAAATACCCAGATTAAAAAGGGTATATTGATGGCACACAGATGTAATGCCCCCACACATCAAGAAGTTGTTCTGTTTCCTGCTGCCAGTTGGTGTTGTTCAGCACAGTTTGTGTTAAATGGGGTCCTCTGGTGGTAAAACAGGTTAGATTATAGGACCACTAATTGAAAGTCAATATTTTGGTGAGAATGCATAAGCCAAAAAAAAAAATAGAAATAATTGTCATGATGTGGCTGCTGATGCTGAACATAACGCAGAACCACCAGTTGGTTTTGTTCACTGGCAATTCCAAAAAAATGTATTGAAACAAGACGACTGCGACCATGGATGTTTTGACAGCAGCCATTCGGTAAATTGGACCATGGAACTGCTCAAACTGCAAGACAGCCAACCAAAATTACACACACGCCGGAAATCCAACCGATCAAAGACAGTTGATCATTTAGTCTATTAATCAGCCGTTGTGAAACCCTTCCAATGACAACTGATCTGGCATAAATAAGGCCACAGTCTAAAATAAGTCAAGGGTGACCAATTCGGGTCTAAAATCAGGCATAATCCTTATAGTGTCTATCGGGGCTTTATTGAATTTACAGCACTTTTTAAACTCAAAATAAACAGAAAAATGCCCTATATTTGTTTTATTGAAAAACATAACAGTAACTTTGTGGTTGTAAATACCGTGTTAAATGGCAAACAAACAGAGGTCCTTTGAAGAACCAACAGTACCCTAATGGACTGCCAATGGGAACATCTATGATTGGACCCAGATACAATCCATGCTCTATGATTGATGGCCTGTGCACATTACTAATCACTCAAGAGTATTAGATTGCTCATTAGCATGATGATGGGGAGAGGATGAATCTTAGGTTAATTACAGATGAACAGTCTAATAAGAGTGCCTCCTCAATGCCTCTGTAGAGCATTTTTAAGTGTACTTGGGAGTGGTGTTAGGGAGTAGACTGACGACAACTTTCAGTCCAATGGCAAATATTAACTCTTGGCATCAAAGAATGGAGTACACACCCAGATTGTTCATCATAGTTTTACATTGTACTTGTTGTATGTAAAAGTTAATTTAAACATTTGGTGATAGCTTGCTACATCTCAAGTTTTTGAATCCTAATCCCCTGAGCTGGACCCAGCACCATTGTGAGGAAAGTTGCATGCTCATGAATAGAAGTTGCGTACAGAGTGTGTCCCAATCCTTTGGTTGCTCCAGAACTACGGGCTCTTTCTTGCTAGATTTATGTCTCTGTCGCCTTCCTCTGAACTTGGCTGACTTTTAAACCTAATAATTCATATTAATATATTAAAACAAAAAGGCATATGGCTGTGAGTTGGCTCAGGTGGAGAGCCTGACTTGCTGCTGCTGTACACTCACACATGACATCCTCAGCTTGATGCAACATATATCCAACACACTCTTTGCAATAAGGAGGCCTATTTAAGCCTCCAGAGCCCTTCACACTCTTCTGTTGATTGCAAACTCTGCAGTAAATAAATGTGAAACAGCTGCAAACTCTTGCTGGTTTGTGTGTTTAGGCAATATCAGAAAGCTATGAGGATGCTGAGGCTGCTGGCTGTTTTGTTGCTCTGCATGTGGGTAACATCATGGCATTTGCTGGATGCTAATTTCTGCCGCTTTCCTGCTGTCATCCATCTTTGTGCAGTATTTGTACCGTTTTTAATTGTGAATTCCTGTTTATCAATGCTACAGAACATTTCACAAGAATAGTCTGCAAGTCATGAATTTCTGAGAGTATAATGTGTTTAAGTAAATAATTATCTTCTACTGTGTATAGCTGACGTGTCTAAGCCTGCTGCTATCAGGTGGATTGCTGAGTATAGAGTTATCCAATTCACTTCAATAGATAGTTTAAACTGCACTGGCAGAGAGGTTTTGTTGGGAAATGATCACAAAGGGTTGTAGATTCCATGTAGCTTGCACTGGGCTGTGCATCTGGTTTTGAAGGGGGCTTATATTACATCACTCCCATTCTTCTCTGTGCGTAACTCGTGGATGCCTGTGGGGAGTGATGATGTTAGAGCCAACATAAACTCTGTATTCACATACAAATAGGTTCCATGTGAGTTGGCTGATGGAACTATATGTCAGTTTTCCCAAAAGGCCTAGGTCAAATTTAAATATCACAGTCTGTTCACATAATATGTTCCCGTGTTTGTTTTGAACATGTTCTTGCACTGCGAAACTAACTTTGGGGCCAACCCTGTTCAAATCCCCATATTTTTCTCCACTCAACTCGTCTTCATTTGAAACACAATGCTTAATTTCCCAGATGGTATTGTACATAAATAACCACTCTCCACCTCTCATCTACCAGAGATAGTTGGCCCCCATTAATGTGGTTTGTGCTGCTAAATTATTTAACATAGAAGATGAGTGAAATATGTTGGGTTATGACTACAAGCAAAAGGAAGCCCAGACAGAACCTAAGATAATGTTAGAGCAGCCGCCTCTTCTCATCTGGGATAAACTCAGCTGTAGAAAGCAATGGCCTATAATATCAGAAACTGGAGATTGTTGAAAAAGAAAAAGCTGTAAAATGCTCCTTTTCTCACTTAACGAAGATATGTCTGGAAGACCCTGTGCTGTATGCTCGATATATGCATGAGCCCATCTTTTGTGTCTTATTCAAACGTGAAACTACTAAATTGGAACATCTCAGCATGCTCCTGTGAACAATGAAAAGATTTGTTTGATTTTTTATTTTGAATCTGTGTGTTTCTGAGCTCTTGATAACCTTCAGGAATATTGAAAAGAGTAATAGTGAAAAGAGTGTTAATAGGCTTGGGATTTTAGTTTTGATTAGAAATATTGAAAAGCACTGCTAAATATGCAAAGTGCTAATAATTTTGAAAATTATATTTTCACACCATCAAAATGCATTTACACTTTCTGTCTCCCTCTCTTTCTAGTTGTATTTAACACTACCTGTAATCAGTGTACACCAGGTAACATGACTTGGAGGACAAATTCAAAGATTGTTTAGATTTTTAAAATATGTGCACGAGTTTAATGAATGAGCTTTGTGTTTTGGTGAAGAGCCATGGTGCCCTGATTGGATTCATGTTAGGGCTCACTGAAACCTGTCGATAAAGTAAAATAAGTTATTGCTTTTGTCATTATGCAACTCCATTTTAGTAGGTTTAAAATTAACTTTACTTTCAGGATTACATTGTATTTCATGATTAAATCTTTTGCAAGCATTTTAATATATCTACAAACTATTATAATTGTGTTGCTGAAGCTGTAATAAAACATTTAAAGCTCCTGAAAGCTGGCATGGTATGCACTTGAATAACTAAAATGTAATCATACAAGACTACAGCCATGCTCTATGATGCTGTACTTATGCACAGTGTTGCTTTGAGCTAAATGCTAACACCAGCATGGTAAAATGCACACAATGACAATGCTAACATGCTGATGTTTAGATGATATGTTTACAATGTTCACCATCTTCGTTTAGCATGTTAGTGTGCAAAGGCATTTCTGTGTGCAGAATCTCAGTGCAATCCATCCAATAGTTTTCAAGACATTTTAGTCAAAATCAAGATTATCAACCACGTGGTGGAGCCAGACGAAAAGTCAGGAGATCACCAAAGTCAGTAGGCTTCATCCTTGGTCCATAGAAAAAGCAATGGCATGCCAATCTGTTATTGTCGTGATATTGCAGTCAGGATAAAAGTGGTGGGCTGACAAACCAACATTGCCATTCCTAGAGCCACGGTGCTAGCGGCTAAAAACATCAGCTGCCTGTGGGTCTACCTGAATATCTCTTAGACCACTGCAACTCATCCAAATGATAAACTTCATATTGAGGAATGGCTGAATGTAATGTAAAGAAGTGATTAGTGTGACAACTATCTATCAATCCAAAATTCAAACAAAAAAAGTTTTAAAGCATTGTTTGGTGTCATAGTAATTGATTCCAAAATGCAATACCCTGTTATCTTTGTGTTTTCATAGTTCCAAGCTGCCAGGAGTGTTCACACACTAACACAGGAGGAGGGAGGGGGGGTGCACAATGTTTATTAAACACAAGAAAAGCCATTTTTGTAAACGTACAAAGTGTGACTGTTACATTGTGGGTAAGAGATAGCTATATTGGCTCAGTTGTGGCACATGAGTTTGCCAGTACAGGATTCCATCACACAGATGGTGAACATTTGCAGGAGCCAACCCCAGTGAAGGTTGTTACACTTTTATGTTTCCTTTGATACATATTGCGGGTTCTTTGTTTCATGCATCACATCCAAACATGAAATGAATGTGCCATTTATTTCTGATCCATTTTTGTTCCAAAGGAAGCATCTTTCATGTGTTAAAATGTACAAATGAGGCTGACAATGGATGTGGACAATGCTGTTTAATGTTATTAGTCATCCATGTTCCATTTCAAACAGAGCATGGTCCAACAGTTTGAAGGCAGATATGGAGAAGTGAATACACTTCCTACATTTCCCAATATATCATCTTTAGCTAATCTGTGACATGCCAAAATGTAGTGTAACAGTTACAAAAGTAGAGAGAGTCAAGAAGTAACCTGACTCAATAATGTCAGTCACACAGCAATATACAGTTTGCTAACATCAGCTAACATTAGCCATATTAGTCAGTCATTCATTTTCTACCGCTTGTTCCTGTTAGGGGTCGCGGGCGACTGGAGCCCATCCCAATAACTTCGGGCCTTAGGCGGGGTACACCCTGGAGAGTGGCCAACTCGACATTAGCCATATTAGCTAGCTAGTTTAGTCATACCAGACCAGGTAAGGCTGTAAGAGCAAAATCCCTGTGTATATTAAATTGAGCAATGGTGCGTTTTGTTGCTTATCAATATATTGATAGCATTCTACTACACAGCCATACTGGTTATAGGCCTACTATGGAATGTTTAGCTATACTGTGACCATACTTGGAAGTGCGGTTGTAAATATATGCTTTCAGTGTTAATATAGCAATTTGAATATGTTCCTGTTAAATTGACCATTTGATTTGGTCAGACAAGATATTGTGCATAACAGTGTCATTGTCTTTATAACGTCAGAGCTGTTACAGACACTGTTTTAAAAATGCAACATTTATGGAATAGTGAATCTAATTTTAACAAACTTAATGACTCTTTGATAGTGATAGGTTTCTAAGCTGGGTCAATTACCCAAGCTTGTAGGACAGCTGACAAGCAGCATTTTACATCACCCACAACAGCGCGTTGCTGGTTTTATCATACTAGTTTCCCATGAGCATACACTGACCCCACCTTCACACAGCTCATCTTAATTGCCTGGAAAATGATCATCTGTGCTGGGAAAAGCAAGGCTCAAAGTTTGTCTTAATTTATACTGTCCTGGCTCTGTGATGACTCTGTCCACGGCATAAAGTGCCAAGCTAGAGGAAATGTGTGGTAATTGGTGTAGTCTGAGCTGTGGGATCTTTAGACTTGCCTGTGACAACATCTCCTCTGTCTGGTTATTTAAAACACTTGGTAAAATAATATTTCAATGCATCCTTTTTTTGAACAAATCTTATAAAGCTCTTTTGAAATAATAGAAGGTATGAAGACTATATATTTTATGTTTCTAAACCATTAAGAAGACTTCTTCAGATCAATTATACATATCTTTTAAATTATTGGTAACCTTTTGTGTCAAGCCCTGCTATAGTTATTCAATCAATGTACTCCCTGAAACTAAATCATCCGCCTGGTTGCTTTATTTATTTATTTGCTTTATTTTTTATAAGTTTAAGGATAGTACAAGATAAGACTGTAGTAAATAATATATAATGCAGCCTAGTGAGAGAAAAAAGTAATGTTTGACAAGGAAAACCAAACACAAAACAGGATAATGTACCACACATACTGTCGGGCAGCCTTGGCAAACACTAATCTTTCCTTGTTCCTTCTATGCTTAATAATGTAATCATTTGCCAAGAACCACTGTTACTATTATAACCATGACAAATTGACAGTGACTACATCAATAATATAATCACTCCTGCGACCAGATGGGAAATTTTTCATAATATGAAGACATCAAGTCATTGGTCACGGATCTCACATGGTCCTGTTTTCATTAGGGGAGGAAAATATGCTTATAACATAATGATTATAACAGCAAGGCCTTCATATCTGGCAGATTTCACTATTATGTTCAAATGTGACAACAGTATCAACACTGGAAAGAAATGTGGAAACATACGTGTGCTTAACTGTGAAGTTTTCAAAAAAAAAATGGCAGGCAAATTCTACCACTCAAAATTCATAGTAATTGGGGCACTTGATAGCTCACCTGGCAGCGAGTGTGCACAATGTACTAAGGCTGAGTCCTTCCCACAGTGGCCGGGGTTCGATTCCAGCTCTCCAGCCTTGTGCCCTGCGCAGCATGTCATCCCCTCACTGTCCTCCTGTCTCTCTTTAGCTGTTCCTATCCAGTAAAGGCAAAAACAGCCTGAAAAAGATTCCTAGTAATTCTTTTAACAATGCATGGATCTTGAGCAGGCTTCTTATTCTCAAGCGGCGACCTTTTGCTAGCTGAAATGACAACTGTTGCTTGCTTGAAAAACGCTGTCTATGAATTTAATTAAAACCTTTATTGCCCCGAGGGGAATTTTTTCTGCACCAAGATGGTTACTTACATGATATTCTGCTAAAAGACTAAAGCTAAAGCTGCATGTTCCAGGCAAAAAGTCTTCACCAGTTGGTGATCCATGAACAGGATATGGGCAGCATGGAAGACCGACCTGATCATATTTCTGTGAGATCAGGTTGTGATCATTTTTTCTCCTTGGGCTAAAAAAGATACCACCTTCCAAACTTTATTAAAACAGGGTATCCCTTATAAGACAGATTGACTCTGCTTCAACATCTGGAGAAATTCAAAGCCTGCCATTACAGTTGCAAAGATGTTAGACAATTGTTGTTCGAAGAATGGTTTAGCTGGCAGTAATTGTCACCACTCCAAAACATGTTATAGTGAGTTTTTCTTAAATGCTTTGCTGCTACTGTTTCATGTTCTGCAGCTCCATGTTGGAGACACTATCATTCATCACTGCCTGGACAGAAGAATGAACAGTGTCATTGAAAGATTGCTGCGGCCGCCTGTGGTGAGCATTCATCTTGAAAATGGCCCAACTAATGAAGAGAAAGCTTAAATCTAAACAACCCCTTTTCAGCACTTCTTTACCCATGTCCCTTCAAACACAAATATGCACAGAACAGTCACCCAGCATTCTACTGATCTGCTATTTTTCGCTTAGATAGTTGTCTTGTGAAGGTGAGTGCTTACTGTGGAGATGTGCGGTTTACAGTCCAGCAACTGAAATGTCCCATTTCACATTTTGTTTGATTTAATATCTGGTGGGTAGGTTTGATATGAAGGCATGGCAGTGCAGGTCATGTTTGTTTGAGCTCTTCTGTATGGGGAAATAAACAATGAGTGGAGATGTGTGTGTTGATCGCAGCGGTGGCAGCTAAAAGTTGAAGCTGATGTTGGATTGGTGTGTCAACCCACAAAAGATGTACTGAAATCTGATTTGGATTGGGATGCTGTTAGAGTGTGTCCTTGGGAACAAAAAGACCGGAAGGGAGTATCAAGCCAGAGAAGTGGAAGATGGAAGTGTGGAGGAATTTATGTTGTACTGTAGCTATATCCAAATTAGCTTTAGGCATATGCTAAAGCGTTCACAGCACAGCATCATAACATAGTGTGTGATTATTTGCTGGATGTAGATTTAGAGATTCAGTAACACATGGCCCTGTTTTCCAAACTAGAAACTAATCAGTAGCTACAGGTAAGCCCTGGTCTTAGTTATTTTGATGATTTTAGACACCTCTTGGGTTGTTTTAGGTTGTTTTTATCTTTCACATTATTGTATTAGAAATATTATTCATGATTTTATAATCGCGTTTCTGTTTGATTCTGATTTTGTCGCATATTTTGTGTAATCTGCCATATGTCTGTACCTCAGTAAATTGTTGCCTATCTTGGCAAGGAAAACGGCTTTCCTGGTTATATAATGGTTTACTATAAATAAGAAAGGTCCGTAGTGGAATCATCACCATGATACCTCTAACATTTAAACTAGGTTAAACATGACCCAGTACCCATGGGTAGAAAAACCACCCAACACAAGTGTTGTTTAGATCCAGTAACTCAAAAGTAATATAAAAATAACACTAACAGTGGCTCAAAAAACCCATTGGTACTGGGTAAAGTTAACAAAGTATTGCGTCTGTGCTATATTAACCCACAATAGGACAGTTTTTAACCCTGTAATTTTTAGTGTGTACCATGTTAAATATGAGCTCTGTAAATGTCAACGTGATAACTACTATGTACTGAAACACAAGTGTAAATTGCCCTATACAGCAGGTGTGAATGTGAGTATGAAATGCATAATTTCTGTTGCTGTTTTCAACTGTGACCAAACTCATGAAGGCTGAGGTTTAGCTTCCAGATTCAGATCCATCTCCCTTACCCTGATAATACTGAAATGGGCGAAGGTGTTTAGTCTTGATTTGGCAGGTTTGACCAAGTGGAGTCAAACATCTGATAGGACACTGGTAACGCAGAGCAGAAACGTCACTTAACTCTGGCAGGTCTCTTCATTGTTTATTATTTGTTTATTGTGGACATTGTGGACAGTGTCTGTGGTGTAACACAGAATTTATTAATGAGTGTGTTGTATCTAGATTATCACAGTAATCCTCACTTCAAACTCACTTTCATTTGCCTTTTGTGAAGCCCAGCTCAATATAGTCGGAAATTTCCCAACCACCTACTGTCAGAGGTCTCCCCCCCCAACCACTCAGTGACAATAACAATCCACCAGGGGAATGATGTTGGGGGACCGATTGCAGGTCTGCTCAATAGGTCTGCCAGCAAATTGCTTTTTAATGTTTCGCACAATAGCCCAAAACAAAGCGGATTGTTGTCCGTAAGCCGTGCAAGGCCATTTAAGTGAATGTGATACATGACTCACAAAGGACTCCAGGTGTCAACGCCATTGTGGGAAGAAAGAGGAGACAGCTGCGTTGATAAGGGAAGGTGAGCATGAATTAGGTGTATGGGTTTCGGGCTGTTCATGTTAAATTGGATGACTGTGGGATAAATGCTGAGGCAGAAGCTGCACTGATAAAAATGTTGTTGAACTGAAGCTTTGCTGAGACCTGTGCAAAAATATTCTCAATATTCTCAGTCAAATTTGACCTTAATCAGTCTCATCAGTGTACCCATTGCTTTCAAGTAAGACCTAAGTGTCTGTGTGTGATGTGTAATGTGTGATTATACTCTATCAGATGAGTTTGGTCGCTGCATATCACTGTTTTTTAGCCATGCTAGCAGCACGGCTCTAGGGATGGCAATGTCGGTTGGTCAGTCAGTCCTGCACTTTGCTCCAGACTGAAATATCTCACCAACTACCAAATAGCTTGCCATGAAATTCTGTCCAGATATCATATCCTCAGCGGTTGAATCCTAGTGACTTTGGTGATCCCCGACTTTTTCTCTAGCGCCACCAGCAGGTCAAAGTTTTCAGATATCCTGTGAAATACAGTATCTCAACTTCTCTACTAGATGGACTGGCATAGCATTTTGTACACACATTCATGGTTCACAGAGGATCACTCTTACTGACATTGGTGATCCTCTGACTTTTTCCACCATCAGGTCAAAACTCTACTTTGTCCGATTTTGGCTTATGACTGCATATCTGCAAAACTATGACATTTCCAACAGCTTCAGCTGTGCTTTGTTTCCTGCTACGTAGCATGCTAACATGCTAAACTTAGATGGTCAGTCGGTCAGTCATTTTCTTCCGCTTGTTCCTGTTAGGGGTCACGGGTGACTGGAACCTATCCCAGTGACTTTGGGCCTTAGGCGGGGTACTAAGATGGTGAACATGGTAAATATTACATCTGCTTTAATCAGCATCTTAGCATGCTGATGTTAGTTTAAAGCACCACTGTGCATAAGTACAGCTTCACAGAGCTGCTAGCAAGGCTGTCGACTCTTAGTCTTGCCACATTTGGATACTTTTTATGTAGAATTATATTACACTACAGTAATTGCTGATAAGAATTTCAAAAGAACTAAAGAAGAAGAGAAAGGTGCCACAGTTGATTAGAGAGCAACTCTACATGACATTTTTAAGTATGCCATAGGGGGACTTTTTTTCTTTTTTCATCTGTTTCTACTGAGGGTTACAGCTCCAACCACGGCCCCCTGTTGTACGCGTCAACAAATCGCCTCAAGCTCCCAGCGCCACATCTGCTGCATCTGTACAACAGAGAGGCAGCACGCTGTAGGACGCATCTAAACTGAGGACCTCGCCTGAATAATATTAATTAAACCTCCCTAACTAATTGTGTGTTACTTTTTGCTGTCAACCAATTATGTTTTACACTCTTGGGGAGAAGCGAGATCCCCTGCTCACTGTGAAATTCCAGTTGTCATTGAATTTCAATAAGCATGTATTTAATTAACATACTAGGCCACTGGAGCATATCAATATTTATTCCTCTTACAGACAAGACAGCAGCACGTTTACTCTGCCCACAGTCAGCTGAAGACGCCTGGTTAGTTGACACAACATTGCAGGCGGAAACATTTGATTGAGGAGCTCTAATAATGTTTACATTGGAAGAGCAACTGCGAAACAGTGTACTTAATGTATTGGCCAGTTTTAAAGCATCCGACACTGTGAAAATGTAAACAAACTGCCCCTTGTAAGTGGAAGCCTCATGACGCCACATATAGGTACCGATTCAAATTGCTCCAGCGGTATGAATTTGGTGAGAGCAGATCTGGTTGTGAGTTTTGCTTCCCGTCCACCATCCGTTTGTATGGAAGCATTTAGGGGACATAATCCAAATGATAATGTAAACTTGAAAATGAAAACGTAATTCCACAATAGCATTATAATTTTCCACATACAGTATGTGTGATTTGAGTAAAAATGTTAATGAAAATGCAATAACCCAATTTTCATTTTCACATACTTGTATGGGCTTTCTATGACCATATTAAAATGAAAATGGAAAAGCTGTTTGACATTTGATTTTCAAAGTGTTTCCCCATTGTACAATGGACAATATTCAAATGTTAAATCAAATTTGAAAATGAAATATAAAGTATGTAACCTGATTTTCCATTTATGCAAGCAATATTTCATTCAGAATGAAAATGTAAATTGAATTTTCTAACAATTTAAAATGAAATCTGTATTTGACATTTCATTTTCAAGGACTTGACCTGCTATACAATGGACAACATTCAAATGCAATAAGCAAAACAGCGCCCCCAATCTTTTCAATATAAATTACATGTCCCCACGGACTTTTGTGGTCAACCTGAAAAGGGAAATGCAATCTGTCAGCGCTCTCATCAAGGCGGGCCTTCAGTTAGCACATCACCTGTTTGAGCATCTACTGCTTTGCTCATGTGTGTGTCCGTCTGTGGCAGAAAGGCAAGAAGGTAGCTGGGCCTCACTGACTACTGGATTACTGTACAAAAACACAACTTTATAGCTGCATTCACTGATTTTGGTGAAATTTGTGATATGGGGCTCTGAATTTGATTAATTTACTGTTTATTAGACCACAAATGAGACAAGACATTAGGTTTGAAAAACAATAGACACGGCAGCGTTTGTCTTAATTCTAGAAAGACACACAACTTTATGTTTTAGTTAATTGATTTTGGTGAAACTTGATGATGATGATACTTTATTGACAGATCAAGTCTGAAATGTTTCTTGCATCACAGCACCTACATTTGCAACATCACAGAGATCATATTTTATGGAGAAAATATTTTCTGGTTTTCCATCTGATGTCCTCCGGCTGCTCTGTCTCGACTTACGGTGATTTACAGAGTTTCCATTAAATTTTTACTCAAATAACACATACATATATGGAAAATTATAATGCTATTGTGGAATTACATTATCACCTACTATACATGCTTCCATACGTTTGTTTTGTGCATCTGTCCTGTGTTGTTCTTTTATCATGCGCTGGTTTTGACAGCACCACAGAAATCATCCATCATCTAGATTTACCCCCACAACCCTAATATCTAACAGACAGTCCAATGCCATAACACCACAGGTGACAAATGTATTTTAGACGAAGAGGAAGGTGTATGTCAATGTGTGTATGCACAGATTTTCCTGTGTGAGTGTGCTTGCGGTAGCAAGAAGCATGGGGATGGGGGGTATAATAGTGACAGAGTGAGCTAAACTCAAACTCTAGCTGCCATGCCATAGGCAACTGGCTGAATAACACCCCCCCCCACCCCACCCCTCCTCGCTGGGTCAGCAGAAAAAGTGCACAAAACAGCATCAATTGATTCATCCATGATATCAGGAGGAGGAGAAGGCCTATCTCTGTACAGCAAGCCTCCGTCCTCCCTTCCTTTCATTCCAGCCTCTACCTGCTTCCTCAGAGTGCTGTCACACATAATGAGGCCCGAGTTGGAGATGGAGCAAACCAAGAAGCCAAGACAGCCACTGTGGCACAAACAACGTCGCGTGAGGCCTAGCAGACCACAGTGGAAATGGTACATATTTTAGCATAATGCTCTGCCGTTTCCTCGCACCGTCCCTTGTGCTTCAAACAGCAAAAGCTGTGTATTATTCAGGGATGTGTCTATGGATCCTGTGGTCGCGCAAGGCTTCCAAGGTCACACATTCAAATGATGTCACGTGTGTCCCAACTAACGATTCCCCACGGGGAAGAGGTTTTAGAAATTGTTGGGGAGTTGTTTGTGCAGCACAGGGCACAGCAGGTCAGACTGAAGAGTCAAGAGATTTTTTTATATGGGCCCAGGCATATAGAACATGCTCTGTAATGAGTGTGAGTTGGTATCTCTTTAGAAGTCACCTCCAGAGTAGCCACATAAAATGTCTCTCATAAAGAAAACAAGTAATTTCCTCACAATTTGAATAACTTACTTTGGCTGGACATTCATAATTCTGTTTTGTTCAGATAGCCTCCCCGTCTTGTTCTTTAAGTGCCCCTCTTCCCCCTACCTCCTATATATATAGATGCTCTCTGAAATATGTGAACACACATAAATGCTTGAATCAATTTTGGAGGCAAAGACGGGTTAAAAATGAATCACTCTCCAGGCCCTGTGGTCAGGAACCGTGTTTAGCTTCAGCCGGCTGTTTAATAATTTCCCTTTTTAATTTCACATATAACCAGCTCAGTTGGTAGAGGTTCAGGAAGGTAGGGCTATCAACCAAAGCCACCTAAAAGGTGTGCAAACAGATAAGTACAGACTTTTCAGTGTCAAGACTCTGTTAGTCCACGTAAATACACCACACACCTCTCAATTTTATGCACTGGAGATGATAAAATGAGACGATTTTTTTCCACACCAGGGCACCTCAGGGCTTCGAAGTGGGGGATCGAGGCAGCTAGTCCTTTCGTTTATGCACATCCCCTCCTTCTACCACTTTAGCCAGTAAGCTCCAAATACCTTTAAAGAGATTCATTTTAGTGGCAAGTGCTATCGTGTCAACCTAAGATGAGCAGAGAGATCGTAAAAGTGAAGTAATTACCAGAAACACGTGATTAGATTGTCATTTGGGTGACAAGAACTAATTAGAGATGTCCCTTCTCGTCATCCTTGCTCCAATGACAGTCCATAATGGCAGGGGACCGAAACCCTGTTGTGAACTTTGCCTACATTGGAACGCACATTTGAGATTGCCCTCTTAATAATTTGTGTCACTTCAGTCATGTGACGTTTTTAACAGACCTTATATAATGCTCCATTCCCACATCGGCTTGTCTTTCTTTTGACCTCCAATCCTTTTGTCAGATTTGCTTCAATGAGCAATGAATCCGCAGCTCAGCACCGCCAGTGACAAAGTCACTTTATGTGTCTGCCCAAGGGCGCTGCAACTTTTGTTCTCATGATGTCTAAGTTCAGACAAACCACTCAATACAGTGATGAGTTATGAAGTACAATAGAAGAGGGGAGAGCAGAGAATAGACGGAATTTAGTTTTTGTAATTCGGAAAAATTCTCACATCTCACAAAATGTAATTCTGCTATACAGACTGAATTGCTATCAAATCAGTGTTTACAGAAGGTAACAGTTGCCTTTTCCAATCAGTGTACTTTTATTCATAGCTTAATCTTCCTTTTGGATACTGAATTCTTTTGACGCAAGTTTTGATTGAAGCCATGTGTTTTCCAACGAGTATAGTGCTGAATAGGGAAATAGTATAGTCTAATCTTAAATAGAAGCAGTTTAGTGACAACAACATGTACTTTCTATTGATAACAATGTATATACAATTTCTCTACTTTTTTTATTGCAATCAAAGAGTACAGAAATCAGAGGTTGTGATTAACTCATGCTCTGTGGAACGGGTTTGTGAAACTACTACAGGAAGGTTAAACGAGGTGTTAAAATGTACAATGGCAAGAATGGATGCTGCAGTGGTTTTAGGGCATGTTTATCAGTTGGAAGAAGTGTGTTGCTCTGGCAAAGTAGCATCAGTCTATAAACTGGCAAAGTATTCAGACAAAGAGACTCAACTAAAGGGAGCTGTGGAGTATGAAGGGCAATGGAATTAGATTCATTATAGCTGCAAATTGTGATGTGTTACCAGCTCCAAAACACTGCAGTCAAGGTGAAGACCATGTCTGCTTTACGTGTAGGCTGCAGCAAACAACTTCCAACTCTTAGAATAACTCTTCACACCTATACTATGTGTTAACATATATGCATGATATGCATGCATTCCACCGATTTTACAAATGCAGTTCCGTTTACTCATCACTCAGCCTGTGAAAATGCTTTTAAAATGTGCTCAGTGGCTCTGGAGGGACCTTATCAAAGTTTGAAAAAACAACCCTGATTATATAATTGTGGGTGCTTCTATTAAAATATGCTATCCAGGTACATTATGGGAAATGTAGGATCCAACATTTTTGGTGCTTGACCCATACCGGAGACTAAACATCAGGAAATCTCTACTCCTGCTGCTTTGATTTGACTGTTTCATACAAGTGCCCCAACCTTATGAAAGTGCATCACTTCATCACTGGATTACACCTTTAATAGCTGTTTGGCAAATAATTAATGATTTGTTTCCCCACATGACACACCTAAAATGATGCACATGTAGAAACTATTGCCCTATTAAAATGTGGCTCACTGTTGCAAAATCATCATAACCTACATGCAGCATAGAACATAGCAACACATCTGCAGCTTCAGCAATAGAATTGATCTACAAAAAGACCAAAGTGTCAGATCATGCACTGTGGCTGAATAAAGACCACACGCATTTCGCATTTTTAAAGATATATAAGTAGACTTTATATGCATTTTTGCAAAATTCACAAAATGTATTACATATTACATTTCTTAAGATGAATATTCTAATTGTTATAGAGCGCAGGTCTTTGAAATTACTGTACTGTAATTCTGATTATTTTTGAGCAAATAAGATTAATCTTAAGGCAAGGCAAGACAAATGTATTTGTATAGCACCTTTCAAAAACACGGAAATTCAAAGTGTTTACATACGAAAGAAAAGCATTAGGAAAAGATGTAAAAGAAAAACAAGGCAATAAAAACACATAAATAGGATTTAAAAAACTAAATAAAATAAAAGATAAAAAATAAGCTTGGATACAATAAGACATTTTGCAGTTGTTTGTTTGGAGAAAACAAATTACAGTGCAGCTACAGTGCAGTGCGAGATATGAATAAATAGTCTCAAATTTAACTTAATAAAATGCAGTGGCAAGCAGAAAAGTCTTAAGATCTGATTTTTAAGAACTGAGAGTTGGAGCAGAATTCATGTTTTCTGGGAGTTTGTTCCAGATATTTGGTTATAACAGATGGAAAAGATAAAAACCAAGTTTGAGAAACAAGCATATGCCCATTTGAGATCACATTTTACTGCATTATAGCTTGATATATGGGCCAATATTTCAAGAGATGCCAAATAATAAAAACATGAAACTACTATATTATGCACTAACAGCCCTCTATAATCACTGAAGAGGCTCCCTGTCAAGAAGAATTGAATGCATTAATATAAGCTGCTGTTTATTAATTCCAGGGATTCTTTGTTTTGGAGTCATCTAGGTGGACATTTTAGGTGACAGCAGCATCTGTTACCAGTTTCAGCATGGCACCACATATCACGGAACAGTAACAAGCCTGTAGTCACACAAAGGAATCAGTGAACTATTGTACACCGAACAGCAGAACAATTAATTACAGCCAGTGTGGTATGATGTGTAAATGAAATACATTTCCCATCAAATTATCTTGGGAGATATCAAGCAACTGAACTGCAGAGAGAAGTGCTGAGCATCAGTGGGCAAGGCGAGAAAGTTGATGGTTTGAATAATTGCAACTACGTTGTCGGCATTAAAAAGAAAATATACAAAAAAGGAGAGAGGCAACTTTGAAAGCCACATTTTACTTCTATTATTGTTAATAGTTTATGCATCGTCCTAACCTCTTTGATTTTTAAATATTTATAGCATTGAAGCAGCTATAATCTATATTTTTATAACAATTGATCAATGTGTCTAGAAGAGGGGTCACTCATACTGATGAATCCACAGAGAATTAGCACCCGACTCTACAGTTTTACAGCTTCTTTCCGCTCATTACTTTTGTTTTAAGAGCCACAACTTTACTGTTTTGGTTCAGTTTCACCGCTCTCATAGCCGAAAACAGCTTAGATGCTCTGAAAACCGATTTTAACCACCAGCACCAAATGGCAGACCGGACAAAGTTGCAACAAGCAAGCTGGTGAACATAATGCAGCATTTAGCAGCTAAAAAGAAAGTGGTGTTGAACTTTAGTAGTTGGTGGAGACCAAAAACAGAGCTAAAAGCAGAGTTAATTTTGGACGATTGCTAGGTGGAAAAAAAACACAATTTCCAATGTTGCTGCATGTCTCTTAAACTCAAATTGACCACTGTTTGCCATATCAACATAATAGGTTGTCTTCACTGCTTTTTTCCTGGACCTTTAAGGAATAGTTCGACATTTTGGGAAATAAGCTTATTTGCTTTCTTGCGAAGAGTTAGATGAGAAAATCAATACCACTCTCAAGTCTGCACGATTAATATGTAGCTGGAGCCAGCAGCCACGTAGCTTAGCTTATTAACAGACTGGGACCGCTAGCCTGGCTTTGTCTAAATATAAAAAAATCATCCTATGAGCATTTCTAAAGCTCACTAAGAAACATGTTATATCTAGTTTGTTCCACACAAAGACAAAGTGCAAAAACGACGATTTCATGTCTTATGCGGAGTTATGGGCCAGACTATTTTCTTTGAGTCTCCGTTGGCTGCCTGACAACTGCTTGTGGCCAATAAAACATTTTGCTCATAACCCTCCATAAAATGGCATATTATTGTTTTTTTAATTTTTTGTGAACAAACAAATGAGATATAACAAGTTAATTAAAGAGCTTTAGTGGTTTTAGGAAGATTTAGTTGTGTCTCCATTTCCTGTCTTCATACTAATCTAAGCTAACCACCTGCTGGATTCTAGCTATATTCTCAACGTACAAATGTGAGAATGGTATCAATCTTTTCACATGACTCTTGGAAACAAAGCAAAGCATACTTCCCAAAATGTCAAACTATCACTTTAATGAAAATGTGTTTCTCACTGGATTAGATTATTACCAACTTAAACATATTAAGCCATCATCATAAAATAGCCTAAAAATTGTATTTGATCTTTGGAAGTTGCTTTAACATAAAATTTTATACGGTCCAAAAAGAATATATATAAAATATCAAATGACATTTTCATGCCAAAAACTGAAAAGCTGATTGATTATAATTAAAAACATTAACATTTGGTCATAAAAAAAAAGATTTCCTGTAAGAATAACATTGGATCCAGGTTGTCATTTTTCTTCCTACTCAAATGCCGCCAAGCAAAGAGAGAAGCGAATGTTTCCTCCTACAGACAGGGCCCCTCAGAGGCTCACGTCCCACAGGGCCTATCTAAGTAGCGTTTTGAGACGAGATGCACTAGGAGGGAATTATCCCGAGGGAAAAGTTAGCTGGCAGCCCAGCGGACCAACCATATAGCACTCTCCTTGGAGCTGTGCAAAAAAATGCAAGAGCTGTGCAAGAGACGTAAATTAGTTTATTTACAGCATACACAGGGTATATTTACATGCTGCTACTAAAGGAAAGACAGGTGTCATGTATCATACAGACATTGCACAATTTATTAGCTCTTACATTTTTATCTGGGTCTAAGCACGTACTTTAACGTTACAGAATTTGATAGGATATTCACATGCAGTACACAGCCTGTTTATGTATAACATGCTAAGTCTTACTTTTGCTACGAATGTCACAGCAGAATAATATTTCTTGTCATAAGTGAATCAATCAAATGCCCTCTGCTGTTCCTCAAAGTCACTATGAGTGGCCTAGATGCAGTCAGGCAACCCATGAGATTCAATTTAAAACAAATGCAAAAAAGAAAATAAGGGTCACTCTTTGTATCCTGAAGCAAATAAAGACAGTGTTGAAGGCACTATTACTATATCTCTTACTGTGCAGTATTAATTGAGAAGACTATTTAGTACCAGAAAAGCAGCAATGTGGAGTAGTTGGATGGATATTAATATTTTTATTCCTTGGCTCGGCATGAAATGGAATAGGTCATGTTGAAGTTTTGGTTAAATTCACAAAGAGCTTCATTCAGACTTCTCTTAAGCACAAGAAAAGGCTAATGCGGAAAGTGTGTTATTACGTTTGTCCACTGCATATCTGGTCTGTCTTTTTTCGTGCTATCACTGATTTTCAAAAGCCCTTTCATTTAGAACCAGAAAGAGGAAAACGGCGATTGATTTGGTGACTGGCATTTACCACCAAGTCCTCATTGCTAACTTTCCAAGCTAATATTCACTTTGCAATTCACACTTATCATCCTTTTCAACCCTTTAGAAAGTTTCAGCTTTTAAGCTTCAGGGTAAACACTAATTGAAAATAGTTTATTAACATATTAAAGGACAGGGATTACTTTCATGTTGAGGTTTCACAATCTTTGACCTTATCAGCAGCAACAATAAAGTAAAAGCTCTATGACAAGTTGCTTTTCATCTTCGTAACCACCTTTTTCAGTTGAGATCAAGGGCAATAATATTGCTAAGTAATCCAAGCAACAACTTTTCTCCAGTGTATTGTGGTACAAGAGCTAAGAATAAAGTCTTTATAAGATGTGGCATCCATTTTATCCATTAATTCACCTCCAAATGTGCCAATGCGTCAATACTGAGTACATTTGAAGGAGGTGGCAATCTTTCTGTGTCCTTAAAATATTAGCCTTTCTCTGCCATCTCATTTCTGTAACCCAGCAGATCTATTTCTTTACCTTTAATGACAGTTACATGATTGTTGATCCTAGTGAATATTCCTGGTTGGCATACAGATTTCCTGATGGTCCATGAGTAGTGATCAGCTGCTTATTCTCAGCACTAGACAACATAGTGCCCCGAGCCATTCAGTATGCAAACAAACAATTGACATGACTGCTCGACAAGGTGCCATTGGGGATTCCCCTTCAGCTAGCACAGCAGGAGCAGGTATAATGTCAGCCTTGCCTGTGCCTTTAAAAATACACTCAGGCAGATAGACACTACATCTTCCTCCTAAAAAATGGCTTCCCCGCAGGCCTGTCAGAGGGCAACAACACAAAATGTAAAAAAAATAAAATGAAAAAGCAGGTCAAAAAAATGGGAAAGAGAAATTGAGAGACCTGTTGTTTGTTTTGCGACACAGCCTTCACAGATATAGAGCGGAGGAGAACATAATACCAAATGATGCTTGCCTGACATGCCGTTGTCTGTCTGTCATTGATAAAAGTTGGGACCACAGATATTTAAATGTGAAGCTGGGATGTTTTTCTCCTATCAGGATAACTGTCTGATCGGGATTTGCTGGTTGGAATCACATGAAAACAAATCTGAGGGCTTGGGGTGCTCATGAATTACAGCAACACATTTTTGCTTTCCCTTTTCTGAGACGCTACAAATCATACCCTAATCCCTCTGTGCTGTCTATGCAAATCACATGTCGCTGGGTTGATATCCATTCTCCTGCTAGGCTCTGGCTGGACAGGAAGCTCTCTTGTTGTTTACATCAACTCTGACTCAGAGGACTATCGGGTTTATGCAGCGATGTAGTGTAGGAGTGAAGGAGATACAGTAACAAAGCCATCTGAGTAAACTGGTCTGAATCAAATATACTGTATCTGTGCCCTTTAATGCTTGGTGATTCTGACATTTCCATTACCCCGTGCTCTCGGTATGTACTCTGTTGAACTCAAGGCATAATGAAAGCCAAGAAATGACTTGAGTAATCATCTGGTAAAGGCATAAATGCCAACACTCAACAAGTTGCATTGTTGTGTGTGTTTACAGACTATGAAGGGTCTTTATATTTGGAAACCCTCAGCAGGTTGTCAATTCAGATAACCCATTCTGAAGGCTCGAAGATATATAAGCTGTGAAGGTTTAAAGGATGAAATGAAGGAACACATCAACAAATCATATTTGACAAGTTTTGTTCTTCCTCCGGAGGGAAATGGAAAGGGCCTTTAAAGAGAAATGAAACGGATAAAAATACAGATATTTATTTCCTCTGAGGAATTAAGGCTCAGAACTTTCCTCTTTCAAGTCAAATGCAGTCTATTTCTACTTTGATATAATTCACTCCAGTTGAGGAAATTCAGGATGTAAACTGACCCATGTGTCAGTATAATTGTGTTATGTGTCTTACTGAATATAAAATGCTGTGAAAGAGAATTATCATACTGTGATGCATATCTATTTTTTTCACTACAGTGTACTTTAGTTGGCTCACATGTAGCCAGGAGTAGACTTCCTGCTCTATGTGAGTCTTTCACTGTGAGAGACAAACTTGATCTCAGTGCCACGCAGATGTTTCATCTACAGGTACTGTAAAAATGGCACACATTTCCAGAATGCAGTAATAAATATTTTCAGTGTTATTTGCTTACTGTAATATATCCTCTTCTAAAGCAATAAACACAATGGGTTTGTCTCTTTCTTGTTGCCAGGTTTCAGATTTGTAATACCTCTGTTAAATACAAAGAAATGTTATAGTAAATATTTGCCGATATTGGCTTATCAAAGTGACAACTGTGTATTTGCAGGAATACAAATAGAAATTTCAGTACATACTATTTAAATACATTTATGAAATCCTTTAAAAAAACTCCTGTGTCAGTAGGGCTCTTATAATCATAAATAATGAAATGGGTTGTTTTCCCTTACACAAGACCAGGGTCTGTAACTGTACCATAAAATATTACGAAGGGCAAGGCTGAATTACCAGTGGGAAAACTGCCCTAGGGCCCCACATGTCCAGAGGCCCTAAAAGCCCAAGGTTCACAGTGTGTCAGTTAGTTGTTGGCCTGATTACTTTGAATTTGTTTGAGAATTTTCATTACTAAAGTACACAATCAATTAGGTCCTGCATTATTACATAATTGTGTGGCTCTGTCTTGTAAAGTAGCCCCGTACAAACGATAACATTATCATTTTAGTTTGTACTGTGGTCATGTGGTGTTTTTACCTGAATAAAGTTATGTTTCTTTAAATTAACACAAATTTTCTGACATGACAAAAACCTTGGGTAGGTAGTATTACAGTATTTGTGTACTGATTGATTCTGCATCAGTGTGCAAAATATAATGAAGAAGCACACTACAGTGTGTGACGTGTACTTTACAATGTACTTGATGGGAATGGCTATGACCAACGGATGTCTCAAAGACATCACAAAGATGAACCTAAGATGAAGTAAATCCTTCCACCAATTCCAATTGTATTTAAGGTAATAGAGTAGTGTTGCCATGCCAATTAGGACTTTTCTTGTTTACTATCCAGAAGATTGTGATTGTGCAGTAGAGGTTAGCAAATGGCAAAACATTCCTCTCTACCTGTATGATTGCATAATCCTATTTTACAGTATGGTGTCACGACTCTACCCAAGCATAAATAAGGCTGTTGTTGTGTGAGAAAAGGTTTCTCAGCGCCACATGGTTGCCTCTGATACTGGGCAGACACTGAGCTGCTTCACTGAGCACTATCTGATTCTCAGATTGCTGCAAGACAAACAACCCAAAAGTCAGTGGGATCACCAGGAAGAAAAAGAGGAAATATAGGGATAATAAAATAAGGAATAAGAAAATCCAGGGACCAACTTCTGAAGCTTTGACTTGTATCCATTTCACTCAGGCAGCTCAAACCTTGAGCTCAAAAGTTGAAATGACAAGTTGCGGTTTGAAGGGGGGTAATTGCACACTGTTCCCAGCCAAGAAATAGTCTGGCACATTATACCCCCCAAAACCATTGTTTTAATACTTCTGTTTTTGTATGGATGAAACATACATGTTATACCATATTAATAAATGAGCTATAGAGGTTCTGGTAGGTGAATATTGTTACCTTTGGACAAAGTCATGCTAGCTGTATGTATCCTTTAAACTAAGCTAACCAGCTGCTAGCTGTAGCTTCATATTTAAGAGTGGTATCGATCTTCTCATCTAACCTGGTAGGGTTGCAAATAAAACGTACAGTATTCCCCAAAATGTTCAACTATTTGTAAAACTTTGCTCTAGGCATTTGTTAAGGGTGTTAAAGGTATTAACTAATGAGATTGCCAAACTATAGTCTACAAAACAAGGTTTCAAGACTTTCTTGTCACTGTACTTACTAGTGCCATGTTAGGCTTATCTGTCTGAATACAGGTCGAGTGTAGCTTCCTGTTCCCGGAGGGAGTGGTCCAGGTATTTACATGTTCCTGCTGAAAGCCCTCAGGAGTAAAAATTATTTATTCCTCCATCAGGAGAGTGCTTCCTGCTTGAATTAATGTCACATTCTCATATCTCTCTTGTAAGTGCAACCTGCTATTAATTTTTAATGTAAAGCATGCTATGCAGGAGTCATATATGCGCTGAATCATTCGATTTGCATAACCTGATATTTTAACCAAACAACAAAGGAAGAACAATCAGATTGCCACCCACATTTTATAGCTGTGATCTACTTTAACACATCTGCCTTAATCAAGCCAGAAAGAGTGATTTTATGACTTGATTGCCTTGTGCAATGTAGGAGTTGTCAGGCATTTGTAGATAAAACTGAACATGTTTTCCTTTCCGCTGTATCTCTGATTTGCTGTAAATGCAACTGATGTTTATTTCTTTGGAAATGAGTTATTGGCATATTCTCAAATCCGAGCTTTTCCAATCCCCCTTCCTCAGCTCCGCTCGGCAGCTCAACGATCAATCACTGGCAGCTCTCCTCTTTCCTCTCCTGCTCTATCCCCTATAGTGTGTGTGAGTCAGCCCAGATTTTCAAGAATTGGAAACCCATATTATCTAGGCTGTCGACACAGAAAATGTTTACTTTGCCTTTACTGCTTGTTTTAAAAACCTTGAGTGGTCAGCTAAATATGGAGAAGCAAAAGTATTCCAAAAGAGCTGTGTTTGCTGTTTTAAATGTGTGTTTTTTAAATCGTAATAAGTCGTGAGGAGAGATCTACATGCAGATAGTTTAATTTACATTTGGATTGTTTCTTATTTCATATGCATGGCTTGAAAAAAATATATTGGATGCCTCCTCTTAGTGGTGGAAAGTGATGAAAAATGATGCAAGGATTGAGATTATTTTCCTTGATTCCACAGACCGTTGGGGGATTTCTCTTGGCAGGCTGGTGAGAAGCTTAAATCTAATAGAAAAGTCCTGTCTAATACCCGTTTGGTCCGAAAGTGCTGAATAGGAGTAAAAATCATTTGTAAGACTGTCTCCCTCACCCACTTCCCACTTTATGACTTCAAAATGGTCAGCATTTTTACTTCAAGTGTGTCAAATTTGAATCAGGACAATATGCCTCTTTCTGAGCCCTACTTTCTTTCCGAGGGCGCCCAAAGCAGCTTAAATGCCTCATTAGGCATCAGGGAAATTTCTCAAAGGATAACAATCATATCTGCCAGTTAGTATTGGGATTGGCAGACAGCTCAGATGAGATTTATAACTGCCCACACTTGTCCAAGCACTGGTAATGAAGCCACTGATGATGCCCATGAAACAAGAAAGGGTGCCTGATGATCAAGAAAACATTAATGAAACAATCAAGCAGGACCAGACCACCCTTATTTTAGACATCACATTTAAATTTACATTTACATTTACATTTAGTCATTTTGCAGACACTTTTATCCAAAGCGACTTACATACGAGAACATTCACAAACCGAAGGCGCAGCTTCGGGAGCATACGGGATGCATTCCAGCATCAGCTGGACGGATATATGAAACGGGATAAAATAACATAACTATGTGGCTTTGAAAATCCTACATAATCACAAGAGTGACCCGGTAATGTATCCTCAGTAAGAACCTTTACTTGAATGATTTTAAAAATAAATAAACAATTTACAAATAAACATATGTACAGGAAACATGTCTTTCAGTGGAGAATGCATACTGTATTTAACATACACTAATACACAGTATTTTCTCAAGCTTTCTGAAAGTATCAAGTGGCTATGGCTCTGTAACCTTTTCGAAAACTCACAATAATGCATAAAATGTAATATACAGTCATACATATCCATAACCCATCCATATATGTACATATGAAGGCCCAAAATGGCAGCCAAATGCAGTGCAGTTGCAGATTAACTATCACAGACTTTACTACACTCGACTGTAAGCATGGTAAAAAATTACACTTTAACGGTGTAAAATACAGACAACATACCTGAAAAATGGGTAGAAATAATCACAAGTGTGTTGTTTCTTCAGTGTAACATTTATGCGAGTGATGAAATTACCGCCAGGTAAGGTACCGCCATGGTATGTGGGTGGAGACAGAACCAATCAGTCTGATGCTAGCAGATGAAGACCACTCTGTAGATCACTGATATGATCACACCTTAAATGAAGCAATAAATAATGAAATAAGAAATAAACAGCTTTTTAACTCATTTTAACATATTATTCATCTCTACAGCTTTTAAAAGAAAAGGTCACCCCAAAATCAAAAATACATATTTTTCCTCTTACCTGTAGGGCTGTTTATGCATCTAGATTGTTGTGGTGTGAGTTGCCGAGTTTTGGAGATACCGGCTGTAGAGATGTCTTCATTTTTGAATATAATGGGACTATATGGCCCTAGGCTTGCCAAAAAACTACATTTGAAAAACTCAACAGCAATGTCTCCTTCCAGAAATCATGATCCGGTTACTCAAGATAATCCAGAGACCTTGTTGTGAGCAGTTCACAAAAAATATGTAAAGAAATTTCTGGAAAGAGACATTGCTGTTCAGTTTTTCAAATGCATTTTTTGGCCACAAATTCATCAAAGCAAACCTGTTTACTGCCCACCATAATGTGAAATAGTAATATAATGGCCACAGTGAGTTTTATGTGAGAATTATATTACCAGTATTTATTAATAACATGGGCAAACTAAGTTGGTGTAATTATTTGTTTGCACTGACTGCTGACATTTAGAGCCTCAGTTACCTCAGTGGACTTTTGGGCAAATTCAACCTTTAGCAGGGGGTTTCATGGGATACCACTTGCTGACCATCAACAAAACAAAACAAAACTGAATTTCAAGTGTTTAAGAAAAATGATTTAGAAGATTGGGTGAGGGGCAATGTAGGCTTGGGAGCGAAGGCTTTATTCAACAGGAATGCTGAGTGAAGATCTGCCAGCATGCCTTTGGAGGACATTGCAAGGACAGAGAGGCGGGCGCCAGTGGTGAGGGCGATCCCCAAACAAACGCCTTCACCGGTGAGGGGATTAAGCCTTGGGGTTTGAAAGTGAGAGTGGGATTGAACTGTGCAGCCCTGGTGAAAATAAAGCAGAAGCACCCTTTTTTCTGAATGTTCTAGATGCCTCAGATTGGATTGTATGTTGTAAAAAAGAAAAAAAGAAAAGAAAAAAAAATCCAGTGCCTTTTATTGAAGCTGTTTGCAAGCGACATTTCTTGAGTCGAGTATCAACCTGGAGAATCTCCCTGACTGTGTCACAGCATTGTATGGAGGACTTGAGGGCTTCCATTGAACACACACAGAAGTATCCCATAAGCAAACCCTAAAAAATTGGCAGATATGAGACTCTGTAAAGAGCGGGCAGTGGGGCAAACTTCCCATACATTTTTCACAGATTTTCTGTAAAGATCGTGGCAACTGGATCACCTTGTTTTCAAGCTATTCCTCTCAGTACAGAGACCAGATTAACACAAGGTGTGCTTCGGCACTATCTCGTATTTCTCACTTTTTTTTACTCCACGCTGAAGGACCTTGCTACAGCGCAATGTTGTGGGGAAAATTGAATGAACAACCTTCCCTGGGAGACTAATAATATCATGGATCCTGAGTGCTTGCTCTCTGTGATGAGGCCTAACAGAAGGCTTGACAGGAGAAAATGATGTGTTGTTCTCTGCTGGGATAACAGTCCAGGTCCCCCTCAGACGATTGCAGCTGAGATATGAAGTGTACATAAACCACAGGTTTTTTGGATCCTTGAGGGTCCACAAGGGAAGAGAAAACCCGCAGAGCAAGGGAAATGAGTGACACTGAAGAGCGAATGGGGCTGTTGAGAGACCCTCAAGTATCATGTGTGCATATGTGCGCTCTGTCACTCTCTCAGCACATACAAATAGAAAAAGTACTCACTTCAAAGAATCTAGAAATTCAAGACACACTTGAAATGAAGTATAGAAAATTACTTCATAAGTTGAATCCTTTTCATTTCTATGAATATTTCAGCACTAAGCAAGTATTGCTCTTGCAGGAGGAACCGGGGGTGGGCAACACTGTTGGAAGTAAGAGTCAAAACCACGTACTTACTACTGATACATTTTTCTATATTACAAATGAACATAATTCTTAATCCCAGCTTTAAGGTTGCCTGTTATTTCACAGTTACAGCACATGTAAGGAGTAACTTCACAATAATTGACTGTTGAGAGCAAAGCACTCTAACAGTACTGTATGTTTAATTATATTTATTATAAGTGTGATAATGTGTCAGACTCGTGCTTTTTATTATATTGACAACACTTTTTAGTCTTTAGCACTGTATTTAAAAGCCATCAATAGTGCCTTTAGTACTATACTATTGTCACTGAATTTACAGCAGCTCCCAAACTTCCAAACAAACAAGCCTGGACTGTCCTACTGCGACTACTGAACGGACTACAATAACAAATAACCAGCAACAGTTTCTACAGAGATGGTACTGCCTCTGTAAATATAACAAACATTTTATGAATCATTGTAAGATAATATATTCAGTTGAAACACACATAACGTAATAACAAGAAGAAAATACTTCACATTAGAACCAGCTTTTAGTCTCCTAAATCACCAAGCCAAGCTAAATAGGCAGGCTTACAAAGTAATCAAATCTGTAAAATGATAACCCTATGTTTTACAGTAGGGAAACACTGAACAACTATTTTTAAAAATTACTTAACTCAATGCCAGTATTGGTTGGGAGGAAAGACATTCCAGACTGTCCTCCCAAGAAGAACGACAGCCAGAGCTCCAAAACGACATAAGTTACAGCTCCATAGTAGCCGTGGGAATTATGACGGGAGCAAAGGAAGAAGTCTGGTGAGGTTAGGATATGAGAGTGACAGTCCACGCACTAGAGGGAGGAGTTAGGGCTGGGTGGTTGGTTTAACAAAACATCAGACTTTAACACAGGAGACAACTTTTTCAAAAGTGTGACCACAATTGTTCCCTAATCTTGACCACGTGGTTATTGGATGGATGGAGTGTCCATTGCATGTTAAGCACGGGAATACAGGTGTGCAAATTGCAGTAAGGTGTGCAAATTAATATAATTTTTGTTAAAACATTAAAAGTTAAAAAGATGTATTGCACTGTGCTAGATATACATTGGAAACATGATGATGAAGGTCCCATAACCTTAACGAAGTAGTGATTTTAACCCAAACCATGACCTTTACCTAATCGAAGTTGTGTTTGTGCCTAAACCTAACCAAACCACATCATTGTCACATCATAAAACTGTTTAATTTTTCAGAAGTGATTTTTAATGATTTTGATTTTGAATGGGATGGATGTCATCCAGCCGACAGGGGTGTCAGATCAGAAAACGCTTGTATGTGTCATTCTTCTGGCCATGGAGGATTCTTGGGCATTCAATGACTAATATACAACAATAAAACCTACCAGTTCAGGGACAAAAGAGCAGCACCTGCATCTTTCTTTACTTCTCATCTTGAACCATCTTTTATCTCTGAAAAGCAGTGCCCTCCTTTTTAACACACCTACCTTCCTCTGTGGGATTAATCAGTTTAATTTTTTTCCTGGGAATTAGGCCTACTGCCAATTAAGTTTGAGACTTGAGGCTCCTTTCTGTTCAGTAATGGCAGCTATTATTGCTAACTGACTGATTATTCTTCTGTTAATGCCAAGCCATAGAAGGTTGACAAATATTTATGTATCATTTCACCAATGGGTTTTCAGGGGAATACTTTAAAGATTGGATTTTGGTCTACCACTTCATATTCATATGGTCATATTTTTATTTAACATGTTCAGAAAATCCAAATTTGGTTAAAGTCCTGGGTGGAGCAGAACAGGAACAAGCAAGAAACCCCCCGCAGCTAATTGTGGAAGTCAAAGACTTCTGTCAATCAAGCTAACCCAAATGCTCCTTTCAGAATGACACTCTATAATCAAATGCATAACTGTACTGTTGATCCCACGGAGAATCAACAGCCTTGTCTACAGCTCTATGCACTTTCATTAATTCCACAATGGGGTCACAATAGATCTCATAGACCCTCATATAAAACTGATACCGAGTTAGAAACTAACTGCACGCTACATGCCTAACAATTAATAAAATATGTAGCTGGTGAACTTGAAAACCATCAAACATTTGGCAAGCTTAAGAGTCAGATATTTTTCTCAGGGGTTGGTACCAAACCTGAGATACAACCAGCAATTATTGGGCTGACAGTTGGTTAAAAAAAAAGTACAATGTAATGCCTGTGTTTTTCTGTGTCTTTTAAATGTGTAAGTAGGCAGTTGTCAGGTAACATGAGCCATAAACTTGATAAATTATAAATCAAGTTGTGCTGCTGTGAGTTTTTTTTGGCCTGTTTCTTCTGGTCAAAAGTCATGTTTTTAAATCATCACCAGAAAACCTTGTTATCGGTGTTAAAATGACATATGATTCTACAACAGCGATGGATAGAAAGAAATTTCCAGAAAACCCTGACGTTTTTCCAATTTGACAATCAAAAGCAGAGACGAATGACAGATCAGCGAGGGATGTTATAATTCTCATTAACTCTCTGACCTTTCTTACCTTTCAGATTCTATGCATGGGCTTTAGTAACTGTACTGCATGATCAACTTTGACAGTGGACAGTAGTAGATGAGTGGGCTCATCCCCATATGAATGATCTATTTTTTTGCTCTTGATAATCATAGTGTAATTCCGAGTTAAAAGGGGAAGCTCTGTTGGTGCCAAATAATGCAACTGCATGGGGGCACAAGCCAGTGTCTTCATGTGCCAGTCCCAAGTCTGGATAAATGCAGAGGGTTGTGTCTGGAAGGGCTTCCGACGTAAAACACATGCCAAACTAAAAATGCGAATCATGACAATGACTTCCATACCGGATCGGTCGGGGCCCGGGTTAACAACGACCGCCACCGGTGCTGTTGACCTACAGGGTACCGGTGGAAATTGGATTACTGTTGGTCGAAGACAAAGAAGGAGAGGAGGAAGGTGTGTTCGTAGGCAGAGAGAGAAGAGGAAAGCTAAGAATGTAGGACTGACAGTAGGGACTTTGAATGTTGGAACTAGGACAGGGAAGGCTAGAGAGGTGATTGACATGATGCAGAGAAGGAAGTTGGACATACG
>CM022475.1:12330514-12417405 GCA_011952105.1 Coreoperca whiteheadi
CCCCCCCCGGAAAAATAAACAAAAACCCTTGGTTTAAATAAAACAATAAAGGTAGGATAAATCAATCATATTAATTTGCATCTATTTACTGTTGCACACTTTGCATGTTTCAATTGTTGGAGTGTCTATTGACCTCAATAGACTCTGCTGCAAAGCTACTGTCAGGCAAGCAAGACAGAAGAACTTTACACTAAAGCAAAAGATTTGGCTCAGAGTAAGTGTCATGATCGAAAATAGGATTAAATGTAGTCCAGGTCATGACTCGACGAAGGATCGATTACAATATCAAACAGTAACCCAACTGATTTGAAAACTGCTGGTTTGTGCATCAGAAGCTATAGCTGGATTTAGAAAGATACTCGTATTTTAATGCCGTTATAAGAGAATGCAGGAGAACACGCTGTGATACCATATATAATGTCTGAAAAATATAATTTATTGGATTTTAGATCGGAAACCTGCAGGCAGTGTGTGTGTGTATATGTGTGTCTGTCTGTCTGTCTCCAAACTAGTTCTGAGTCGGAGCGCTGGATAACAAGGTAATACAGTACAAAGTGGATAGCAGCCGCGCATCAACAAACCTGTATGAATACAAGTTGAGGGATTAAATTTTAATATCTATTTTGTTCTCATTATACTTAGATGGTGCACCTTTGATATACAAACAGCCCTGTTACAGACACTGCTTCAGATGTTTGTCTTAGCCATTTCCTCGCCAATTTCCAAAGCAGTTGGCATCCATCAACATTCTAACAATGTGCCTTGGCACCGAAAAGCCATTTGCAACTATTCCAGAGTGTGGGGGGGGGGGGGACAAGCGTCTGCTGTTTTTAGTTTAATTCTGTTCTCAGACTGAGCATCTGGAGTTTCTTTTTGAGAAGATTCAAAAACAAATAGACTGTAAGGGCTCCAGAGTTTCAGCAGGTCTCTGAGAGAGCCATCTCTCTCTCTCATATTCTTTCTCTATCGCTCTTCCCCCACCATACCATGCTGTTTATGGAGATTACACTGCATGCATTATACTTTTGTATTTTGCATGAAAATATGTGTTTTCCTGCTTACTTCATATATTTTATTAAAAGTGTTGCCACGTGCATCATGTAGAAAATAATATACGTATAAGTCTCTTACCCATGGTAGAAATAGAGAAAGATGTCTCTCTTCTACCTGCTTTTTGCCTTTGAATCATTAAGACATAAAAGTCTTGACATCCCTTTTAAACTATCACTTATTAGCAATGCTAATGTGACCCAAACTGATGTCTAAGTGAAAGGGAACTGCTTGAATAATGCACCTGCGCTCACATCCTCCCACCTAGTCCCACCAAATTTCCACAAAAGAACAGTTATGCATAAATGTGCCCCCGTGGGAGTGGTTGCTAACACAGAGACACCCCTCTGAAACCTGCTCGTCTTGATCTTTCAGCGGGATAATCAGCGAGGTGATTGCCATGAAAAGTGAGCAAACTTCAGAGTAGACAACCTCTGCTTCAACAAAGTTCACCGAGACAAAAAAATATATCGTTGCACTGAAAATATTTGCAAAGATGAATAAAAAATACAAGTTCCTGGAAGACAAAATGAGTTGCTGATTGCCATGCCACACCTTGTCACCTTGCAGTAATGCTCACGTAACATTTTAAAATCAACTTCTACTTCCCAATTTACTCCCCGGCGAGATAACAAGAAAGCAGTTTTCTCCCTCTAATTCTCAACATTAGGATTGCTTGTTTTTTCATTCCGAATCCCTGCTTATCACCTAAAACCAATCACAGGGTGGCTTGATAAAAGGATATAATTAGAAAGTGGAAAAATAACACTCCTGCTCAGGAGTGTAAAATGACTGCTGTGGGGACTTTTTGGGGCGAGGGCAGCATGTCGCCTGTTTATGTCTCGGCTCTCCGTAACCAAAGTGAGCCAAAAAAAACACCTTCGAGCAATAGTGGTACTGTGTGGAGCCAGATGTGCCCTTTTCTGTGCCATATTTAAGTGAAATACGTGTCTAGTTTTTAGTGCTTTTAATAGGACATGCAATCAATTAATTTCTCTCTACTTAAATGTGAATTTGAGGTACTTATACTTTGACTATTTCCTTTCATGATACTGTGCATTTCAACTCCACTACATTTCAGAGGGAAATATTACACTTTTTACACTTTAACATGTATTTGACAGCTACAGTTGCCAGTTATCTTTCACATTAAGATTTTCCATACAACTACATATGATGAGCTCATAAAATACAATGCAGTTTTATATATTATACCAGCATTTACCAATATTTTTGGCTTGTGACCTCTTAACAAAAGCACTGTCTTTGGGCCCATTATTACATTTCAATTGTCTATGAGTGGTCAGCAGTTCCACTAAACAGACATTTCCCTCTAAACATCTCAGATGGTTTCATTTAAGAAATTGTTTGAGAGCCAAAGAAGTAAAATGATCCAATATTTCACAAAAACACACAGAGATAAGAGAAACATTAAAAAAGAATACAAATTTGTATAGCAGAACTTTGTTTTTTCGTCTTTCCTACCCCATCAAGCATCATACGACCCCTCAGAATTATCCTGTGACCTTTTGGAGGGAGCCCGACCCCTATAGGTTGGTAACTACTGGACTAAACTACCTAACAGTATACACCATTGTTAAAAATAGTTCCACCTCGACCAGCTACAACAGTAAAATTCTATTTACACATTGATAATTAACAATCAAATAATATAATTTACAATGATATATAAATATATCAGTCCACCACTATAGATACCCCTGTGTGACAATATGAATGCAGGAAATAGCTTCTCCTACACTCCCACGTTAAAAATCCCATGTATCCCATGAGCTTCAGACCATTTCTCCGAACACCTCAACCTTATGAATAAGTCACTTCCATAGATTTGAGTATGGAAATAGGTGAACAGAGGGTGATGGTGGCTCGCTGCCAAGTGTAATAGGCTGTACAGTGCTTAAGCATGATGGATTGGTGGCACTATACCCTGGCATAATAGCCCTGTAGTGGACCAGACCCCTGCTCAAAGAACAAGCTTATACATCATGATACTGCAGACATCCAGCTAATACTCAGCTCCCACATGCTACAAAGGTACCGGTTTCTACATCCACAAACTTGATGGATTAAGACAAACAGGTTATTTATGGACCGAGCAAAGCTTCGGGAGCTTGTTTGTGCCTTGCCCACACATCTGTTTGCTGAAAGAGAAAGTGACTGGACAGTGAGGACCTCTGAATCTAACATTACCCAGCAAGCGGCTGGCATGAAACACATCCAAAGCAAACACCAAAGTGAAGTTATGTAAAGCAAGTTGATATGGAACAATAGCTTTTTGTCCTTTTTTATGCTTAAAAGGATCTTTTTTCTTGGTAGAGAGTGTGTGGGCTAGATGAGAGCAGTTATAAGCGAGCTTGTTTCAGCTTGAAAAGCTAAAAGGGAATGTAATATTGTTACTTCCCCTTTTCACAACATGGCCATAACATATTAATACTGTGTACTGTACTGTACACGTAATATCACTGTACTGCCCCTTTGAGGGAAAGATTGTGTTTGTACTAAGCAGCAAGCTACTGGGCTGAAAAATGAAGCTAGCTCCAAAAGTGAGTCAATCTCCATAAGACCCTATGTTAACATCCCCAACTTTACAACAGAAAAAAACATGTTTACAACCAGGTTTGGTCTTTATAGTTAATTTCTCCATTCATGACGACTGTAAGGTGGCTGAATTTTTATATAACTCACCTGTTTAAATTATATTAAGACTTAAAGTTATGCATATTTAAGGACGTGCCTGCTTTGAGTGACAGGTGGGTGCAATCACAGGTGGCTGGTTTCAGCAACTAGGCTTTATTTGGCCTGCCTCAGCTCCTTCCACGCTCCTTACCCATTTTTGAATTAGCCAGGAGCTGACAGAGTCAGGCACTGCCGAAATGGCGTCGGCCGGAGCCACCACACTGAGCTTTGGTGTCCTTTCTATATAGTTTAGCTCTGCTCAAGTATAGAAGCTAGCTGTTTTTAATTTTTGTGTTAACTTTCTTTCAGTCCCCACTTAACATCTGAGTACAGAGTAATATTAGTTGTTTTGTGACTTCCATTAAAGCTGTTAAGTTCTTCTATGACCTGCAGAAGCCCCACATCACACTAGCAACGGCAGAATATAATTTTGGGGGATTCAATGACTGCCTCATAGGTGCCTGTTGGTATTTCTAATGTATGAAGAGCTTCAAAAAGGTAAATAATAGTAAATCGAGCTATTTAGTTGGGCTGGAGAAGAGAAGTAGCTAACCATACAGATTTTTGGAGATGATATAAGGTAATTCCTTACTAACAATTAATGGGGACCCAGATTTATAATCAAAATTAAATGAATATGACAGACCTGGGTCAAGTTATGGTTTTAATTTAAATTCAGTATACAGTATATATTAATATTCTGTGACCTTTATTTCTGCAGGTTTACTTTTCTCCACCTCCCCATGCCTGTACCTTATGTAGGATGGATCCATGGTGTCATGTTGTTTGTGTCAAATCCTTCCTTAATAAGATTCATCAAACCAGTCGGCGTTATTTACCTGCTCAAATCATCCTATTGTGGTGTACTCATGTACTCCCCAAAGACTCACATTTTTCCTAGCTAACAAGGGTGGAACATGCCTATTGTGCAACAGAAGTTAATCAACTTCTAGGTTTGAGATGCACAGCACCGTTGTACTTACCCGCTATTTGCATATATCCTAACTACAAGGTGTTTTCAGCCAGACTAGAGGCATCAATCTAGGGATGGCAATGTCAGTCAGTTGGTCTGTCGATCAGTCCAGCGCTTTGGTCCAGGCTAAAATATTTCAGCTATTGGATGGATTTGCATGAAATGTGGTACAGACATTCATGGTCTTCAGAGGATGAAGTCTACAGACTTTGGTGATCCCTCAATCTTTCCTCCACTTTTACCTTGAGGTTGACATTTTTGGATCTTAGTGAAATGCCTCAAAATGCCTCAAAAACTAAAAAGATATCCATGGTGCCTGATGGTGCCTCCTAATGACTTTTTACTCATAAGCAGTGAAATATTTAAACAATTCTGTGATTTGACATTTGTGAATTGCCATTAAATTGTGTACAGACATTCATATCCTCCTCAGGATAGACTGTAATAACTCAGGTGATCCATGTGCGTTTCCTCTAGGTCATTCACTCTAGTATTTGATTATTAGGTCAAAATTTTTAATTGCCCAGTACTGGTACTGTACGTTGTGTTTGGTACTAATTAGCAAATGTTAGCACGTTAACACGCTAAACTGAAATGGTAAGAATGGAACATTATACTTGCTAAACATCAGCATGTTTACATTGTCATTGTGAGTATGTTTTGCCAGTGACATTATCATTTAGCTCAAAGCACCACTGTGCCTAAGTACAGCCTCACAGATCGGCTAGCACAGTAGTAGACTCTTAGTAGTGTTGTCCTCAGGACTGAAACCTCCGGGATGAATTTTATTTTTCACATTATCCTTGTTACATGTGTTTTGCAGGGAGCAAAAATCCCAGGACACATGTTTTTGAGATGCTGCATGGTTTATCACACGTCCCACCGCTCATGCTTTACGCTCATTCATAAATTACATAGAACTCTTCAGACATGTAACTATCTGAATACATGTATCTGTCTGAAGGAACAAGCTGTTTACACAAACAAAGATGTACTTTATCAAGTACAGGTACATCTCTAAAGCCTGCCCTTTGACGGATTTCTTAAGTTAATGAGAGTATATTAATATGTCAACGGAAGCCTGATTAATAAAATTGGTGGGTCACGCTTCACATTCCTCATCGTGATGGCTGTGTGAGCTGTATGAGATGATGGTGCATTCACTGGGTGTAATCTTTGATCATAGATCTAGGATCATTTGCGTCATATTTTGGAGCACATTACATTCGTTTGCTACACTTGGAAATTGGGATTGCCTCACTAAGCATCCCCAAGACCTTACCATGATATTCTCATTATTGACTGTTTTTGTCAAATTATCCAAGGCTCAAAATCGCATATAACCATAACACTAAAATGAAGAGTTTACAGGGGGAAGACTCAACCTCAAGCATTTTCTGAGGTGCATTCCTGTTCCCCGAGTCCCACATTTGATTAAAAGTGAGACTGCATTACTAATTTGCAGCACACACATTTCAATGGCATTACATTTGAAGTGAGGAGGAAAATCTCCAGTTCAGTTTAAATCTCTTCGCTTGGTAAATCTTTTGTTTTCTAATAATTTCCACACCAGAAAAGGTAGGCTGAATACTCTAATCTCATAAGCGGCTTAATTCAGATACTGTGACTTCATTACATTCTCTGCTGTTTGTAAACTATTCCCCTGAAAACTGTATGTTGCTAAGGTTGACTGGAAGACAGGGTGTATAAAAACTGGAGAGAAAGCCTTTGTTTTTAGACAAAGCCAGGTGTGCGGAAACACCATACTCCAGAGGCTCAAGGTATATTAAAAGTTTGACCAGAGCCCATAATAAAAAAACCTTTGGCTCCCACTGTGCATTTAAGCTGTGGCTGAAACTATTGATTTGATCTTTTGTTTTGTCCATCCACCCACCTGTTACATTGCTCGCAGGGGAATCATCACCAACCACAAACACAGACGCCCAGAGAGAATAGTTGTGGTTGTGCACTGCAAAAAATCTTTCTTATCGCTTTTCTTTTTAAAACATGTCATGTAATCTGTACTCAGCTGCTGGTTTATTAAGTACCTTAATATTTTGTCCACACCATTTACATCAAGAGGATAGACTAAATATTTGTTGCACCTCTCAGTATATTGCAATCCAGTGCAACAGCACCACAAACTACATCCTCCAAGTTGAATCAACATCACTAAAATATTTCAACAAAACCTATACATTATAACCTTCATGAAGGTGGGATATAATGTAGGGCCATTGTATTAGATTGCATTAGTTTAAGCTAAGTGCACCCAATAAACTGGTGATTCATTGTGTATATTCATATGTATAGTATACACAGATTAATATATTTTACACAAATCAGAAAGGCAACAATCCACATTTGATTCCTATAGATTTAGATTAGGTTCTTGTTTAAAACTGTATATTTAAAATGCTGTTATTGTTCAGACATTGTTGTAGTCACTTTTAATGATTTTTATGATTGAGAAATTCAAACCTGAGCCATTTTAATAATTTCGTATTTCATTAAATAAGTAGACGGATTTGTTTTCAGTGGAGTCTTTCACTTTCGTTTCCTCATTTACTCTTTGTAAAGCTATTGTCATTATGGGTAGAAACTGTGTCACTGATGTTTCACCAGCAGTTCACAGTAGTGGATGTGAGATTTCAATAAGCAACTGTCAAAGTGCAATATTTCCTTAATTATTTATTTGTACAGTTGCCAGGGTTTTTTTTATGAACATGACTGTGTTTGAATGGCTGTTATTATAGAAAAATTGATACTGTAGATACAGAAATAAATAAATATCACAGTGTCAAGTTCCTTGTTATACGAACTCATAGCTGACAAGCTGACATAGCTTTTGTTAGCTGCAATAACACAGATGTTAAAATGATAATATAACAATAATTTTAATGCTATTGTCAGTCGTTTTCTATCATAATTAAACTAATGATTAAAACTTTGACTTGCTGATGATGCTAAATGTAAAGTCAGGGGATCACCAAAGTCATTAGAATTCATCCTCTGGGGACGATGAATATCTGTACCAAAATAAACTAAGTTATCCATTCAGTATTTGTAAAGATGTGGACCAGTCAATTGACCATCCAGTCAGTGTTGCCAAGCCTTCAGCTTCACCAGTAATGTCTTTATTTCAGATTTAACCACTGTTTGGTTAGGAATTGTATTGCATTTCATCTCAGCTGACTTTGATGACTGTAGTTGTCTACTGTAAGCTGACTAAAAAAAACAGGTCTTTGAGGCCACTCGTGGTTGTTTTGTTGTTTTGAAGTTTGAATTGAGAGGAGTTTTTGAGCAGTATGGAATAAGAATTTGAAATCCTAGTGCGTACAAGAGGTATGATAATCTTAACTTTCACCTGCTGAGATGTGGATGTTTTGTTTCTGAAAGCCCACCAGCACACACCCAAGGCTTTTCATCCTCCAAGAATTATATCAGCTAAAGGGACTGCTGTAAAACAAATTGCGTACTCCAATATAAAATATGAAAGAGGTACTGGCGTCTGCAAAAGCAACCAAACAATCATAAGGCAGTCTCAGAGCAGCTGTGGCTGATGAGGACAGATGTCTGCATCAGGTTGTAAATGGCTTCTTTACTGTTTACAGCGTGAGCCTGCTGCCTTCTTCCCTGCCCCAGTCATGCATTTTGATTAACTCAAAATGTGAATTGAGTCCTGCCAGGATCGCTGTGACAACCCCAGCAAAGACCTCTTGAAAAAGCAAATTGACAGTACTGCACCAATCACTCCACTTTAATTTGTCGCAATGGCAAAGGTCATCACTCAGGCAAGTATAGCTCATGCTACTGAGGCTTGTCTCTAACTAGGCCTCCCACACACATCGGTCCCAGAGAGCCTAGCGAAGCTACTAAAACATGATATAAGGAGATTCCAAGATGCATAATTGAACAGTTTGCACCCAGCTTGATAGCCGGAAATCTGCTTCATTAATCACCTCCCACAGAGTTATGGAAGTATGAGGAGGAGAGGTTAATGCTGGCACAGAGCAAACATACTGGGATGGCACTGGATGCTCCTGAGCCCACAGACTACATCCAAACCTCAGTGGCAGAAGTTGCAATATGGAATACGTTGAAGGTTATAGATAGCATCTGTATTATACATGTTTCTAGCTATGCAACAAGAATAATGCACATGCACAAAGTCTTATTACTTCTGTTTAATGTTTCTAAAATAATGAAAATATTTATATATAATTAAATGGCATTAATCAATCATGACAATTCTGAAATGTTCTCAAAACGTGTATTTGGTTGTTAATTGTGTTGCAGGTTGGCATTCAAATAGACATTTCAATATGGAGTCTTTCCTTTGGTCCTACTCAGTGTAATTAAATGTGTTTACAGCTCCCTTGGATTAAAAATTAAATGGTAAATCACTCGTGTCTCAGTGTACAAAATCTGTACTGGTGTCCAACGAAGCCAATTAAGCTAGGTCATCTGGCGCATTACTGCAGGTCTGCCAGGAAACTCGACTTTTATGGGTGAAAAGAAATCTTTGATGCACTCTTGCTCTATAAGGATGTTTGATATTACTCCTGTAACATTTGGAGCTCCTTTGCTTCTTGACACTTATGGAATGACATGAAGTTAGAAAAAATATTTCAGATCGGATTCAGAATCGGTTTTAATGGCCAGGTATGTGTACACATACAAGGAATTTAACTCAGTTTTTCCATGCGCTCTATGTACATACACAGCAGTAGACGTAACTATGGCTAAAAAGTATTTTTGTACCAAGTACAAAAAAACCAAAACAACAGTAACATTTGTAAACAGTACGACAATTAGTGCTATGGTGCAGTGTGCAAATTGTGCTGAAATAAATATGATTAATGTAACAGGTAGCTTTATGTACATGAGGTAGTTGGACATGACAGTATGTACACCGTACGTAGGTTTAAAAGTGTTAATATTTACTTAAACCATGAGATAAATGTACAGATACACTAGATGTTACAGGTTCATTGCACAGGGATAGTTCCGGACACTATACAACTGGTGTTAACTGTCATCAGAGCGATGGTCTGTGGGTAAAAACTGTTCTGATGTCTGGTTGTTTTGGCGTGCAGTGTTCTGTAGCGCCTACCAAAGGGGAGAGGTTCGAACAGGTTGTGTGCAGGGTGCGATGGATCTGCAGTGATGTTTCCTGCCCACTTCCTGACTCTGGGCGTGTCTAAGTCCTGAACGGAGGGCGGGTCGGCACAGATGATTTTTTCTGCAGTCCTGACTGTCCGTTGTAGTCTGTTCCTGTCCTGTTTTGTGGCCGATCCAAACCAGACAGTGATGGATGTGCAGAGAACAGACTGGATTATTGCAAAGTAGAACTGGATCAGCACAGCTCCTGAGGCAGGTTGAATGTCCTGAGCTAGAACAGGAAGTATATCCTCTGCTGGGACTTCTTCATGCTGGTTTTGATGTTGGACGCCCACTTTAGGTCCTGGGAGATTGTGAATCCCAGAAACCTGAAGGTTTCCAGACACAGAGTTGTTTAGTATGGTGATGGGGGGCAGTATTGGGGGCCTTCTCCTGAAGTCTACTGTCTTCTCCACAGTTTTGAACGTGTTCAGCTTCAGGTTCTGACTGCACCACAGGGCCAGCTGTTAGCAGACTCGTCACCATCCTGGATGAGGCCGATGACTGTTGTGTCATCTCCAAACTTCAGGAGTTTGACAGACGGGTCTCCTGAGGTGCAGTCATTGGTGTAGAGAGAGAAGAGCAGTGGGGAGGGAACACAACCCTGGGCGGCACCAGTGCTGATTGACCGGGTGCTGGATGTGATGTTCCCCAGCCTCACCTGCTGCCTCCAGTCTGTCAGGAAGTTGGTGATCCACTGTAACGTCGGGGCTGGGACAGTAAGCTGGGTCAGTTTTTTATGTAGGATGTCCGGGATGATGGTGTTGAACACCGAGCTGAAGTCCATAAACAGGATCCTTGCATATGTCCTTGGAGTGCAGTCCCATGTTGACTGCATCATCCACTGACCTATTTCCTTGGTAGGAAAACTGCAGGGGGTCCAGCAGGGGTCCTGTGATGTCCTTCAGGTGGGTCAACACCAGTCAAAGAACTTGGCTTTCTTATAGCCACTCACAGGCATTATGAATAGTGAAGGTATTCCTGTTGCCAAGTGTTAATAGAGGTCAGGAAGGAAACAAGCATGCATTAACAGACTTTTTAACAAGAGTTGTGAAACTATGAGAGGAAAATAAAACAACTGTCGCTCGCCAAGGCTGGATATGAGGCAATGTGGTGAAAGCCAGGAGAAACAGGTTTTGAATAAGGCTCCTTATCTTCTTGTCAAGGCTGGTCAAAAGTAACAGCAATTGATCTAACATGCTTTAACTACAGACTTTATTCTGAACCTAAGACAGTCTGTAATCATTTAAAGTCGAATTTAAATGAAAATTAATTTTTGCAACAAAATTAGTACATATCCTGATATATATATAGATGTATATATCTATATATATACTGTATATAAAATGTAAATGTTAATTGAGATTTATTGTTTTGCTGTTATAGCTGTGCCTACATTCTCCAGTGGGTGTGAATTTTTAGTTCCAACTCACAATGTTGGTACTGTGACTGTGTGTTCCAACAGCCACACAGGAAGCTAACCAGCTGCAGAGCCGACATGGTTAGCCATCACTTCGTGCCATCTGTGACACCCCTTCCATGACTCGAAACACGCGGTAACACACAGGGTGCTGCAGTTACAGGACTACACGTTGCTGTGAGTTTTGACAGTCTGGTCAGTTGCCGTCACCAAAACTGGACCCAACTCAACAGCTCAATGCTCCATCCAAATCCTGACCGTTATAAAGAGGCAGATGGTTTAAATCACAAACAGTTGAGTACTACACGAAATAGCTGCAGCATTATTATAAGTTTTATTTTCTCACTCAAAAGGTGAGGGGAGATCGACTTTAAAAAGATGAATTCATAGTATTTGGACAATAATAGGAAAGTGTCTCTCCCAGTAGTACGATCATTTCATGTAGTGAGTAAAACATAACTGTGGACATCATGTCATGACTGTTGCAATGTGTTTCCTTGTCAGGGGCAGCACTGAGGTTAACAAACCAGGCTCTGGTTCATGCTAGTCTATGCCTGTTGCTATGGAAGCCAATCTGTGCCTGTGGAGAAATTTTCCCCCGAAGTTTAACCATTATGAGGAGCCAATAATAGGTAGACTCAGTGCAGTTTTTGAGTTTGTTAAAAAATGTGTATTTTCCAAGAACAATAAACCACACTCATTTAAAAGGTTGGTCAGTATTCACTGTGAAATCTACTCTTATACAGATTGAAAATAACATGTGGTGGAGTGCGTGTTGCAGATTAAAATGTTTGGCTCTCATGACATGTTGATGAATGTACAGTACGGTCAGATTGCTGTGTAGTGGGTATAAACTGAAGGACATACAATAGGTTTAGCCAGCCTTGTCAGTCAATTGCCGCATGCTACAATTATGGGTGTCCTTTAAGATCACCTATTGCCAGCTGAGGCAGCAGTCTTTGCAACTGCACTAGGGATGAGACAGTTGACTAAAGGTAATAACAAATAAATTATAGAGACAATTACTTACTTTAATTCAACATGTGAGGGAAAACTACAGTGTGGTTTGGTCGTGAAACAGCTCTGGGTCTTCCCCTATTGCATCTACAACCACATACTGCTCCCTCTTCTTTACATAAAAGCTGTTTTCCTGTGGGAACTTTTATCTTTCACCCTCCAGTTGAGATTTATAATTTGGATCACAGAACAGGAGATGTCGAGACGAGAAGAGAGAAATAGAGGAAGGAGTGTGGGTGTTTAAAGACAGTTAATCCATTTAAAGGCTTCCCCATAGGGAGGTTCTGTTGTGTTGTGCTGCTTATTTGTTTTTGATAAAGAAGTTGCCTCGCACCTCTTGCGGTTCCTGTTATAGGCTTGTAGTGAAAATGACACTGACACAGACAGCTTTTGATTTGGGAGAGGATGGAGGATATAAAATCTGCAAGAGAACTGGGGGGTTTCCTAAGTGAATCTCCCTGTGTTCAAATGGCCTTGCTGGCCCCGCAGAGTAGGCTATCTATCATTTGGGTCACTTTCATTGACAGCTGTTCTCTTTGGCTCCTATCAAGGAGAAAATGACCACTACAACTGTGAGTCTTCTCACACTGCTGTGCACACACATGCAGAAGAGTTGAAAACAATGGTCAAAAATTGAGTATAATTCTTAGCATATCTAATTAGATCCTAGATTAGTACGGCTTAGTGACTTAATTGATGTGGATTTGTGTAATTTCATCTCATGCTGAGGTTTCAGATTGATCTCTCTGCATAAAAACCTCTTAATCTTAGATACATCCTCCATGTTTCCGACAAAAACATTGCACATTTGCATAACTGTGTGAAAGAGTCTTGCCTATAACCTATAACATCTGAGCAAATGCATAATAAACACAAAAGAAGCTGAGGAAGGATTCACATACAGCACTCTTACAAATGCATGAGATCAGTCAAGGAAGCTCTATGGGGTCTGCTCATGCTGGTTCCATGATTGACCGGTCAAATCATATTATAGATCATATTATAGTTACAAATTAATCTAGAGTCAAGTCATTTTCTAGCTCTGAAATATGCACTTTCATCTACATCATTAAAATCTTATGGTTTTATATATAAGTAGGAAAAAGTAGTGGACATGTTGCATGAAAAACGTGGAATAAATACACATAAGAAATTAGTGTAAACTTTAAGGTTATAATCCTCAAGATTTTCATCATATCAAACCCAATTTTTGATACTATTTATGGATGTATTTATTCTGCTGTATACAGTGAATGCATTTACAATCATCAGTTCCCACGCTATATAGTAGATTTCAATGTTAGCGGCAGAGTCTGCCATTCCCACAATGGATTCAAATGGTGTGCACATGCACGAGGGATTCAAAGGAAACAACGCATGCAGATACTGGATGGAATTCGGAACACAAGAGCATAACACATATACAGATACATAAAATGTTTATCAAGGCTGGACAACTAGAGGAAAGAAAACAGTGTAGCTGTTCAAAGCACATTGCCCTGCCCCCAGTGATAAATAAAGGTGTCATTTTAAATAGAAATCTGGGACAGAACTTAAAGCCCCTGAGCACTTGGTTGTAATCTTAAGTATTTCTCTGTAACATTAAATAGTCATGTCTAAATAAGCAACAATCAGAGTTAAAGTTTGGGGAAAATGTTATTTATTAACATTTAGAAACTCAATTAATCTGCTTCATCAGGACTGTGTGGGTGTAGTTTGATTAGATTTGATTTACAGAAGCTTTGCAGCATTAAGAAAAAACCCTGTGACTGTAAGATTTTGATTCAAATGTTCCTAAATCCTGATTGGCGCATGGAAGTGTGCGACATCATTCTTTTCCAACAGAGCCCCTGCCCATTTCAACAACCAGCAAGAAGAGCACAGAGAAAAACAGAAAACTCTGTATTTAAAACTGTCTTAGCTTTGGCAGAATATTTTGTGTTCATGTAGAACCACATCGCTCATTGAAAAAAGTGAAATAAGAAAATAAATTTTGGGGGCCTTTAAGTTCTAATTTTAAAAGTGTAATTTACTCAAGTACTTTAATTAAATGCAATGTTGAATGGAGCACTTTAACTGAAACAGATTATTTCTAAAGTTTGGTATTGGTACTTTTACTCAAGTAAAAGATCTGAATGCTTCTTCCACCACTAAACAACACAATGACAACTCGCAGACTGTCCAGACTCTACATGATGGTTCCTCTTGTGTACAACCTCTTTTTCCTCAGGGTCTGCATTGTGTTGGCTTAATCAATTTCCAGTATCACAAGAGAGCATTTTGACAGTCCAATTGCATGCAATCAATAATCATTGCAATTGTGTCAACGAGGCAGTAAGCCTGAGTTATCAATCAATTTATAAGAACAACTATTATACAACCATATATTTGTTTGCTCTTTGAGATTTTGAATTTTCATGTGCCACTGGAGCCCTCTGAACAGCTGCAAATGAGTCAAGACCAGAATGATTGCAGAGCTGTCACTTGATTTGGATTTGTAAATTGTCTACTCATACCTGTCATTTCAGGTTCACTTGCTTGTTAAAAAACCCAATCAACAGTTTCGCTATACCATAATTTGTCAACAAAGAATACAGGCTTGCTTTGACACCAGAGGTCATTCTGATTGTTGACAACTTGGCCAAAACTGGCAATTTCCTAAACAAAGACTTACATATCTATAAGCTTCTCAGCGTGATGCTTTTATTATGTGAATGCTACCTACTGTTTATCTTATCTTTGTTTTTATGAAAATGGCCAGAAAGGTTATGATAGTGATATTCTATTCAAAATAATGTTACAATTGTGGTGGCCTTCATATCTTGTGTGAAAAGAATTGTGTGAACCTTCAGAGTGTTAAATTCACAGTAGCCTCAGGAAGTTCCAGCAAATCTCAAGGGAAGATTGACACTGCCGCCCACATGGCACATTTTTGCAGGACAACAAATCAAGTGGCACTTGCAAGGACAAGCACTGTGAAAATGAAAGGGACACATAAAACCCCGTACTACCAGACCTGTCAGAATCCACCAACAGAGGTTCTCTTCTTCATAAACCTCCCTGAGATAAAGTTATTACTTTTTGGAAGGGAATTACAGTAATAACGTTGGGGAAAAAAAGCATAGAGCCCTCAGGCAGTTACGAGTTGTTTGTCTCATCTGTGTATGTGTCTAAATTCCTTCCATTTGTTTCATCTAAATTTGGTCCTGAAGTGAGAGCATGTGCTGACGGGTGCCTCGTGGACCGAGGAGGAGTGAGAGGTGAAATAGCGCAAGGGTGATTGATTTGGGATTACCAAGTCATCTAAGGTGAATTTTGTGTCACAAGAAAGTAGATAAGCTAATAGGCTGGGGAATTAACACATCTTTTGTTAATTACACACATTTCTCACACATGAAGTAGCATCGACGCGTCAGACATGTATATTCCAGTTTAATTGCTCAATTCTTCCTGGTGCCTGTCCTGTCTACCAGTAGCCCAGTCCAGCAATATGATATCTAAAAACCCAAATAGGGAACATTTTAAAATAGCAAATCCCTCCCCTTATGAATGTATATCTATATATAAGATTATGGATTATATATGTGTGGTGCTGCGTATTGATTTATCTGCAACTGCAATTGGAAATAATTTTCAATAACTATTAAAAGAATAGTCCACCAATTTAGTATTGCACTCCAATAACATTGTCTGTAGAACAGAGATATTATCTTTTCTATTCCACACACTTTCCACACGAAAGTTGGAGATTTAGGTGTGTTATGCTAGTACCTCCACAACCCCAGATTTTCTTGTAGTCTTCAGCTCCAACTGACGCTGACTTAAGTGACATTTACCAGACTTCAAGCAGATCCCTCTGGAGCCACAAACGGCTTTATACAACTTACCAAGACCTGTAAACAGATGATTTTCTCAATCGTTTGGATGATACAATGTCAGATATTTTTGCGAATCACAATGATCAATGAAGACCAGCAAATATTCACATTTGTGAAGCTGGAACCCTTGGATTTTTGGCATTTTTCCTTAAAAATTACTATAAATTGTAATCATTAAGATTTCAGTCCTGGTTGATTTGTCAACATCTGCTTCATAATAAAACCATGTGTGTTTTACCAGTTGAATACTTTTAATGTGAAGCATCAGCAGCAGTAAACAGTGAGGCTTATCTCAATGAGTTAAAATTACAAACTGTAACACTGGATTACATTCATGCATCATTTCCTGTCAGTCCCTTGTGCATGTGAACGGAATTTGAATCCAGCGTGGCAATGGCAGACTCTGCCACTAACAATGAAAACTGCTGTAAAGAGAGGTAACTGATGAGTGTAAATCCATTGAAATACTGTTGCTGAAAAAATATTTTTCTGTCCATCATTCCTATCGACTAATCATTTGAACTCTACTCCAGAGTAGTTTATGACCAAAATTCTTAAATCTTACACTGAAATATAAAAAAAAAAACCTACACTTAATTAATTTCACTCCATGTAGAATAAATAAAGAACTGGGTACGAGTTAGAAGTGTGTATGGGTATAGTTTGGCCATTTCGTGCAGACTATTGTTACCCAGCACCTGTAGAATTAATGGATATGCATGTGCCTCCTGATGATTGAGAATTCTTCTTAAGTTGTTTTAGCTGATGAAACAAAATAATAGACCAGCTAGGCTTTTCAAGTGACCAATAGTTGAAGTGTTCAATTTCCTCAACTCTCATGTTGTTAATAATTTGTCTCCAAACTGAAATGAACATTATCTGCTAATGTACTTCAGAGTGGCCATGATGGAGATAAAATAGATGTGAACAACATTTTAAGTAAACTGTTCTAAGAAACACAAGGCCATTAAACCTACATCCAAGCGCACAGGCAGGGTGTCAATCATTGCAGAAGGAAGTCAAGCCATATCAGCGGTAATCTAACGCAGGAAAAGAAACTACTTAAAGTGAGATGAATATCCTCTTATGATATTCAGTATTTCTCCTGTGATACTTCCACCCTTGTTCAAACTGAAAAGTGGTTGAAAACTTTTCTCCATCCTTTATCTTCCCAGGAGAGATTTACACTTAGACATTGAGAAAGCCTGTCCTGGCCCTGAGGCACACACTACCTGGTAACTAATGAAAATGAAACATTTGTTCTTTAGGGCACCTCACAGGCACACAGCCGAGCCTGCTGTTAGGCTCACACTAAAGACTGCACACCCTTTGATAGATTGGCGGGAGGGGGGGTGTGAGAGCTAACTTTAGCCCTTAATGGTTTGAAATATGCTTGCGCTACAGTTTTTTTGCTGTGAAGCCAAATGATATCCCCTCTCCTGATGATTTATCAAGCCTATACAGAGCCTTCTCGTCAGGGATAAATTGGCTCCTGCCTTGTGTAATGCCCTTGATGGATAATCATCTCATTTTTCTTGATTATTATATCTATATGGCTGTTGCTTAAAATCAAAATGAATATCACAAACATAATGCCTTGGCCATTCTTGTCTCATAAATCTTAGATTATGTGATATGAAGCTAATAATGGTCAGTGATTATGACACTTCAAAAGCCAAATTAAGTAACATCTTATAGAGGGTCTGGTGTCAGGGTCTGCAATTTGACCTTTGACCTCATGGCCTTTGCTCTGATCAAAGTTAGCTGCTAGATTTATACTGACGGCTACAAATGTGATCACAGATCTAATTCCATTTTTGTATGTCCAGTTTGGACTCATGTGTGGTATCACTCCAATCTCATGTCATGTCTCTGAACTTTTATATAATTAATTTTCCTAAACCTACACATACCTAAAGATGTATATTTCAGTTCAATACTGCACATTATTACTATTCAGCTAAATTCAATTTTCTTTATATCGCCCAATATCACAAAACACAATTTGCCTCAAAGGGCTTTACAATCTGTACAACACTCAACAACCTCTGTCCTTAGACCCTAAATTTGAACAAGGAAAAACTACCCAAAAACCATTTTATCAGAGGGGAAAAATGGAAGAAACCTCAGGAAGAGCAACAGAGGAGAGAGCCCTCTTCCAGGATGGACAGACATAGACATCCAATTGATGTCGTGTGTATAGATTCGCAACAGAAGATCATAGTATATACAGTTATGATGACAAAATGTAGATTGTAAAACATAAGTGGAGGATGGATCTAGAAGGACAACTGGGCAGATCCAGGTGATGCCCACTAAGTAGTATTTGAGCCACACCACCTCCCATCCACCATACAGACAGCAGCACTGTTCCAGCAGGTGGCCCGCAGTCACAAAAATACCTGCTGAAAGTGACAGTAAGAGAGAAGAGAGTGACAACAAAGCACAAAACTATGGGAGAGAGAAGATATCAAGTAAGTAGCATGCATTAATTAGTTAAGAATGCATAGGGATGGAGAGGAGGAGAGAGATGCAGCATGGGAAGTCTCCTGGCAGTCTAGGCCTATAGCAGCATAGCTAAGTGATGGTTCAGGACTCACCTGAGCCAGCCCTAACTGTAATCTTTATCAAACAGGAAAGTCCTAACTCTACCCTTAAATGTGAAGATGGTGTCTGCCTCCTGAACCCAAACTGGGATCTGACTTGATTGATAGATATAATGGGGTATCATCAGCATAAAAATGAAAGTTTATGGAGTGTTTCCTAATAATATTGCCCAAAGGAAGCACATATAAGGTGAATAGAATTGGTCCAAGCACAGAACCTTATGGAAGTCCGTGACCAACTTTGACATGCACAAATGATTCATTGTTAACATGTACAAACTGAGATCGATCTGATAGATTTAAACCAGCTTAGTGTGGTTCCTTTAATGCCAATTAAATGTTCCAGTCTCTGTAATACGATGTGATGGTCAGTGGTGTCGAATGCGGCACTAAGTACAGAGACAAGTCCATTGTCTAATGCAATTACAAGGTCATTTGTAATTTTCACCAGTGCTGTCTCTGTGCTATGATGCACTCTAAATCCTGACTGAAAATCCTAAACTATTGATATTTACTATTGTTATTTATTTATTTATATAGTATGCAGTTTTGATACTGTTAAGATCCTTCAACAAATGCAGACACATAAAAGCTCTATGTAACTTCAGATGCAAATGCAGTGACCTTTATAAAAAATGTGTTATGTGTTTATAATAGTAAACATTATTACCTTATTAGCACTTGATACCATTAGACTTTCATGGTCTCATAGCAAATAATAGTAATGTTCATCGTGCTTTTTCAAATAGCCGACCTTCTATTGATCTCTATCAAGGCACCACGTGACCTCCCTCAATGAAAAACATCATTACGTTCTGCAATGGGAGTTAGGAACAGAATATCAAAAATGATAATAACGTTTATATTAAAAAGTGATGAAAGTGACATCAGTTTACTTTATTTGCAAAATCATAACACAATGTCTTTCAATTTAGAACACATTAATATCTTTTTTCATGCTTTCTCTGTCTGTTCCAGTGGGCTGCTTTGTCCTTTCATATATTTGTGTTTTTGTCCCAGGCATATTCTTATTCAAAATAGGCAATTTTATTTTGACAGCTATTTGTATGTAAAGTGCGAGGGGGGGAGTGGGGGTGCGATGGGGGTGCTTGTCATTGCTCCTGTACTTTGCTGTTTGCTGAAGCTGCCTTTTTTCTCCCGGAATAGTCCAAGACATCCTCTCAGTGGATTAGCCGTTCTTCCTCAATACATTCTCAGCAAGGTAAAGTTGAGAAATATAAAAAGAGAAGATAAAGCATTTTTGGCAGCTGACTCACTTTCAGACTACTATTTTTTTTTCTTGCATTATGTCATTTCTATTTTTTAGGCTTTGCATTCTATGCATGTACTTGTGAATATAAGCAAACTCACCATTCACTCACTCTTGTAGGTAATCATTTTTATCTGTTATATTTATGATGGTATTACACTGAACACTATACTCACCCTGCACAATATTTAGCATGCATTACTCTCAGTGGCTGGAGTTTTATTTTACCCTACTGCAAAATGCTGCAGTTCTGGCCATCAGTTAGCCTTGCATTGGCCAGACTCCATTGCTTCTCAATCAGCAGGGCAGAGTTGATCAACCACTTAATGAAAAGAGTATCAGTTTCAATTCTACAGCTTCACTTGTACTTTCAATGCCAACCATAACAATATGCTAACCTCAAGATTTTTATATCTTGTTGGGGACATTATAAATGTCAATGCATCATAATGATAATTGACTTGGGTGCGACTGAAACAACCTAAAGGTGTCAGTATACTCCGACAAAACTGAACTATTGGATGGTCGATAAGCTTTGGAAACCATCCAACATTTACATTCACTTCAAGCAGTGATTTGCCAGCCTTGTGGTGGTGAGATATAAGGGTTTGAGTTTCTCTCCCAAGTTTGGTTTTGTTAATTCTTCACACAACTATTTCTGTCCCATTTTGTGTGTACAAGCAAGTGTAACACTAAGAATATCTTCCAGAATAAAAGATAAAAGTGAGACCGGCACGTGGGAGAAGTTTGCCTTCCAGGCTTTCTGGCAGAAAGGCTTTCTGCCTTTCTTCTTGCCTAAACCTAACCAAGTAGTTTTGGTTCCTGAACCTAACCAAGTAGTAAGGCTTTCTGGCAGAGAGCCCTGAGGGCAAACTTCCCCCATTTGCACAAGGCCATCAGCTACTACTGGCGCTCATTCAGTCAGTCAACTATTTGGCATTGTTTTTGTAGCCTAGCATAGATCCCTAATGCTGTTGCAACTTCGGATGATTTCCGTTGTCTAAGCAGTGAGCTTTCATGTCATAATATTATTAAAATGATTAGGCTATGGGTTCCCATGATAAAAGTACATGCTTCTGTCTGCATTTTGCATCAACAAGTACTGAATACAAAGCAGCAGCAATTTAATTAAGATTCTCCACCATTTAACATGTAGTTAAAATTTACCTTTCACACTACATAATTTTTCTTGATCAGTCAAGAGAATTAGCTTTGTGAAGGAAATCAGGTAGCAAGAGTTAAAACAAGGAACGGATATGTAAAGGGACTGAATGTAAGTTACAGAAATCAAGGCAATGATCTTTATACATGAAACATTTATTACAGACACAAGTAAGAACACACAAACAACTAGACACACGGACGACTAATAACTACACACATGAATGGATAAAGGCAGCCATGAATGTTATGAATACAGCGATGAATAATTGCTATATGATAGAGGACTAGTGTAATCAGATAAGTGGATAGTTTTGGCAGTGACCATTGAAAATCATCCTTTATGCGCTGTTCAGCAACTGAGAGAAGTTTTGGGAAGCACTTGTGAAATATTTTACGATTCCATATCATGATTATATTAACGTCAACATGTTTGGACATGCTGAGTCCCATGCGCAGTTCGACCAGTGATTACTCTTGTGGAGCTCTCAAGAGCTCATGCTTCTTCTGGCATCGTCGGTCCCGCGTTTCGACTCGGCTTGAATCGGTCTCCCTCAGAAGGCGGATCACATCTTGTGTACCCATCCTGGCAGGGTGTTCTGTAGCAGCAATGGCTTTCAGCGTTTGAACAAACCTTTCGTTCAGTTCTAACGTCGTCACGTTAGAATTCTAGATGTTGGCCTTCGACACAGTCGGTGCGGCTCGAGATTCAATTGATTCTCCTGGGCTCATTTGGGGTCTTAAGAGAAGCTAGGACTGCAGAGCTGGAGGGAAGGGCAGAGGTCAAGAGAGCTGGGCTCCGGACAGACGGCCTGCAGGCCGCAGTCCAGGCAAATCACAGAACCTTGTCAAGGGTTTGCAAGTATTGAATAGAAGAGAAGGTTGCAGAACAGAGAAGGGAAGACTGTTTGGGCTTTTTCTGTTTTAATATTCTTCTGTCCAGGGGGTGGCAATGTGATGTCGTGGCACAATGCTTCACTCCCAGATCTGTTCTGTCCTAAATATTTTCCTGCACTAATTTCTTCCTAAAAAATCAATTGTTTGTTACCAATGTAATGCTCCTATGCTAAAAATCTCATTAGTTGCTAAAGGACACTAAACACATATTAAATGAATGACTGGATATGATCCTTATGAGTAAACTGTAGTAGACTGGTAACCCAGGAAAATGTCATAAATGACAATCATGTTACATCTGTAATAATTAATACACATACACATGTTCCTATATATATGTGCATACTTATAACAGTAAATAAGAAAGTAAAATAAAATCAACATAGGTCAGTGTTATGTCAATATTCTACACAGGAATGTATTGGTTTGTCTCTGAGAGGCATGCTGAAGAAGGGGGAGGAACAAGCCTCCTACCAGGCACGCATTAGGTGTGACATTCAACATTTCAATTTACACCTCCTTTCTGGATTAGTTAAGTTCCTGTATTAAAATCAGCATTCTTTGCATTCTTTATTAATTAAACACGGTGTATCAATTAATGTACATTTGACTCTGAATTGCAAAGTTGGTTCCTTTTTTCCGTGTTCTCTTTATTGATGAAGCCCAGATTTCATCCCGATGGGGGATTAGTGAGGGTCATAAATTGGCTCATTGTCATTTAGTGGGAGATATTGTACTTTTTATATTTATATGACACTTATAGTTACTTTTCTCATAAAAAAATATGATATGCTTATATGATATGATTCAGTACTGTGCTACTAATCTACCCAGTGGTATACAAAATATCTAAAATTGGCTCCACGTTGATGAACTACAACATTAAAATATTTTTACATGTATTTCTTAGTGATAAAAACAGAATAATATAATAATCTATAATCATAACACTTTGCGCCATTCTGCATACTGAGTACTTTTACTTTTGATACTTTAAGTACATTTTGCTACTCAGCTTTGTTGTGGTTTTGGGGAATAGTACAGTATGCATATTTAAGAGAACCGCAAGGATGGTGTTCTGGTGGGTCAACTATTTGTGGGGGATGGTCTTGGCCAAAAAAGCCAGGGCTGATTTTTTTTTTTGTCCCAGTCCAGCCCTGCTAGGCAGGGAGGTAATGTGGGTTTAGCAGAGCTTTGTGGCTGACAGAAAGTCTGTTACGGCTGCAAACAAATGGATGAGAACTTGAAGTACATTTCCAAGCAGTAAAGCCAAAACATTGAGCTAAAAGTTGCTTAAACACTCTATAGAACTGAATGAAACTGCAGAGTTGGGTGATAATTGGGGGTTCATCACTACAGGCGACTCCATTTGTATCACAATAAAGTAATAGTAATGTATTATTGGTAATGTATGAATTAGTGCAGCTTTAGGACTAGACAATGGCTTCGTACAAAGGCAAAGCTGACTTATAGTTGTACAAACTGCAGTTTTCATTATTGTATGATCAGTGAAAAAACACCCTCAAAAATGGAGTCTTCACTCAAAAGCACAAAAAATGGTATTACCATACTGTTTGAAATAGGTGAAGAGTTAAATATTCTCTCATTATCTTCTCTAATAATGTAATCCATCATTATATCCTGTCAGCAATGTTGGTAAGCAGGAGGATGTCCTGAGTGGTTACTGAACAGATGGCAGCCATCTTAAGGTGCAAACAACCTGCCACTGAGGAGGGACAAATCTGTGGGAGCGGAAGAAGAAAAGAAAGTGGTGGCCAATATAAGGGGAATTATACAATCTCTGGAATACTGTTTGCTTGTAACTGTGATTTCACCACAGCAATTACATTTTCATTAATATTGCAAAAGAACAACAGCGAAGCTGTCAGAACAGATCAGGGGCAAACTGGATTTCAGTTGTACTGATGCTGCAAAAGGTTCCTTGAGTGTCAATCAATTATTTTATCTGAGAATTTAAGTGCCCTCAATGGATTTTGGCTTCTTAGTTTGAAGATTATTTTTACATATTTCTGTCTAACTGGACTGAAGTCTCAGATATTACCGATTGTTCAAATTGAAGTTGTTCAAAAGGAAATTTGCTTATTTGTTCTCTTATTTGTTCTCTCTCCGAGAGTTAGATGAGAAGATTGATGCAACTCTCCCATTTGTATGGTAAATATGTGGCTGGAACCAGCAGCTGGTAAGCTTAGTAGCATAAAGACTGAAAACCGGGGGAATAGCTAGCCTGGCTCTCTCCAAAGGTAACAAAATCGGCCTACCAGCACCTCTAAAGCTCACTAATTAACTCGTTATAGCTTGTTGTGATAATTTGTACAAAAACCAAAGTGTTAAACCTACAAGTTGCAGGAGCAGTTGCCAGGCAACCAGTGAAGAATCAAGGAAGTCACAGATCCCACCCAAGAAATAGTCTGGCAAGTAACCTGTTTTATTACACTTTGGTTTTTGCACAGATTAAACAACCATGTTATAACGCGTTAATTACTTTACCATGATAACACCTCAGCTTTCATATGTGTAAATCTCTACAAATTGCAAATAATTGAACGGTTTGTTCAATTCATCATATCAGGACAATTCAGATACTGTCAGGTAATGACTGACACTGACTTTCCAATACATTATCTTTATATTGGTTGTGAAATAAGCCACTGTAAAACCTGTATTGAAAGTCAACCTTCAAAACAGTCATTTTTGCCACGCCAGCTTTCATGTCAATTTGACCCTGTCCAAATTATTGTTCAGCATTTGTATTTCACCAGCCAGTTGACTTTTTGCTGTCTTACATGTGTACTTCTTCACCATTACAGCGTTTGACTCTTGAACAAATCCCTACAGCGGAAACCCTTCAGTCGTATTCAGCTCATGTGCTACAATGTGGTCCTCACCCAAGGCAAAGAAAAAAAAAATCTTTTGAACCTTACAACAGCCATTCAGGCAGGCGCAGCTAAATAATATCCATCCATTAAATTTTCATTGGGCTTTTCTGGGCCTCCATTTTGTTCATTTTCTTGTTTATTTTTGAGGCAGTAAAAGGAGGTGCCCAGACGCAGCAGCATTAATATTTTTCCCTCTCTCATGTCATGCCATTCAGTGTGCAGTTTCAATTATGCATGCCGTTCTTATCTATGAATGTATGATGTTTGATTGTGCAGAAAGCACTCAGCGAGTGTTTGTATGGAACGCGGAAAGGAGTCTGAGAGCATGCTGCTGCTGACAGAGCAGAGTATTAGGTGTTGAGGAATGGTCACATTTTAGTCCATGGGTTAGGAAGTGCAACAGTCTCTCCCGTTTTTCTCACAGCTACAGTTTAGTTTGTCCTTTGTACCTCAAACATGTTTAATGATATTATCCAGAAGAAAAGCAATAAATGTTTGAGGGGATTATTCAAACATTAAAGCGAGAGACTAATGCAGCAGAATTATCTCGTTTTTCAATCTCAGCTTTGTCTTTGTGTACGCGGGCATTCATGTAAATGCATGTGCATACTGACTCCAGTACATGTGCTGTGTGTCCTGTAAGGCTGTGCACCCTCTGGGGAGATTACAAGTGAATGTTTCAGACTAAGCATGAATATTTTTAGAGTGAATATGGGGGAACGTGAATGTAGGGTGGGATAGGGCTAGTGAGAGAGTGCCGAAGGGTGAAAGCCAGTGTGTGTGGTGTCAGAGCAGAGAAACACTGTCCATAGTGTATTCAGGGGAAGTGTGATGCAGGCAGGGAGGCAGCCCCCTTTCTCCTGAAGCACTTCAATGTTTTATTTATAAGGGGTGGCAAAGCAAGCGGTGTGTTTAACTCAACAACAACCGCAACAGCAGCAGAAATCTCAGCATTCTTTTTCCTCGGCCCCCGATGAGAGGGGAACTTTTGTTTTAGAAATAATGTGCTGGAAAATGTCTGCCCTGTGATTCATTTCCCTCAATAAGCTGCAAATAGCTTAGTAGCAGCTGCTCCAGTGTAACTCCACCACAGAACAAACAAAGGGAAGGAAAAAAAAGAAAAATAGTCTTTATTTTGAGAAAGAACAATGTCCCTGGTGAAATTCAAGGTAATAAATGATTGATTTAGGTTTCATTCTGCAAACAATTTGATATAATTGTTATCAAGATTGCAGAAGATTTTATACAAAGCAATTATATGCTTATGGAGTTATTGCATTTCTTTATGCGTATTTGGATCTAATGAGAATCACAGCGCTGATTGTGATTATTAACCCTATCATCCAGTTTATTAACTTCTTCTTTGATAGCCACCAACACAGATAACCCACCTTATATGGTAGAAAGAAGTCATTTACTTTATAATTGAAGGCAATTAGTGAATCAATTACAGCTCTATCAAACCTGATGGAAAAGAAAACAAAATGGCATGAGCCGCGACAGGCTGTATTAGCAGATAGACACCATTATGGTCCCATCAAACATAAACCCCGATAATTGAACCTGGGGTTAAAAACAAAAATCAATTTCTAATCATGGATTGTCATATTCCCAGTGTCCATTCTAGCATAGCACATATTTTTCAAATGTTCCCTGTCATGGAGGGCATGATGAAGCTGTCTAAAATTAAACTTCTAAATATTTGTCACTTTCAGACCTTCGAATGTCATATGACAGTTCAGCCAGGGGAAATATATGGCACCCTATAGATATGAGCCAGTTTTTTCAAAATCAATTACAAACTAGCCCATCACTGAATAAAGCCCTTGAGTTTTTGTCTGCTGATATATGACCTTTAGTTCAAAGTTATTTTTCCGTCCTCCCTTATTTATCTATTAAATCAATTAGATTTTCTTATTAAATGAATTAGATCACAGTTTCACCCTTGTGGAATATGACATTTTAATGATGTCATTTTGTGCTTTTACAACTCTTGTTTATTCCCATCCTAAAAGTCTCTCCCTCTTGATATTAGTGTAATTAAAACTAAGTAAATAGAGTCACTAATCAGTGCAATTTCCCTTGATGGCAGCTGGTACAAAGGCATCCTATTTTGGTTTTCTGACAGGCTGCAGGGGTGTAGTATGGTAAATTGATTAATGGAAAATGTTACTCCTCCTAACCCAAACTCTACACTAAACCAGTGTAAAACACTCTGTGGTCAGCTCTGTCAGTAATGCCTTTTGTTGCAAACAAGATCAAACCTTGAGCTTCTGTCTGCAAAGTCAAGGATCTCCTTTAACTTGGTGGAAGTTTCAACAAACCAGACTTGACAATTTGAACAAAAGGAGAGTGAAAAGTGAAGATATTTTTCAGCATGTGCACCCATGGTGGAAGAAACACTCAGAGCCTTTTCCTTGAATAACAGCATCAATACAACAATATAAAAGAAAAACTATATTACAACTTAAACTGCAATAACTGATTTTTTTGGCCACTTGGAGTCAGTGCAGACAAGTTGCGAATACAACAGTGACATATCATCACTTTTTTAGTGATTGTTAGCAAACAGATGCTTATTTACACATCCATTGTGTTTCTGTCCACCCAATGAATGTAAGTCCAATATTCACTCTCTTTTAGCTCTGTTTGTGGTCTCTACCAACCCCTGAGGGAAATGTCTGGCTCTTTAACTGCTAAATGCTCCACTGTGTTCACCTACTCGTCACTAACTATGTCTGTCTGTCATTCTTTTTCACTGAAAATAGCTGCTGTAGCCAAAAGCAGCACTATGAGAGCGGTTGAACCAAAACAGTAAAGTTAAAGGCGGGACAGCTAAAAAATGAGCTGAAACTCGACGTAAAGCTCCGAAAGGAGCTGCAGATTTCAGTGATGATTCTCTGTTGGTTCATCACTATGAGAAACCATTCACATTGTCACGTTTTTTCACATGGTCATTATAAAAATATATAGCAGCTTACCTACTTAAGTATAAAAGCAAAATCTACACATGGAAAATGGACCCTGTGACTAATATTATTTCTTATTATATTGTGAAATTGTTAATACCGATCAGAGGTGTCAAAAGTATTCACATTCATTACTCAAGTAGAAGTATAGATACTAGGTTTTAAAAAGACTTCTGTAGAAGTTGAAGTATCAACTCAAGCTTTTTACTCAAGTAAAAGTGTAAAAATAGTGGTTTCAAAAGTATAAAAGTAAAAGTAATGTAAGGGAAAAATGCCATTAAGGACAAAAGCTTAGGCCGCTCCACAGGGGCCCATAGTGCACTCCCCCAACTCCTCAAAAAAACATTTTTCTAAAGGCCATAATGACTATAATGTTATAATAAAATGTTAATGTTGAAATGTGGGCTGCACTAGGCTACCTGTTTCAGCCGCATATATGCCCATTGAAAATGAACGCATTTTAGTACAATGCAAATACATGAAAGAACATCTTCATACTTGGCTACATACCTCTGCTGTAACGTATTAATTTTTGAGCAACGACCCCAACACTGGTTATGTCCTTGCTGGAGTGTGACGTGCTTGTGTCATGTGCAGGTGCGATGGATTGCGTACAAACCAATAGGGTGTCGGAATGGCATATGTTTATAGTTCTCATCCAGCCACAAGCAAATGTAACCGGCTCCATCAATTTGAGTCACTTTGACCCAGAAACACATTTTGAGTTTTCTGTATGTCTGTAAAGAGGAACGTGTCAGCTTCATGGCTTCAAGATTATCTTTCTACACCAAATAATCTATAAGATATAGAATGAACACACATTTTTTTTTTGGTCCAAAGTCATACCCCACATTTGCATATGTAGCCTACACATACCTTCAAGCATACATGTGCACATGACCACGTGCACGAGCACAAGCACTTACACAGTACAGTAGGCCTAGAAGCCCATGTAGACAAGAACCCGAAATGTATGGAATACAACTGATAAAATATGAACAAATATACTGTACATATAATATATAATAGTATATTTAAATATAATAAAAAGAATATATAATTAATTAATATAACCACTTGAACAAAATGTAGCCCAATTATGTTCATAATAATGTAATATAAAATAAATTAGTGTAATTTAATGTAATAATACAGAACATATTTGATATTATTTAATATTGATTTAGTATTATTTCATATTTAAACACCATCGTGTGCACTCACACGTCCACATCAGGTAATCGCTCATGACCTGCAATGGACCTGTAAAGACAAGACAAGAAAGGAAAGAATTAACGTGAGTGATTCACTAACTATACCATTATTTTGTAGTTATACATGCATTAATTATGCATCTATCTTGGTCAATACCTTTTGTCACATGCACAGACACATTGATATGGATTTATGTATCATTCTGTTATTCTTGCATTATTTACAGTATTTTGTGTTATATTTCTCACAATCTGAGGAGGTGACACTACAAACAGTTAACCCTATATGTATGTTGAAGTTAAATAAGATGTTATAGTTAATAAGACATACCTGCTGTGCATAGTGGAAGCTGTAGTGCATGGTGAGGTCTCAGCTTCAGGGTGGATTTGCTGGCTTCTCTTGGAGCACACCACATCCTTGGACAGAGTCATAGTGGAGCTGATCTTCCCAAGGAAAACCAGATGTCTGCAAATCAAGTCATCACAAAGGTTTTAGGCTGGCGAAATCATGTTGAATGATTGTTGAATGAGGCCTGATCATTTCCATATTAATACAGCCCCATATTCAGTAACATAACCTATTTTCACCTTGTGATATCATATGAGTTTACAACCTATACTTTTACAACATGTTAGGCTATTTGTTTTGCTATATTTACAATTATTTCCTCACCTTTTGTCTCTTACAGATGCTCATAGCCAGACTAAGTCACAGACACTGACACAACATTAGTGACTGATAACACTGGCTAGACTGCTTTCTTAGCCTGCCGTAGCGACTTTTAATAGCCTTTACAAAAAGAAAAAGGTTAATGTAAGTTAGCTAAACCATAGAAGCACTTAAAGTTACCATTAGTCATTTCTTTAATTTGGTCACTCTTTAATTTGGTCATTCTTCTCAACATCTTCAGCGTGAAGACCACAAGCGCCGCCGTTGTACACAATGCAGCTACACTGGGACTCCCAGCCTATCTGCATGTCTTTAACACTGTCGTCATTTAAATAACTAGGATCACACACAGTCCAAAACAGACTCTGTGGTCGAGCCGCGGTCAGGCTCTGCTCCACCACCACGTACCAACGCTAATCCAAAATTAGCAATTGTCGTCAGATGTAGCACCTCTAACGGGATTTGAATTTAAAAGTTGAGTGATGTCTCTCTCGTGAAGTATTTGTACCTAACCCTACGTTACTTGACACCTCTGGTACCGATGCACCAATTCATACTCTAAGCAGCATTTACTGTTGCAGCTGGTGGAGGTGGAGCTAGTTTTAACTATACTGTTAAGCTGTTTAGTCCAGTGGTTCCTAACCTAGGGGCCTTGCCCCCTCCATAGGGTCACGAGATAAAAATTACATATACTATTTTCCTGTTTGAGGAAATTATCTTTATTTTTTATTATTTGTCCTTGTAGATGCTTTGGTCAGATGTGACTTTATTCCGAGTACTGAGACATCAAGCTCCACACCAAGTGATAAAATAATGTGTTTTTGAAGGTCCTTGTGAAGTGCATAGGCTTACATCATCAACAGACGGTTTCATGCTAGGCAACAAGCTGCTCAAAGTTGCCTGGGTAGGAGATAATGACTATTTGCTTGTCCAACAGCTTTTGCTGACATGCCAAAAGCTCTTCATAGAGAGTTTCAAGTTACAAATATGAGAGAAAAGGACAAGTGTGGACGCTGGCCACCATATGCTGCAGCCCTGAGAATGGTTGTTTAGTTCACCTGACATTTTTGTGTTAGCTATTTCAGCCTCTTCCCTAAGCCTGTGATGATTCATGTTGTTAAGTACACACATAAAAAGAATCAAAAGCTTTTTCAAGCACTTTCCTCTAATTTCTATCCTTTGCGGTCCTGGGTCAGGCGATGCAGGGTCATGGATAATAAAAAACCCTTACATACTTTCCACTTAGCGCCCATCTATTCCAGCAGGAGTAATGTATGGGGCGATTTGGATTGAGGGAATACTAACAGTGCAGTAAGGTCAGAGAAGAGCCAGAGACCTCTTCTTTGGGTTTGCTCATTATCATTTTTTCACCTTGTTAGCCTTAACACATGGCCGAAGCTTTGTTAACCAGACCCCACTATGCTGTGATCAATGGATAGTTGGGGAAGAATCCAAGCCTGGCAGCCAAACCAAGACGAGGAGCAGGAGTGAAACACCAAGTTTTGGGGGAAGCTAACACTTTCGGGCATTTTCCCCATGACGCAATGTGAAATAATTGGGACAGGGTATGACGATTGTTACACTGTTTCAGCTCTTCATCACCCCGCCTTGTTAAATCACTAACACTAGTGGCTGGCGAACAAAATGTAAGAACACTTCAACACACAGCCAGTGAAACATAATAAGGGTTGGGGGTTTTTTTATATCTCACTGCTGGCTGTTATGAGTCACTAGCCCGACGCTGGGGTTGACACAGAAATCTGGGTTCCAGGTGGTCTTATATAGTTGTAAATATTGTGGGTGAGATCCATAGTTGTATAAAACATTATGTTTGGGCCTTTATTTGTTTTAGTTGTTGTTTTGTCAAATCAAAAACTTTTCCTAAAAAATTATTATTATTTCCATTCATGATTGAGACAGGATGTAGAAGTCTACATCATTGAGTATGTATTTACGTTTTCTTAAATACAATATTTTGCTCACATACACAGAATCATAGGTCACTGATAAGTAGTTGACTTTCTGAAGTAATCCTATGTGCTTACCAAATGAGCACACACACCATTAAGCTTGCATGCATAGTGTTTTGAGCATTGTAACTTCAACAGTGATGAGCAACAGACGTCTTTTCTAATTGCGTTTACAGTAAGGAAAACATATTTTTGATTTAATCCTTGTTTGGAGGCTGCACTACTACCATGTTTTGCTGTGCATGAAAAGCTATCTCATTATTCTGCTTGAAGTTTTAGATATAATGATGGAACATACAGTGTTGGCCTTTTGCCACCAATTGGGAAAATACTTGTAACGACAATACATAGGTCAGAACTGTTTAGAGGAGAGGTCATATATCCTCTCCACTACCTACATGTCTAAGGAATATCACCATTTTATCATTTTAGCATGTTAGCACATTCCCTCATCTGCAAGCCATGCCACCATTAAAAACCATGTTTTAATCATCTGCATGTTTTGCCATGAGTATAATAGGAAACCTTGATATTTCTCAAGTGATAAAATCGATGAAACAAGATGATCCTTATGTAAAATCATTCAGGAAGATTGCTGTAGCAAAAGATTTGTGTTCACAGAACTATTGATTGGCTGATTGATTCTATACTTCACTTGCTTTTTTGTAGAAATGAGTTATAGGTTACTCTGTATTCCTGAGAGGCGTGTGTCAGTGGAGGATATGTCTTAGAGGACATTTGAGTCATGTAACACTACGCAGTAGAATTTGCACATCCTAAAACTGCTGTTTATATATACACGGGTATGAGGTTAAGCAACTTAATCTAGACCATATTGTAAACAATATGCTCTTTTCTCTTTGCTGTGTCATCATTGCAGACAATGGGGACAAAGTTATGCTGCTGCTTCAGCTGTTTTGTTGCTTATTTATGACAAAATAAATTTAACAAAAGCTCGCCAGAGACATTGTAATGGTAGAGGCACATGAGGAAAAACAGCTTTGTGCTGGTTAAGATGCTAGTTTCCCATTGGGTCCTAACCTGATGCACCAGATGGTTTGTTACAAAGAACCATCTGAGTAGTCGTCCTTGGAAACTGTTTGGAAAAGGGCAGGTACTTTAAAAAAATGGAGAAGAGCGAAAACATCCTTTCCATCGTCAGAAGCCTTCAATGCCATTCTTTGCTCTTCTTTTAATGAAGAAATACTCTCAAGTTCTGATATAACTGATGCTATTGCAGCATCTACGCGAACCTCTTGAGGAGCCACCATTGTTGTTTTCGTACGAACAGTTAATTACTATTTGCTTTTTCAAAAGCTTTTTCTGACATGCCAAATGGATCTCTGAGACCTTGTACAGTATATATTAACTCTCACTGCGGGATCTACCTAAAATCTTCTGGTAAGAGTTTTAGGTGAATCCCTGTGAGAAGGCTGCTGTAGGCAGCCACAGAGTCCAACTACAACTTGTAGAGGTTCTCTTTTGAGGATAAGTGGAAGAACACATTATATTAATTAATCTACCTAGACAACAGCATTCATTAATTTTTGGGGGGCCTTTTGGGGCACCAGAACAAGCTCATCATCACCTTATAAAGTTATGGTAAACCTACTAGAAAACAGTCACATGTTTCACATCCAGCAGAAATGCATTTTTTTGGAGTCATTTTCCAGCAGAGTGACATTCTCCTTGTTGCTCTTTTTTGGTTTCACCACCTCTTAAGGAAAATGTGTGGTTCTTTAGCTTTTAAATGCTCCACTGTTTTCACAGTTAGTCGCTAACTTTGCCTGTCAGCCATTTGGTGCTGCGATGAGACTAAACCAAAGCAGTAGAGTTGCAGGCCATAAAACCAAAATGAGCAGAAAGCACCGCAATAGAGCTGAAGGGACCTGTAGAGTCGGGTGATGGTTCTTTGTAGGTTTGTCACTATGCGCAACACCTTTCACATAGCAATACATTAATGCAGCTTTAAGGTTTCTCCATGAGCCAGAATATCCCACAGTACGTGAAGAAAGAAGAAAATGGGGTGTACACAATGGCAAAATATTTGCTCATTTTTACCATATTCTGGCCTTTAATGATTAATGTTGAAAACTTAGCACAGATGAACGGAATAGTTTCCAACTTTACTCCAGTTTTGACAAAATTGGCGCTTCTTGAAGCGTGAGGATGGAGTAGAGTAACTGGACCTGCAGTAATTCTTCAGGCTCTGGAGTACATGGTTTCTCTTTTTAATGTCCAATCTGGCCATCCAAGCATCGTTAACAATATTATTCTTAGAAATAATAAAACATGTATGCGTGTTCCTGGATACAAAATTTTGTATGCACACATGCAAATGCCACCTCATTTAATATTAAAAATGTCCTCTCTGCCAGAATAACCTGACGACTTTCTCACATGCAGCAGTGAATGGGCTTATTTTTTCTCCCCTTTTCTAATAACTCATATGCATAGCTTGTCTTTGAGTTTGGAGGGTAAAGTCTTCCCTTGCGAAACAACAAACACGCTCTGAACTACAATCCCGCCTGTGTATTAGAGGTGCTGATGGAGCAGCCTTGAGGAAACAAAAGGCAGAATGAACATTTCAGTTGACCACTGCAACTGTCAATTTCCCCTGTGGGCAACAGATGGCTCTATGCAATAGAAATGTTCCCCGGAGGCCCGCCAGACCAGTCATAGTTGGCACACTGCATTGTGAAGAAATGGATGAGAAACGATGAAAAAATATGAAAAGTTGATGGTATACTAGAAGGTCAAACGCAAGCAAAGCAAGTATGCTCACATTTATTTGCAAATTGAGATTGATATTGAAATTAATGAGGTTTGCTAGCATGTCATAAGCATGACTGAAGAGCAACTACCTGGTGTCAGGAAATCATTTATGGGAGGTGTCAACTTCATGGATTCCTCTATAACACTCCTGTAATGGTTACTGACTGGGCGGCCTGTGCGGCTCATAAAACACATCAAACCCTCCCAACAAATCTTTTCTCCCGGTGCTCATCTGAAGATGCCATGAATCTGTGGGGCACAGGACATGGTTCATCAGATGACCACCAGCACCAAGACAAACCCATCCCCCCACTCTTTAAATTATCCTTTCTAGGTTTGTATTTCCCTGTTGATCATGTGCACCATCACACACCTAACCTGTACATTTCTTTTCATTCATTTCACACCTTGTTCTTGCTGTGGTCTCCCCTTAATAGACTACAATATCATGAATATGGCATTTCAATGTGGTCTAGGATCACGACCTTTTCTTTCTTTGCCTGGGGTGGGGAGGGAGCGACGACAATTATGATAAGTGATTTGTGCTCGTGCAACTCCCCAAGGTAGGCCACTTTGATGTCCTTCGCTTAGCTGCCTTGCTTGTTAAGATCTGCTAAGCTTGCATTTTCACCACTTACTGCTCTAATAATGCAACTTTAAATTGATTGGCCTTGTTTTACCAGTAATTGGTATTTTACAGTAAATTGGATTGTATTAGAGAGAAACCTCTTGATCTAAACTCAAGATGGGGAATTTAACTTGAGTCTTGGGGGGGGGGGGGGGGGATACACTTTCTCTTCACTTCTCCTGTTCTTTTTTTTTTAAACTCAGTTTGATAAAGAGGCTGGTGTGCACTCATTTGACTGCTGACTTTGCATAGCACTCTCAAGATAGAGGAGGATATATGGAGGGACAGAGGGAGCAGGGAGTGAGCACCGCTGAACTCTCCCTCCCTCTCCTTTTCTGGAAGCAGGCCAAGCTTGGGCCTTCAGCAGGCCTGTTAATGATGCAGTGTTGCCAAGTGGCAGACTTTTAAAGGCTACCTGCCATATATATCTCTCTATTTGAGGGTTCGGCAGGGAGGAGGTGCACCTCAGTCCTGCATGTCAGCACAGGCACTGACAGGTGCCATGTGGCGACGAGTGCCATCGTCAGTACCCATCTCCCTCAAATTCGCCCCCTCACTGAATATCACACAGTTCAGCGGGAAAGTATATATAACACTGAAATACTGCGAGAGCACTGGAACAGTGTGCTGCATGTGTCTGTTTTTTGAAGTGTCCCTCAATTTTGGCAACAAGTTCTTCATTGCTCAGGGATCACTGATGAGGTGTGTGTTGGAATGCAGCATGCATGTTAGTTAGTATGGATGCTGCGTGCCTGTGTGTTTGGAAAGAGCCTGAGGTGTGTGTGTATGACCAGATTGGCTCTTGCCACCCGTGGGAAGAGCCATCAAGTTTAGAATGCAGTGAAACTGAGCAGTCAACTCAGTCAATATTTTACTGCTACTGGGACTGACTCACACAGGTTTGGAACATTATATTTTAAGCTGGTAGAAAAGCTCTTCACCTCAATACATCTGATTTTTTATCATCATAATTTTGCAAGCACCACACTGACTGCTCATTTTGCAAGAAAAGGAGCGATTATGTGGTTCTTTGTTTTGTAGTTTTATGCAAGTAAATGGGACATTTTCAGCTCATTAGGATGGATGTTTTGTCAACCTTTGATTTTATCTGTTTTTAAACCAAGACTATGTAACTTTTGAAATAATTGATAACAGTGTTCCACTTCCCAATTGTTTGAAAGATGAATTCATAAGCAAGAAAAGGCACCGTTGTTATTCTGATTGAGCCTTACTTGGCCTTGCATGATCAGAAATGTATGGTGGCTAAGAGCTATGCTTGGCTTGGCTAAGCTGTGAAACTGATGTCACTAAGTCAGTTCAGTGACTTTATGACTTTGCTGCACAATGTTGTAGCGTTGACCGTTATCCTGTAAATGTCATTTGTTGCCACAGTGGCTGCTGTTCAGCAGAAGTAACATACTGTAGGCACCCATTTAGTGTTTTTTACCTGTTTCGCCCAAAAATACATGGATTAAATAATAATAATAATAATCTTCCATTCATTCAAAAGTTCAGGGCACTGGCTGTTTATCGGGTAAATGGACTGCATTTATACATCGCTTTTCCAGCGTTTCACCGACCACTCAAAGTGCTTTTAAACACATTCATCATTCACCCATTCACACACGCCATTCATACACTGATGGCAGAGGCTGCCATGCAAGGTGCCAACCTGCTCATCAGGAGCAGTTAGGGTTTCAGTGTCAAGGACACTTTGACACCCTTTTTGGAGGAGCCAGGGTTCGAACCAGAACAATATACACGCAATATTAGCTATTGTACCATTTAATTCTGATTTGAATTAGTCTTCCTTACAATACAGGACATCTGACCCTCTAAATGCCACCACTTCCCAGAGCAAAAACTAGATTTGTGCAATCACGGCTCTTAGTCAACAGAAAACATAGCACCCAATACTAATAAGGTTTGTTGAAGTACTTCTTTCTGTTTGCCAAACAATCATAATATTTCATATCCTTAAAAATTCCTGCCTTGCTGTTACAGTACGTGTCTCCCTGTAAAACCACAATCTAAAATGTTTACATTTATGTTTGTGTACGGATTAAACAAATGTGATATAACGCGTTAATTAATGAGCTTTAGAGGTTCTGGTAGGTGTATTTTTAAACTTTGGACAGAGCCAAGCTAGCTGATATTGGTATACATTTTCTCAACAAATTCTTGGCAAGAAAGCAAATAAGAAAATTCCTAACAAGTCAAAATATTCCTTTAATGAAAGAATATCTCCATATAAGCTCTGCTAATGAAACTAAACTATATCATTTGGCTAAATGCGGCTATAGCTTTAGCTGCTAAGAAGTATTTGTTTGCTGTGGTACTGTATGCTCTCCTAGTTCTAATTCTCATAGCTCTGTAAGGCGGTTCTGGGATTTACACATGCAGTTCTTCCAAGTTGCATGCATCCTTCATGAGTACTATAAATATGCAAAATCTGGTATAAGGCATTTATCATGCAATGTACAGCAGCGTGCTCAGTAAGTGGGAAAGTGCATACACAAATCAGAAGTGTTTGGGTTTGCTTTTAGAGAAGCACATGAGAAATGAATCACCCCCCCCCCCCTTTTGCTCTCACTCACTCTTCAATCTCAGTAATGCAGAGAAGAGCCCAGAGCTTTTCTTATGTGCAGACACAAGCAAAAAGCTGCATTAAATGGACAGAGAGGAGATTTCATTGGAAGAGTAAGCTGATGAGGGTAACCAGAGCAGAGAAAATAGGGAAAAATGTCTCTGCTTAAACTTAAGAAAGCGAGCTCTGTAAATACAAGCACCAATTGATGTTGGCTCACTTAATATACACTTTTAAACAAGACATAAGAAACAGTAGCAAGGTGTAAGTGAGTACTCAGTCGTTTAATATCAGCAGTAAATGCTTACAATGATTCTCTTTCTATGATTTTTACTAGACTTGGAGGACAGCCAGAGCCAAAGCTAGCAAAATGCATTGGCTACATGTTCCAAATGGTTATGAGGAGGGTGGTGGAGGGTGGGAGTGCATACGTACAAGTAGGCATATTGGTGAATCCGTCTCTGAGTCACTGGCCCTGTCTTGCATTGTTGGGGGACGCGTGGGAGTGATTCACCATTGTGCCTCCATATCTCTGTTGCCAGCTTGGCTGTCCCTTCCCTGCTGATCTGTGAGATTTAGAATTGCTCCCGGAGTGCTTTTCTAATCTTTTCTCTTACTTCTTTTCAGGGGAAATGTAACCCGCAGACAAAATATTTCCCTTTGGTACCTTTAGATACATTTAATGGCTGTTTTATCACATTCTTTTAATACAGTTTCAGAGTAATACATGGAGATGCTTGTCCAGAGCATAACCAATACTGTACATGGATGTTAAAATAATAAAGATGTCTGGTTCTCTTTTTAATTTCCATTCAGCTTGCCATGAACTTCCTGCTATTCCATATAAACTTTATTTAAGAAATGTAGTCCACTGTGTCAAATGTCAATGCAGCAGGTTTTTTTTAGTAAGACTCTTTAGCAAAGGCTTGTTAATTTCATTAAAATAGAGCTTGGGGGATTTCTGACATTCGCAAGCATCACAACCCTGGGTCTCTGTCAGCTCCGTGAGGGGTCCAGCTCATAAAAAATACATTTGACAATGGACAGTCTGCTGATGGGAAACACTTTCTTCTTTCTCTGTTTGCCTCTCAAAGCTGATGTCCAATTAGCTTTGAGAAACAAGCTAACCCATAGCTGCCATTTAGCCCAAACCACCAACAGCGCCTCCAAGATATCAGGACATGACATAATGAATGCAATCAACAATAATTAGGGGGAATGATGGGCTCTCACTTTGAGGCATCATTAAGAAGGAAAGGCTGGCACTGCACTGCCAGTGACCTCTCCCACTTTAAACACTCCCTGCCATCAGGAAAACGGACCTCCTGCTGCATCACAGTCTTTCATGTAAGACATTTCACAGAGCTAGGAGAATCTTTAAAGGATTTAACAGGAAAAAAATGAATCATCAACTTGTTATGCTATGGGCGGCTTTTGTGAGCCTCTTTTTTTAGGTTTGGATTTAAAAATATAAGAAACACAAAGAGGCATCAACCTGTCAATTTAAAGTAAGTAGAAAATCACAGGTAACTTACTGTATCTGTAAACATGAAGCATAGAATATGAGGCACAATATCTTTTTGACTTCACTTGCCTTTTAAAGAAAGGACTGGTGTTCCTCCAAAGTTAGATAAGCAGGGTCTTGTGTTTAATTTGCAGGCCATAAAACATCTAGGTTAAAACTAGGCTAAATGTAGTTGAAAAATGGGATACACTGAACTGAATTTTTCTCTCCTGATGCCAATCCTGATTCAGACTCGAATATCACACCTTGGGATGGCAGCCAGTACTGAGTACCAATCTGATACCAGTGCTCTCATTTTCCCAAATATGTATAACTCACTGCATGGAACTTATTGGGATATTTTTTATAAGGTATCATGAGGACAGGGACTGCTGTGGCGGCAGTATGCCATGACTAAATTAAGGTAACTAATAACAGGAAGACAGACTTTGATATGCCAAAGACCAAAAATTTGATTTAATGTGGATCAGTCACACTCTTGCTAATACCTGATCGACTTAATAATGTTGACCCTGATACCGATCCAGTGTATCCAATCTGTGGATTCCTGGGTTTTTAGATATCTAGGTTACGTATTCCTGTTGTTTTTGCAGCATTTCAATTACACACGCTCAAATGACACTTTTGACAGTGGAATAGTTTGAAGGAGTAATGGAACAAGAAGGAGAAGCCACAGTGAGCTGTTAGATAAAGAGCTGCAGGCTACAGGCTGCACACCTCTCAGCGAGGTAACCGAGTCCTTTCACTGTGCCCTGCTGTTCGCAGGCTCATGCCGTGTGCAGAATAAAATCAGATCAAGGTTACTCACATAATGATGGAAAAAGGCCAATAATTGCCTGACTTCTTTATTGAAATGACAATAGTTTGTTTTGCTGACCCTAGACATCTGTGACCTGTAGTATTAAACCGCATTTGCTGTTACCACCAGGAACTAGATGTCACCAATTCAAGCAGGACTGAAATCTTAAGGACATTTTACAGAGTTACTTAATATCAGGCAAAAAAATTTGTTTTTCCCTACCTCTCTAGTTGAAACGTTGCAAGTCTGTTGAACCTGTAATCACACCCAACAGTGATGTCACTGTGTACTGACACACCCTAAAGTTAATTGCCCTCACTTCACTACAGCGATATGAGCATTCAAACCACTAGAGGGGAGCAAAAACCAGATGTCCATCCACTGTTAAGTTGTTACAGCACATTTCCAAATACCGACGAGTGACAAATTTAAGGAAACACCAACATAAAGTGTTTTAATAAGGTGTTGGGCCACTACCAGCCTACAGAAAAACTTCCGTGCTGCTTGACATAGTGTGCACAAGTCTGTGGAACTCTACTGGACCGGTCTTCCAGACATTTGGGATTTTGATGATTGTGGTAAAGAGAACAGTATAGAACTCGTCGCTTTAAAGTCTCCCAGAAGCATTCACTTGTGACTGGAGACTGTGAAGGATTCACATAATTTTTATAGTCATCAAATCATTTTGTGATCCCTTGTGTCTCATTTAGACGCATTTGCATTCGTTATGTTTCACAACTCGTGTTGTTCCTTTAATTTATCACTCATTTGTTTATTGTCAAACAGTTGTCAAAAAAGTGTGCATAATTGTACTCCAGGTGCTTTCTGTACCAATTAAAACTTTATTTAGATCACCCATTAGTCATCAGGAGGTGCAGCGTTTGTTTTATCTTTTCTACTTTTTTTAGTTCATGCAGTTTGGGTATAAGGTAAAGTAGCAATGATTCTGTTTATCCTCTTGATTCATTTGGGCCAACTGAGCGAGGAGAAAGGGGGTCTGAATCACGCAGACTGGCCACTTCTCAGGACTGACCTTAATAGACATGGGTAGTTTAGAAGAGCAGAACAAAGGGGTAGCCAGGTGAGGAAGGCCAGGCCACAGCCACACTCCAATAGAATATCAAGTAGACGGCCTAACCTGTAGGTGAAAAGGACAAAGCTTGTCAGCCCCAGAGTGGTGCTTGATGCTCCTCTACAAGGGGTTTGAGGTTGATGGAGATCAAGGAAAAAAAGGGAAAAAAGGACCACAGGCAGGCTGCATGGGGCTGCACCTCCTATAACTAATCAATTACTAATATGTGCTGTCTTAAGTCAGTCAATCTGCCATGATGTTTATATCTTGAGAATATTGATAAGGAACTGAATTTAATTTCGCAGATAATCTTTTAGATGGGGAAATGTAGATGATCCTTAATGAGACCTCAACCTGTATGGAGACGAGTGACATTTGGAAAAACACCAGTGTGAGTGAAAGACATGGGGAACGAGTTCTGATTAGAAGGCCGTGGGTGTATTCTCATGAGCCCTGAATATGAAAGATGTGCGAGGCTGCAACTGTTGTGAAAGAGGGAAAAGTCATTACTTGCTGTCTGAAGTAATTTGTATTAAAAGCAGTTTGCATCTGAATATCTTGGTATGCGAACGCAATTAATGCTAGCGGGTGTGCTATGAAATATGAACTGCGTGGCAGAAAACATTTCCACTGAGATTCAGCTCCCTGAGATTCTGTCTAATTTATGCTGAGACTAAGTTTTAAAGTCATGGCTTGCTAAAGTGACACATTCTCAAAGGTGACGGGTGAACGCTAAGCAGATAATTTCCTGTTAACAGGATTAACATAAATCTATTAATACTAATTCGATCAAATCAGTAAAAGAAAAAGCTTAAGATTGATGCTTACACAGTTACATTATGTTGTAGTAGATGTGAATGGCTTGGTGGCACATTTCATTCAATTCAAAGAATTATTAACTTTCAGGCAGGGATCCTTTATAAAAATGAATTAACTGCCATGATTTGTGTTTTTTAATCAACAATTTATGCAGCTGAAGTTTTAAACCTATGAAACCTAATGCAATTACAAAAGGCAAATTAAATGTTCTTCCCAGGCACCTACTTAGGCTCAGATTAAAAAATTATTTCAAGTATAATAGGAGAGCCTTTTCTTTGCATTGAAGCACATGTTTTTTAATTTAATTCAAACTGTGTTTAATATTGTTGGAGGTGCTTTTCTAAGGATGCAGATTGCTTTTTAATCTGTTAAATTTCCTCTCTTACAGTGAGTATTATTCTACATGAACAACACTTTTTGTGCATGTGGCTGAACATGCAAGTGCAAGCTTGTTGCGGGGGGTGTTCATTTTATGGTAGATTGTTCGTAAGCCTGCAAGACAGCATATTTTTATATGTAATAATGTGATATACTATATAAATAAATTATAATCAACATAAACATATAAAATAATTATACAAGTAGTTCCGACCAAGAAATCTGTTTGGTCAACTGGACATTTAGAACATGCACAAATCAGCATGACAGCACATAGTGCTCATCACTAAAAATATGAATCCACCATTTCTATTATCTTGCTTTAATTAATGTAATTTATGGCGCTATTGGATTTCTGCTATTCCTTGCCATCTTTGTGTGTGTTAGGGTGGAGAGCAAACAGCTTTGTGAATTCCTGAAAATTTTGTTTTTGAAAGGATAAAAGCCAACAAATATTGATTGAAGCAGAAAATTCCATTAGATAAAAACAAGTTATGAATTTTAGAAATGATTAAATCAATGAATACATGGGAACTTTTGGACTTTACAACGTACTGGACTTATTGGACGCTACTAGCTTAATGCACGTGAAGTTCGTGAATGTAGAAGCCAAATATTTCCATGGAAAAAACAGCAGATATCTTAGTTATAACAAGATTGAGCTATCAAGGCAGTTTTGTGTTTATATGTGTGGTCTTTATTCAGTTTGGGGAAAAAAATGTTGTCAGGTGACTCAACAGGGACTAGAAATCGTCTCTGTTGCAATGTTGTTACTAAGGGCCGGCCTACTTGCTGGAGTAGTAAACTAGATTTCATTACGTAGGATTCTACTGATGTTACTGATTGTTTTCCAGATTGTTTTTAATCAGACCTCATGTGATTCCAGGGAAAGGGAGATAACAAGGAAAAAAAATATTTTGAGAGCGAATTGCCTCGCAATATGAGTACATTTTCACTATATCTTTTATTTTGTTGGTAACAGTTTTATAATCGCACAGGTACACTCGATGGTGAGCTTTAATGTCATTATTGGCACGACAGTGATGCAGTCAGGATGAGGCACTTGTGCGTCACTAAAGCACACCTTTTCCTGTAATACTGCTTAATTAAAGAGACGTGTGTTTATTGTTGTGACACTAACTTATCAGTGTGCTGTCTTGCTGAAATTCTGCTGCCTCTAAAAATGTTGAACTACTGTTAAAAAAATGAAATAAATTAGAAAATGTTACCTTTCAAGTTCATTTTCAATAAATCTTAAACCTGCAATAACCCCTTGGAGACAGCGGAAACAAGCTGCACAGTATGCTGACAGAACACTAAATGCGTTTGCAGCTGCTTATTTACACATCCGGCAGATACCCAGCAACTTTTGCTTTCATTTGGATTCGTGTTTCTGGCCACCTGAAGAATGTCCAACATTCACTCACCTTATATCTCTATTGTTGGTCTCTACAAACTCCTGACTGAAATATATACTGCTCTTTAGCTGCTAGATGCTCCACTAGCTTGTTACTAACCTTGCCTTTCTGCCATTTGGTACTGGACTGATAGCATAAGGGTGGGTTTTAAGAGCTTTTTCGCAGCTTCCTGCTGCGGCCAAATAAATGGAACAACCCCTACAAGTACAAGTAGTCATGTGATCCATTGTTAATATAACAATATTGATTATAGTTGTTTTAAAAAAGTATTAAAATCATCATGGTGATTTTGTTTTCTCATGGCTGAAACTTAAGCTCAGAAACACAAATAAATATGACCCCTTCTATTTTATGCTACACAGATTTTGATTTAAGCTAAAAATCCATTTCTTCACATGCTTTGTTAGTCATCCAAAAACATACAGCATGTCTCTCCCTGCCATCTGTTTGCTGAGGTAAAACAAAAAATCTGCATATTATTGAACACCAAAGACATCAATCAATAAGATATGAAATGATGAATTACAAAAACTTCAAGTAGATTAATTAGGCAGTGCAAAGCTGTTGATTGGTCTATAAAAAATTGGAATGGTATTTAAGTAAATGTGCAGACTCTCAAGCAATCAAAGCATGTCCTGCCATTTATGTGCTCAAGTTTTAAGAGATAATCAAAGGAGTTGGCGCTGCTAGGGAGCACACAGAGAGCCAAGAAATCATTTCAATGTCCTGAGCTTAACATACACCCAGTGCATTCAAGATTTTCTTCGTGGATCAGGTCTTGATCAGTGAGCTGTTACATCTTTTGAACTCTTGCAGAGCTGGATCAAACGACTGATATCCCTTCGCCATGTTACACAAGGTAACATGAGCTGTCACAATGCTAGTGAATTGGACAATCAACGACCGATTACCTTGTGTTGCCAAGTCTGAATAGAACACATCAATCATATTTGTATCTCAGTCTGCAGAATTCCCACTTGAAAGCCACGCTGAATCTTTTCTTTATAGTATATATAATTATACTTTTCTTACTGCACTTCAGTACGGCTACATTCCACCATTCTTTCTAGTGGAAAGGTTTACTTTGAGTAGAATTTTCAATTTATGTTTAAGTGATTGAAATTTACTTTGGCAGGGCAGATATGTCAGTCTACATGGAAGCTTCTTTAGCATTATCATCTGGCAATTTTATTAATAAAAAAAATAATAATTTAGCTACTTTTCATGAGTGTAGCTAGCTAGCAATGTAGAAACATGACTACAATTACCATTTTGTATTAATAAAGTATTTTAACTATGATTAGTTCCTTCATTTATATATCACATTTAGGGGTCTCATATCTGGGGATTAGATTTTCAACTTTTTACATTCAGTCCTGAATTACATCTATATCCTCTGTGGAAGGGGAAAAATGTCAGCCTTTAACACTTTTCAGGTCTCTCCTAGCCTCCTGATATTCACTCAGTCTGCATCGCTTTGTCGTATCCAAATCTGCACGTGGCTGTTTGTGTGTGTGTGGTGTTTGCAGGATTTTAGCTGGATGAGCCTGCATCCCTTTCCCACAGAAATCAATAGCACCTGTCAATGGCCATCGATCTGCAAGGCACGGATTGACCCAGCTGATGTAGGATTAGAGATGTCGTGGGGGTGGCTGTTACTGTTTTAGCGTAGGCGTCTCAGTGAACCTTGACATAACTGCACATCATCTCCTCCCTACTTCCTAGTATACGGGCTTGTTAGCCTTCGCCGTCTCCAGGAAGCAAGCTGTGCCGTAATTGAATAACAGTAAGGCGGCTACATCAGCAAGGCTCGAGAGATGTGTTCTCTCCTCTGTCAATTCACTTAGATGATAAATGGCTCACACAAAAGGTTTTCAGGGGGTAAAGCAGAAAGGTGCTGCACAGTGTGACCAATGAGAACAAATACTCGGCTTGTAAGATGGGGATTACTGTGAAATGACAAAGACAAAAAAATGTACATATATATTATCTATCATTGTGATCACAAGCTGGCTTTTGAATTGCATATTACTTGCTTTAGCAACCATAAAAGAAGGAAAAGTAATGAATTAATAGGCTGTAATATGTGTCAGTTAACACTGCACCACCCAAGCAAAGCTACGCCGCTGTACTAAAATAAAATGAAGCTTTAAATATGCTTAATCCAAACTGAAAAACTTAAAAAAATAAATCAAATTCTATAGTGGGTCCTGTAATTGCAGGCGGTCAGTGCTTGTGACAAAGTATCACTACGACTGAATTAATGACTGTGCGCTCATGCATGTCGAAAGTATAATGCTTTAGGTTCACTGACTGATGAGATCTATTACTCTTAAAATTAGGTTTAATGTACCTTTGGGCAGCAGGTGATTTTGACCGTCAGGGTATCCGCCTGACTGGCTCTGCAACAGAGCATTATCACCCAAATGGTTAGACGCGAGCACAGATGAATGTGCATATGCATGCGCACGTGCGTGTGCGTGTGTGTGCGTGTGTGTGTGTATATATATTTGTGCACAAGTGCGTGTCCGCGTGCAAGTGTGAGTGCTAACATATCTTGATTGTCAGAGTGCGAGTAGTGTTTATGAGAAATAATAACGCACGAATGAAATCCCGGCAGCGTTTAGCTGGGGCATTAATGGAGACGGAGACATTGAACCAAAATGTATTATTCAGCACTTAAAAGCACAGAGCATCTGCTCAAAGCAGTTTAAACCCTCTGTCCAATTCCATCGCTGCTTAATATTTCACACACTCGCTGATGGCGAGGAATGTGGCTTTAGGAGCTAATAGAAGCGCCAGATATTGTGCACACATTGATGACCTTGAGCAGGAGTGCTCAAAGGTCAAAGGGAGCTAAAGCTGTTGTGTTGTGTGATGTCAGCATGAAAAGGGTTTTTGTTGTACTCTTGGATACCTTAGTGCTGAAAATATTCTTTTGAGTATGTGTAAATATATACTTCTTTCTGCCTGTGTTATAACTGTTCTCTCATATCTGCAAGTGGAAGACAACAGTGTGTCTCATATTATTTTTCTGCTTTCCCTCTCTTTTGCAAACACACACACACGGGCGCTTCGTGTCCCTTTGTCTCCGTTCCCAATCTCCGAGCCCACACAAACCGACGTCGCTTTCATTCGAGCCGACCTACAGTATTTCTATTGGATGACACAGCGGCACCAGCAAACAGATTGCAGCGACAGGATATATCAGATAACTCTAGGAATCTGACATTTATGGGTCTTGTTTTTCTTCCCCATTTTGCATAGGTCCCAATCAGCTTTCAGTGTCCTTGCATCACCCCTGACTCCTGTTAGAAAAAGTCTAAGGTTTTGACTGAGATGTTGCTAGATTTTAAGAGAAGCTGGTCAGGAAAAAGATACCTCACTCCTTTTTCTGGTGCTGACCAATTCTTTGCCCTCAGGGGGACTGCAGGAGAAGCATGCATTTCCACTTGTACTTGACTGCACATTGCCTGAGGCAGACACCTATGTATGCCTCCACTCTCAGCAACATCAGACCTGCAAACAGCCAAATCAACAACTAAATGTCGGTGTACAGCTCTTAAGTGTTTTGCTGGAACAAGATGTCTGTGCTTCTTTTGATTCCTAATCAGGTAAGACAGCAGAAATGATGGAAAGGAATAGTTAATGAAACTGGGCCTTTACTTACCCGCTGTTCATATAAAAATGCAACACTCAGGTACAAAATGGAGAGTTTAGTTTATTTCATATGCAAAGTAACTCCAGACTTGATGTGAACTCAGAAGTCTTTAGGTTTGACCTCAGATTAGTGAATCATGCCTAATGAGTCTCTGTAAAAGAAGGCCATTGATGCACTGAAAAACTGAATACGCATGACAACGACAACACTTTGATGCAAAGAAAAACATCAGGGTGGGATCAGCTGCTTTGCATTTTGTAGTAACACTGGGCCAATAATAAAAAGGGTTCTGGATCAATGACTCCAAATACACCAGTGTAATTTTAGCACAATATCCTTCTTAGTGTAGGTTTTTGTGCATTGTTGATTCAAGTGTCATTGCTGACTCAGTGCCAGATGAGTCGGACATACAGTAGGAATCATGAATCAGAGTAGAAAGTAAAAGGGATGAAAAGAAAGAGTGATATAAAACCAATCACATCACATCTGTAGGTTCATCTTTCTCTCAGATCTTGCACAAATATGTTCTTTTTAGGCCAGGTAGTTATTTTTATTTTTAAAACAATAAGGATTTGTTATGAATTCGGAGTTTCAGACAAGCCTCGGATTTGTTTCGTTTGTATATTTTTGTTAATATTGGAGCATTTCATATGTGAAAAGGGCCTTACGGGTTGCTGTTCATCTGGTCTTATGGCTTCCTCAGTCCAAATCTAGCCCCTAATAACTAGTGGTCTGCTTTGAGATATACTGTAGAGGGGACAACACACTAAAAGATGCCAGGAAATCAAATTCAGAGCTGTTTTGAAGTCTTTTGAAACAAGTCTGTGTCAAGTCGTTAAACAGCTAACCTGCTTTTGATCTTACCACATCTTTACTCCCACATATCAGTCCTGATCCTGAATATGACAAAGCTGCCTAATTATTATCGCTTTTACTTTTCACTGAAGCTATAATGTTTAGGCATCATAGCACCCTAAACAACCCATAGCACAGGGTTCAACATAACTAATGAACACATTTTACAAACCTATTCAGTACTAAGTTAGTTAACTTACATTTTTAAGGCAGTGCTCACTCATATTTTTATGTTAAAACAACCTAATATTTTTTTAAAGTGTAATGTAGAGTGCAGTTCGTGATAATAGTGGTGCTGATTGCATACAACTAAACCAATAGTCCAAACATATGGCTTATATTTTTAAACGTAAGAAGAATACAGAAAGTAGCATCAGGACTCTTATATTGGTAATAAAAAGATTTGTTTAAATGGATAGATTGATTTAGACCTAACTATAGTTAGCTAATGTCTAACAAATGCATCAACCCTCTCCAATTTCAGTCTCGCTGTGGTACTGAGTTAACAGTGTTCTCCAGGAGTTACATAAAACAAGAAAAGGTTTATGGTCTAGTGAGCTCCTCTACAGTAGTACTGTTGTAGCTTTAGGCTATTTTAGGGACACCATTTTAGAAATTGGTTTTTGCAAGTGAGCATTTATTTGTACACTTCTTAGAGACAATAATGATACAGATACTTTGGGTAATGGTGATGATATCAATTATCTCTTATATACTGTTCATATGTTCAACCCCTAAAGCCTAAATTTACCCTGATGTTATTTTGTAAGGGCACCATTCTCTCACCCATGAAAATCGTATTTTGTTTAAAAAATAAAAACACCCTAAAGCCCCCCACCAAATCATTAACAGACCAGATCTTTGAGTCCCATGGCTTTTACAGCAAGTAAATACTTTCTCTTTCCAAACAACCAGCATTGTTAGTGAACAAAGGCTCATATGATATTAAAAAAAATGGGCCCATAATTGAATCAAGTCCATGTCTCACCATCGAGTTGTGGACTAGTTATATTTTGGTGTATTAACTCATGAATGTTGATCTAATTCTCTAGGCTCAAATGTCAGAGCTTCACTGCAAACATGCTGGAAGAGTTTATAAAAAATGTTTAATGTGAAAATCAAAAAGAGATTTCCATAACGTATACTGAAACTTAAATAGTGGGAATTTAAATGTCTTATGTATGTAATTTCAATAGTTTTCATTTAATTACAAATATTTAGGTCTTTGAAATATGAGTAAATATTTCCTGAGCTAGTATGAGATTGCTACAACAAAGAAATACAGTGAAGTGAGTGTAGAAACACTTTGAGATCCAATTTGAGCGTACAGTATCCTGATGAATGAGGGCCATTATGTGTGGCAAACTGGGTGTAAATGACAAAGAAAAAAGTGATAACAGCCTTTAGCCTTGAAAAACACTGCAATCCTCTCAGATTATTTCCTGAGAGCAGACAAAACCCCAGAACAGACATACAGAGAGATAACCCTTCTAGACATTGGTATTAATGCTGTGTAGATATTAGAGTTAAAGAATGCCCTCATCAACAGTTTTTAGAGATTTCACCATCAACTGTGATCAAATATTAAGAGCACCATTTGGATTTAGAGCTAGATTAGAATTTTCACCTCTACCCTTGGAGCTCTTTGTCCACTTTGTCAACGTTGTTTCACTCAGAGGTGAAAGTCATTGTTTTGCAACTCATGTTTTAGCACAGAAGTCCCAAGAGAAGTCTTAAATCAACACAGGTAAGTCCCAAGAATAGTCCAAGTCCTAAACTTTGTTACCTAAACTCCTGAACCAGTCATTATGATATTTTTACCCAAAGTAGAATCATTTTAAATATTGGATTATCGATTTAGAAACACCAGATATTCAAATGTGAAATGTTTTTTTGGGTCAGCCCTGATCTTAAAAGGAACAGGATAAATAATCCATGCGTTTTAGCGAAATGTTTGGTTCTAGGAGCTTGGTGACATAGTAACGGCTTGTTGGTGAACTAACCGCTAACACACTGGCCAGGTGGAACATGCTAGTGCTAGCCAGCCCCCATCCCCCGCCATTTTGTTCTTGGAATTTTACATCATTTCACTCAATAAAGAGTATTACTGAACCTACAAAAACTGATTTGTTTGGCCACATGGGGCAGTGGAAACAAGTTGTGTTTTTAGAGCTTCATTGCAAACATCTGTCTCCTGCGGATGAAAATGTGAGAGCAGTAAGAGTGAACCAACAGTTAAGTTACAGGCTGGACAACCAAGCTGAAACTCATCACAACAAGGGAACCCATTGTTTTCACATTGTTAAGATTCATTGTTGCTATAAAAAACATGGATTGTTGCTGCCGCTGGCCGCTTTAAATTTTGGTGTGACCGGAAAATCCAAGGAAGATGAATATTTATAACCACATTTACTGAAGTAGCCAGCCTACTTTTCAACAGCAACATTTTTGTCCTATTTTAGTGTTCATATCTGTCAAGACTTACATCAAATCAACATGTAGCATGTGAAAATCCCCCACAATCAAGGGAAAGGTTTTTTTGTTTTTGTAAATGTCAGCTTGAAGATCATTCAGATTTGTGTCCTCTGCTCCACTTAGATCAGAAAATTCCCTTTTACGCTCAGTTGGAACACAGTGCCAGTTGTCACCTTCACTGTGCATTTCATTCCCTCTAATCAACCACACCTGGCGATACACCTGGCACTCTTGTCATTAGCTGTACTCCCTGATTGCGCCGAGCTACCGGTGCAATAGTGATAGATACTGTTATATATGAACTCTATCTACAGCTTGAATCCAAGCAGGACAACCTAGCAGATCCTGTTTTGTTTTTGTTTTTGTATCTGAAAGCTTTAAAATGGCGAAACTTGCCATTTTTGTTATTCAAATGTAAACCAAGAGATGTGTGTTGTGTGGGCACAGTATGGGGCAAATTAACCTCAGAGCTAATACACTTTCGGATCTCATTAAGACAGCTGCATGGAGTCATTGAGAAGAAAGCTGGTGGCTCTCAACTCCTTCCCACCTACTTTCCCTATTTGTCTCTTTTCGCTCCCTCTCCTGGATGAGACTTTTCCGTTTCCATCAGACCAGGGGAATAAAGTGACTTTACTTGAGAAGAGGAAGTATAGAAGTTACCCGCTAAAGAGGCCTTAGGGAGGAGGAGGGAGAGAATAATAATCGTGAGATGCCGCTGCGTCTTAAGAGGGCTTCCCACTGAGAGAGGAGAAAAAGAAAGACACGCTCCCTCTTCCACACCCCTTGACATCCAGGAGTGAAGGAAGTAGGAGAGTGAGCTTGAGGGGAAGGAGGGCAAAAGGAAGGGCAAAGGAAGGAGGGAGCCAGAGGTTTTATGAGTGTAAGTGTGAGTGTTTTGGGAGGAGAATTGTGTGCCCTGTGCCCTCATCAACAGGCCCCCTTATCCACTGGGGTCCGACGGCTCAGCTGACACAATGAATAATTCCCCGTGTCCTCTGGCCCTGGTGGTGACCTGGCAAAGAGGCTATAATTAATGCATAGACCTAGCTTGCGCTCGACAGTCACAGATGAGAGGGAGAAGATGCAGATTTGGATTATTAGATAATATCATAAGGAGGACAAAAACTTACATTCACAGTTGCTTTTTTGTCTCAGTTGCAGTTCGTGAGGTACTTCCACAAAAAGCCATTGTTTGGTTTGCACACCAGCAAGTGCTTGCATACACAGACTGAGACAGTTAGTTTAACGTTCCCAATGTCATACAGATATCCAGCAATGTCAAGATTTGTATTTCTCTGTGTTTCCAATTTCATGAGACAGTGATGCGTGACAGCAGTGACAAGAACTCCAAGGTGCCACACTGCCCAGGTATTCACAGAGCAGTGCTGACATAGCTGTTGAATTTCACTTTTGTCCCCCCATTTCACTTTTTGCGAAGCTCTCGCAAATGAGATTCCACCTGTCAACTGAGTTAGGGATGAGAAGGCAGAGTGTGGGGCGACTAATGTGAAAGCCAACAAAGTCATCTTCTGTTTCAGTTTACTTGCGTAATGGGGAATGATAGTCATAATATCGTAAAATCCAAAACACATAATGACTTCTCTTCAAAGCAAATTTCAGATCTGAACTACCATTTTGTCTGATAGTACTGCTATCAAATATATATAGGCTTTAGACAACATTCATTAGTGCAATAAAAAAATCAGCTTTTTACTTTTTCATTCAGTGTAGACCTGCATGACCTTTGACCTTTCACAGTTTAACTACAAGGCTAATTCTCTTTCTCTCCATCGTCTTGACACCGATCGCCTCGCTTCTCCAACCAGCAGGTGAAAACAATCCTTTTTCTCTTCTCGCTCCATTTTATCCGTTATTATGTTAATTAGATTTTCCCTCCAAAGTCAGCTTTGAATTGGGTATGTCTGCCAGTGATTAGCTCCACTCTCATCCTCAGCTGTGAGTGGAATACAGTATCCGGCGGCAAACGGGCAACGCAAGGAGCGTCTGCAATCCCACCAACTTCCTCCCCCCCCATAGGCTTGCCCTTCCACATGTCCTGAAATAAGAAAATCTTATTGATGTCTGAAATATAGCTGACCCATATCTGCGAAGAGAGATTGGGGTTGTATTTTCCTTCAATATGTTTTCCTTTCAATCCTCATGCATGCAAATGACGGCCCAGTTGATACATGCTGGGAAGGGGGGAAAAACCATTCGCTTATCTGTTCATTTAACTGCTGAACTTGAGAGTGCAGCTGGCTTTCCCAAGAGAGTCTGGGCTATTTGATGATCTATTGAAATGTATTCACTCATATTAAATGCTATGCTAGTTTTAAAAGTTTGGAGGTATTTAAAGAAGCAAAAAGATGGTTTGTCCAGTGCGTCTGTCCAACCCACCTGTTCTCAAATTAAACAGCTCAAATCAAGTCAAACTTAGTAGCAGTTCTGGAAAATGATTCATTGAACAACAATTTATATTAATAAAGGGGCACCCCATTAATTTTACACATAAAGATTAGTTTACTCATCATAAAATGCCTTCTGTGGCTCTGGAGGGAGCTTTTCTACATCGAGAAAAACATCAGCTTGAGCTTGGAGCCTACAAATTCATGACACAAGGCCTGTGTTACAAATTGGGGGTGTGGAGCTTGAAAGTTCTGGGTGTTTACCAGGCATGGAGGGTTTAACAAAAAAAGTATGTATTATGGGGCATGTAAGATCCAGCATTCTTGACCCATATCAGGGACTAAAAATATAAACTAACTAAAAGGATATAAGTTTCTGCTGCTTCTATTTTAACCCTTCTTTCACCTTTTTTAAAGACTAACTAAACACTGAGTACACTTTTTGAATTAGTTAATGTGGGCACAGTCACTTTATTACATTATCAGTTGATCCTACACTTGTTCATTACAACAGACATTATTTTCCTTTTTTCAGAGAACGTCCAGAAACTCATCTAAATCTGTAATAATTATCATTAAGATGTTCCCTGAAATACTACTATTTTCACTACCTCTAGTAGTAAGCTAGTTTATTACAGTGTTGATCAGTATTGGAGGGTTTTGGGCAAATTTAAACCCTCCCTACAGCTCATTCATTTTCTCTATTCTGTCACCACTGCCTCTGCTGAATCTGCTGAACCTCTGCTATAGGTAGCAGTAAAAACGACTCTGAAACACCCTCCTGGCGGACAGTGAAGCTGGAGTCACTGTCACTGCTTTCAAGACAGGGTTTGAATGCATATTTTGAATTTGTGAAGGAGGTGTTCAAGCTAAAACTGGGTGTTAAGATGCTCATCCGTCTCCTGTCCCCCAACTTTATGGAAATGCAATACTTATTTGTTGGAGTGTCCCTCTAAAAGTTAAAAAAAGCTCCAGAAGACTGATTTTCCTGATAAACTTTTACCCTTACTTTGTCCTCTTTATGCTGCAGAGTAAAGACAGACAGGTGTAAGGCTATGGATGTTGCGTTATTGCTCCACCACTCACAGGCAGCCCAGATGCTAGAAAGCTGTCGAAACTGGCTTGATCCTGGTTTGGGGTTAATTAAACTTGCAAACCCTGCAGCGGGGACGGGCTTCCAAGGCCAGGACTGAAGAGGACACAAGCTTGAGGTCAGCAGAACCTTGTTAGGTGGAGCACGGGCTTGACATAACAGCAATGGGAAATGGTTTGTAAGGTTCAGAGAAGGGGCAGAATGAGTAGGCCACAGCTGCAATCTGGAAAGGTGAAAAATGAAACGGCTTCAGCAAAGGCGTGGGAGTGCAGTTGATCCAGCCGACGAGCGGGTAGCGACGCGAGACAGATGATTGCCAGCAACCCCCCTTCTTTTCAAGCTGAATGTTGGTGAGAGAAGCATGTTGGATGAGCAGCTGTACGGGAGCTTTCTGCTTCCTGCCAGCTTGTTCAGCAAGGTGACCTTAAACTAGTTTGGCGGTGGTCCCAAGGCCCAAGCTGTGAGTCTCACAGGAGGGTTTAGTAGCAACAGAAATCACTCTGCCACTCTTGCCAACAATTATGAGAGCCACAACTGTGAACTCACCACACTTTTACTGTCCGTGGCCTCTCAGCAAAAATGAAACAATGCACCTGAATGGCAGTGAGAAATTACACCTTGGGTTTAATCTTCATTTTGGCTAGCGGAGGATATCGCCAGCATCTACGATATGTTTTATGACATCACAGGCCATTCCAAGCTTGAAATAAATCATCTTCAAACACGTGACAGGTGTCTGCAATTTCAAGTTTCACGATGTTAATATTATATAGCTGATTTTAACAATCATGTATCTGTTAAAACTTTTTAAATGGCTTTGTTTGATGTACAACCTCCGTGCATTGAATTAACACCCGTGGCAGTGTTGCAACTGTGAGATTTTCTCACCTGAAGATCAAGAGGTGTTTCTCTCCCAAGTCGTCTCATTAGCACCCAGTACAGGAATATGTGTATGAAGTGACATACTGTATAGAGGCAGTCATTATCATAAGCTAATAGGTCTCTTCTGACATTTCCAAGTAACTTTAGGCATGGAGCCATAACTACTGTGAGAATAAAGACTTGAAAGTGAGCCTTTGGGACCTGAAGCCGATCATTGCGTTTCTATGCAACAAGGACCTCTGTCTCAAGGGTGCTCTATTTTTTGCCATCAGAAAGGTCTTTGTGTTCCAAGTCTCACTTAACACAGTGCATATCTTACATTTTCTGGGGATACTCCCTACAGTAACTGCAGTTAGTTAAAATTGGGTATTCTGAGGTTATCTCATTATAACTTTGGCTTTATTGCGCGTCTCTGTGTGCAATTGTACACTTTTGAGTACCAAAAGATCTAATAAGAATTTACTACCACTGGGATCTACTGAAACCTCGAAGCTTCAAAAATGGTATTCGGGACAGCCCTAATAGCTACATATCAATGGAGTCCTAAAACTGACAACATTTAGGGAAAGGTTATTCTCTACTCTACTTAGATGTGTTTAGTTTGTTTGAAAAAAAGAGACATTAAATAATACACATCGGCAAAATGTCAAGGATGACAAAATACAAGATGAGACATGCACTTGAAGATGAAGATAATGTTAGTAAGAAAGAAACATGGTGTCTGAGAACTTTCAAGTATGTCCACTGGCTGGTGCAGTTTTACGACAAAAGTTAGTTTCAGCTAGGTTGCTTGCTGAAAAGACTCGGTGTGTTTAGTCACAAGTGTTTTCGGGCAAGCTAGCTAGGCACAGTCTCCATTGCCCCACTGATGTTCCACACACAGGACCAGTCCCTACACATATGTGGACGCACCCATCTCATTATCACATAAGCATTAGGAAAATTGGAAGTGCGGGAAAGAAAAGGAAATCCTGCATGGGGAATGGAAAACTTTTAAAAATATTAATACATTTATAACATTTTTCATATATTATTAAACTTGCAATAACTGATTTTTATTTTTTTTTTTGGCCTCTTAGGGTCAGCAGAAACAAGTTAATTTGATATTGTGAACATGTTAGCAAACAGTTGTGTATTTCTAATATTCCAATATTCACTTTCTTTAAACTGTCAGTTTCGGGGCTTCATTAATGCATGGGTGCGAGGTTGTGTATGTGTGTGTCATGTGATTACATGTCTTTGACGTGGATTTATGTGTCAAGAGAGGAAGTTTGAATTGCTGGAGAGAGATTATTCTATTCCTCTCCATTTGGCTTGCCATCCTAATGTGACCTTTAGGAGAATTCCCCATTAACCAGGGGGAGGCACAGAGTGCATGTTGTGCAAAGGCCACTGTGAAGGAACTGTAGAGCCTGAACGGAGCAGAGGTGTGACAAAAACCTCACTACAGATGCCTTAAACAATTGCACTGCTGCTATTGATCCATATGGAGAACGTTCCCAGCACCCCTTTTTTGGATTAAATGTACAGGATAACAAGCCATCTCTTTGCAGGCCATTTTAGGTATTTCACACTTATTTAAGATTTACTTTTAAAAGTGCATGTTACAAGACATTTATATTGTAATTACAATGTATTCAGTAATTATTGTTTTATCTCTACTGCCAAAAATATGTTTTATTAGTTTATTATTTTCTCTTTATTTATTTTTTTTTTCATAATCTTGCAAAGGCAATAGAGTGGAAGGTCATTTTGCTTTATCACATCTTCACCTCAGTCAAAAAGTCCTCACAGAAGTAGAGATAAGCAAAGCAATCCCATTCTTATAATTCAAGGTAATAGCTTTTTCATCTCATTTACATCAGAAAACAATAGGTTTTTGCATTGTGTGTGTGTGTGTGTGTGTGAGTGTGTGTGTGTGTGTGTGTGTGTGCCGGCATTTGTAGGTGGCTGTTGGTGAGCATGTGTGTATGTCTGAGAAACGGCTCCACAGAAAACAGAGAGAGGAGGGGGAAATAATTAAAACTTGGAGGGAATTTAGCTTTTATCTGTGTTTTTCTTTCTTTCTTTTTTTGGTTGATGTTGTTTGGCAGTTAAAAGCCGCCTTGTCGAGCTGAAAACAGAAATGAATGTGTTTTGAGTGAGTGCGATTTGGTTTTCTTGATGTTTTTCAGCAACTAAAGCAGGTGTTAACAGCAAGAGATAGACGAGGGAGAGTGCATTGGTGGTTTGGGAAAATGAATAGCCCTTCTTGTCATAATAATTATTAGCTGATGAGTCATCTACATTTTGTAAACAGTACAAATTCTATTTGATCCACCCGAGAAGCAAAACATTCAATTATTCATGTTGAGCTTTGTTATGATGTGTGAGATGAAATGCACACAACTTTGTACAAATTTTGAATTTGAAAGTTACTTCACATAGCATGAATTAGCATTGGTGAACAATGTAGATTTTTAGCCACGTTAGCAGCACGGCTCTAGGGATAGCAATGTTGGTCACTTGGTCAGTCAAGACTAAAATACCTCAACTATTGGATGGACTGGCATAAAACTTTGTACAGATATTCATGTTCCCCACAGGATGGATCCTATTGACTTTAGTGATCCCTTGACTTTTTATGAACTTTTCCTGTTTTTTTGTGAAATGCCTCAATAACTTTTGAAAAGAATGCCATGGAATGTAATACATATATTTATGCTCCCCAGAGGATGAATCCTAGAAATGTTTGTGATCCCCTGACTTTTCTATAGCGCTACCAGCAGGTCAAGGTTTTCACTTATCTTGTGAAATATCTCAGCATCTGCTAGATGGATTGGAACCAGTTTCTTTATAGACATTCATGGTTCCCAGATGAGGTATCCTAATGACTTGGTGGACCTCTAGTGCCACCATGAGGTTCATATTTAGTTTTTTAATAAAATGTCTCAACAAATTGGATGGATTGCCATGAAATTTAGTACAGACATTCATGTTCCTCTCAGGCTGAATTGTAATAACTGATGATCACTTACTGTTAAGTTTTCCTCTAGCTCCATCATCAGGTCAAACAGGTTAATGACTAAATACTTGTAAATCTAAAGACATTCCCATCATTCTCAGCTGTAGATTGAGTTCAGTGCTAATTATTAAATGTTTGCATGCTAATATGGTAAAATAAGATGGTGAACATGGTAAATTATTCATCAGCATTGTCATTGTGAGCATGTTCGCATGCAGATGTTAGCATTTAGCTAAAAGAAGTGTAGACTCAGTCTTGTTATGTGGTCAACAAAACAATTGTACATTATAATTATTATTATTGCCATAAATATTATTATTATCAGTGGTAGTAGTAGAATTATTGCATTTTGATGTACACATGTAACACATGTTCCATATACTTTCACAAAATGCAGTATGTGCATTGAGTCTTCCAAGAGTCGGGCGGTATGTGACCAGCAGGCACATTATGTGAGTGCACGTGTGACTGCATGTACTGTATGTGTTACATTTTCACTCTTTTTTTCCAGCTTAATGTTGAGTCTTCCACTGTGGCTGAATCACCTTAATCAAGGACTATTGTCAAATGCACAATGCCAGTCACATCCATTCACACATAAACATATCCTCACACCTGTTCATTATCATGTAGACTTCATCTAAAATGGAACCACTTTAGCTATATCAGAACACAGTGTTAAGCACTGGTGCGAACGTGCACCCTCCCTCGCTTTTAAGAGCTACATATCTGGAGCAGTGACTGGAATAGGTGTGCGATTTGACAACTTTTTCAGTCAGGAAATGGATGGGGAAAAACAAGAAAAGTTGTATTGGATGGAGAAATAGAATCAGAAAATGTGAGATGGTTCCATGATGATAGAAAATTATAAAGACTCCATAGTAAATCTAATATCAAATCAAAACTGATTTGATACTACCAAATACATTATAAATAATTAATAATTAAATACATATTTGGGTAAAGCATGAATAGGATTAGTGGTTAATAATAAACAGGGTTGTAGCTAATAGACACTAAGGTCATATCCTCTGTATCCTCTGTATTTTTTCTGGGAATTTGGGGGTTTTAAGCCCTGTGGGGATTTTGCATTCTACACTGGTGGATATATTCTTGGCTGTTTACAGTATTTTTTTAGACTCTGTATATGAATTTTGAATACTTTGAGGCCAACAAATCAATAATTTATTCAACAAGACATTATGATGAATGTAAATGTAAAATGTACAGACAATTTAATTGAACAGTTCATTCAGTCACTTTGGGACACATTTTTGGTGTCCGGTCAAAATTGACTGGCGGAAGAGGGACTTCTGTCGTGAACTCGGCTTTTCTAAAATCAGCCCTGATAGTAAAGATATGCCTATGAATGCATATTTACTTCCTTATCTATTCAAGAATTTACAAAATCATATTTATTCATTATCTAAAGTTCATTACTTAGTACATTATGTCAGTCAGTCATTTTCTACCGCTTGTTCCTGTTAGGGGTCGCGGGTGACTGGAGCCTATCCCAGTAACTTTGGGCCTTAGGCGGGGTACACCCTGGACAGTGGCCAACTCGTTGCAGGGCTGACACATAGACAGACAACCATTCAGTACAGTATGTTTTTATGTAAAATATTAAGCACTGAAAATGTAAACACGTGTATTATTCAAACTACATTGGCTACAAAGTAAATGATACTTATTTTACTTTACACATCTATATACATAAGTCTATCTCATAGGATTCTATTTGCATTGATTCAGGCTTCTGTTGCACCTGGGATGTGCAACAGAAGCCTTTTACAGAGCTTTTATCTGGAGCAAGATTACGTACAGTGACAGAAGGTGTGAGACATGCCCTTAATCTATGTTAATATTAAAAGCCTGATAAATGTAAGAAGGGCCTCAAATGGGGGTGCGGATGATTAATACTGTTTTATTTATGGCTGTCATATTCTGTGGTGTCTGAAATATTGTCCCACATAGATTACAGCAACTACAGAAGAAAAGCAGGGCAGCTGATGCACTAACTTAAATGGGTGTGTGTTTGTATTTGTTTTGTTTTTCAATTTTCCATGTGGATTTATTCTTTTTACATGAAGCCACTTTAGCTGCAGAAGCACTTTTCTCCATATTGTGGCAAACAAACGTGCACTGCTTCAGGCTGTGGTTGACCTCTTTGTGTCTGAGGTGATCACTGGAACTTACCTAGAGCGCTGTGAAGACGTCTCATCATCTGCACACCACTTCTGTGAAAACATCTGTGCGAGCAAAGATCTCTCTCTCTGCTGTCATCTATCTTTCTTCCTTGTGCTTCCCTGTCAGAAGACGTACAAAAACTAAACATGAACATCATGGAAAAATATAGTGTCAAGTCCTGGATGTCATGGTTTTGGGTTGTGTTCTATGATTTCCTGTTTTATTCTTAAATGTCTTCATTCCCCCATGTATTCTAGTTTTGCTTTTTGTCTGTAATTGCCCTGATTGTTTCCACCTGTGTCATTGTGTTAATCTGTGTCTTGTTTTCTCCCCTACCTGAGGGTATTTAAGTTGAGTTTTCCTTTGTTCATTTATTGGTTCGCCATCATTACTATGTTGGTTCTGTCTGCCTGTCTGCAGATCTGCATGCCCGTAACCTGTTTTGCTGCTTGTCTACCATCTAGACAATAAATCCCCATTCGTCATCCTGCCACCTCTGTCTGTGCTTGGGTCCTTTTCCCTGTTACCTGATTGCCAACATAAAGTGTGACACTGGATGTTCCACACAAGATTACACTAATAGTCTAAAACATCACTATAAATTATTATAAATATAAATTTACAATGCGTTTCTGTTCCATAATAATAATTGCATATAGTAATAGCTAATTGATAATAAACTAAAGTTATGTAACGTGCTTTACAACATAAAAGCAACAATCTAAGCAAAAGTGACAAAGTAAATTAGAATATAAAATCAGAAAGGGAGACAACAACTATAGTACAATCAAATATAATAAAAAAAAACACCTGTTTCTGATAAAACTGGAAGAGATCTGTCCTGTAGTCATGATGTTCATTTATTGATTGGTGTGATCAGGGCACAGTAACCAAAAATGTTCAACATTTAATTTCCAGTCTCCTACACTACATTTATGATTTGCTACTGTACAATCATCCCATTATTTCTCCAAATTGCACTGATTGACCTAATGAGGGCACTTTGGGTAAAAGTCAACATTTCATTTAAATGTGATGTCTCAAACATCTTTGGTGTAATTGTCATGAACCTGTGGTATGCTACATTTTGGATGACTCATTTGGTGTTTTGATGATACTTGATCACGCTCTCATTAGTAACTGGCGGGGTTTCCTGCCTTTATCATTTGTAGTGATCAGAAACCTTACTTATTTCTGTCTTTTTTTCCATTGTCAATCTCTTTGTTATGGGTTTACCTACCTTCACTTCTTCCTTTGTCTATTTGAGTAAGGTCCAAATTTAGAATAAGCTTATTGTGTTGCTGCAGTTTCACCCACAGGAACTAGCTGCCCACTTTTCATCCTTCCACCTATGTCTGTCAAGCTGAACAGGAAATTGCAATGTTCTTTCAGCTGTTTTATATCTATACAACTGTGATTTAAGATTGCATGTACCTGTAAGAAAACCTGACAAAGTTTTGATATTGTAGTTCTGTCACTTGTGAATTGTTGAATTGAATTGTTAACTTGCTCTTTACTTTAACTTTTTCTTCTAGATAATATCTTTTAGTATAGTGCCACAATATGTATGGAAGATTTTAAATGCCCAAAGAAAAACAAATCAAACGTGAAAATGAAATACACATTGCAATGTGTATTGTTTTATTACTTTATTTCTGTGTGTATTTACTGTCATAATTAACTAAAAAAACATATGTTTGATGTGTTTTTTATCTTGAATAATTCAATGAATTGTTTTTCATTGTGACATATTGAAATCAAATCACAACATAGAAAAAGAAAGTGAAGAGGTGTATTGCAGTTCATTGTTGTCCATTGTTGCGCATGGTTCTGCTCCCAAAGCTATGATTGGACAGTTGGTTGTTTTTCATTTTGGCATGGTGTGTTTTAATTGTAAAAAAAAAAAAAAAACTCCCTGCACACCCTCATTAAAATGAATAGTACTTGACAGAACTTTGCAGATCTATGCTGCAAAACCTAAAATCTATTTAAAAAAAACTATCCATTCTGTTATTAAAGACAACAAGCTAAATAGATGTCATTTAACATATTATTTAAATGCATTCATAAAATTAAATAAATTAAACAATGTGTATCGCATTTCACTATGTTTGTGTATTTTATTTGTTTCCCTATTTTTCTTTTATTCTTGTTTCACACCCAATTAATAGCAGTGTGTTTAGATCATTTTATTTATATTGCCTTGAGTAACACTAAAACAACCTAAAATCATGTCAATCAGAGACCAAAATCTGATCCAACTGGGTAATGCTGTCCCCGTAAATAATGCAAACATATTGATGGGTAACAAGCAGCGAATGTTACCTCATATTTCCCCTTAGATTAATTAGAGTACTTTGAAAATCAAACATAATTTCTCTAAATTTCATAAAAGTATTGTCTGAGATATTTTGTATGACATACAAACAATTAACCAAACAGTGTACTGCTATACCTTAGGCCTCCAGTTGTGATTTGGAAAATGAAGTGAAATAATAACACATATCATCATTACTCAAATAGTTACATTAAAATCTGAGCCCAAGATACTGTGCACGACAAAAACCAGATGAGCTGGGGGTGGAAGTTTTTACCATCTAGCCCCATGAATACACACACAAACATGCATACATTCACACACACTCAAAACATCACCTGTTTTCTTTTGTCTTCAGTCACAGTACCTCATACTGACAAAACCTGTCTTTCACTTTGAATTGTTAGACTACGTCAATCAGCAGTGCATGTACAGTAATAACACTAAGATATCTCACACTAATTTACACCTGAATAGAATATATTTAGAGAATAATGGCCGCTCCAGTCATTATGTAGTGCCTTAATGTGTCTGCCATTTCCCTGGTGTGATGCATTTCTACCATTATTTAAATGTTGCTATTGTTGTTAACTATTTTAGAGACCCTCACGTCCTTTCTAAAGTAGCTGCACTTTGTGGGAAATGCCAATGTACTGTATATTATTGATTTGTCTCGTTTTTTCAACTTTAAGTCATGAATTTTACAGTGGTCTTCAGCTACCTTTGAAGCACACTAGAACATTTAAAGGAGATGAGTAGTGCCTGTTGTTTCCTATATATCAAATGTGGGGCTTATTTTACACAGAGTATGTTAATAGTCTGCTCAAAAACTGCTGGCCAAATTTGGATCGCTCTGCACTTTGAAGTGGCAGCTTTAGGAGGGATAAATCTTGGAGATTGGAAGCTGTCAAAGTTGACACCGAACGTGATAATGAGACATTTTGGCAGCGTGCACTGCATACTCTGACTCCTCCAACAAGAGATCAACAACTGTATATACATCCACATGCACGAACACACAGTTGCAAAGGTAAAAAGGGCAACAGGGATAAATGAAAAGACTGTTTCAGCAGTGCTGCAAACACAAATGCTGTTATAAAAATGTAATTTACCACACAAACTCCTTTAGCTCAACAAGGCACATTTTTTTGGTCTGTGAATGGCCTTCTTCTATCACAATGTCTAAAACCAAAACAGAAATATGGAGATATTCTCTGCTCCTTATTATTCCTGATTATTTTAATCGAATCATCCTTCTCTGGGATTTCACAGAGGCTTATCAGGAGGCAGGCTGGCTGGGAATCCGTCTTGCTTGGTAAGGTGTAGAGTCTCGGGGACACAACACCTTTCTGAAGCTCCACACAAAAGCCCCCAAGCGCTGCTGAGAGTGGCAGATATCACTGCACCCCGCAGCTCCACAATCACAAATACATACATTTAGTCAAAAATACAAGGGACTTTGCTGTTGGGCAGATAATGACACTGCCAATCCTGTAAAAATGTATGACTGAAGGGAGTAAAACTAACCAAGGTTACAGAAACAGAACATATTGTCAATAGACGGATGAACAATCTTCAAATATTCCACATGATTTGTAATATGGTATGCATGGCCAAGCAAGGCGTGCTATTTATCTACATTGTATTGACACGATTCAGAAAGGACGCTTACATTAACCAACATAAATAACAAATGTTGTTTTACTGGGATAATAAGAGTTTCTCTGCAGATTGAGAAATGCTCTAAAAGGCATAACGTATACAGACATGTAGCTACTGTAGGCTGTCTATGGACAGTTGAAGGTAGGAGGAGTATTTTGTTGAGATGGTAAAGCAGAGAATGGGACACATTGAGTAATTGAAAATATCCCAGACAGGATGTGGTTACAAGGGAGATAGATTACACTTTGTTGAAAAGGATGTGAAGGAAACTAATGAGTCAGTATTTCAGTAATTGTCCTCAGCTAAGAATAAGCATCGACTGAGACAAGTCTGAGACAGTGGGCTTCTCTTTGGGTGGCATTTAGATAACTGTGTCACCAAACCCTAATTGCAAGGTGACCATTCTATTTGAGGAACTAGACAATGACGCTGGACTCAAATGATGGGTAACTCTGTGCAGCTTTTAATGAGCTGTGCTGCTGTAAACATACTTTCATGCTTTTCAGTAATTATCATAAAAGAAAGAACCTTAAGGCATATGTTATCCTTTTTCACTCTTCTTTTACTGATATTGTTTGTTGTTGTTGTTGTTACTGTGTGCCAGTTAAATCAACTAAACTGTAAAAGTGCCCAAAGAATATGTGATTTAGCTTAGTATTGAATTATTCCTTTGAACACAACATAATGAAATGAAAGTATTAGTTTCTCTTAAGTACAACACACACTAACTATGTCGCAGAGCATCCCATATGACATGTGAATTGATAGCTGAAACCAGATAAGTCATACAGACGGAAGAACTGCAACAAAATTGTTGCTTTTCTGGAGAGTTGATGTGCATCAACCCACAATGACTCATGACAAGACTCTATAGGCCCTTAAACCTATGTATAAAGTGAAAGGTGTTGCTCACAGTGATAAATCCACAAAGAATTTCTCATGACTCTCCAGTCCCCCTTAGCTCTATGAAGTTTTTTAGCATCTTTCAGCTTATTGTTTTGGTTTTACGACCTGAAATTTACAGTTTTGGTTCAGTTTTTTAGTACCAAGGTGGTGGAGGCTAAAACAGAGCTAAAATGAGAGTGAATATTGGATTTAAATTTACCAGGTGGCCAGAAACATGACTCCCAATTAATGTTAATGTTTCTCTGTGTCCGATAACGGTTATGTATTTAAAGTTTTTGCTAAAGGGAGGGTAGACAGTTTTTAATGGGAGAGCAGAGGACGGTATTTCTACTTTTCATCATCCCAGAATATATTTTTTCATTCATTTCAGGAAAAAAATTCCATTAGCATCAACTAGCATAGAGATGGGCTATATTTTCACTATTTGTTAGGTTTGCCATAACTATATTATTTTGAGATAGAAAGAAGAAAAGATTAGTAATATCATGGGGGGTGCTTGCTTTTTTTATAAAGTAATAATTCTGATTTCTGTATGCTAATTAGACACTATTTCACTGCAGATACATATTAATTAAAGGATTGATTTCTAATCTCTCAGACATTATGTAAATATGTTGCTCACTGTTTTTCATTGACTGTGAAGATTTTTGTCTCTTGAAAAAAAACAAAAAACCATGGAATAAAGAGGCCACAACAAACATATATACTGCATGTATACACAGAGGAGGACAAGCCTTTATTATTATTTAACAAATACACAATCTAGGATCTATTACAATTATTCTGACAAATGTATCATGACCATTTTGACGCCTGCAGTAAAAAGTATTGTAGCAGAGTTTAACCACTTCCAGCAGCCTGTTCAATGGAAATCATAAGAAACCGTGATAAAAAAAAAAAAGAAGCCTAGCACTTTGCAGGCCAAATCAATTGATTTTTATGGTACCGGAGAGATAGATGAAGGGATGTGTGTGCAGAATGTGGATACTGATGAATTGCTGGGCCAAGTGGATTTTCACAACACCTGACAAGACCACGACTCAAGATTCACCACTTTCGATCTCCTGCAGGACAAATTGGTGAGGCGAGGGAAAAAAAATCCAACAGCCAAAATGACGAGATAAATCAGAGAGTGAAACAGTTCTAATAATGGAAGCTGGTTAAACGTCACTGGCTGAGAGCAGTCGCCATTAAACTTATGATATCCTTACATGACAGATGAAATAGTGTGAAATACAGCTGCTACCTCCTGTCATAACAACACGCTCTATCATGAGTTAGTCTTGCACAAACAACCATTCAGAGAAGCTGTGAACCCCTGTAAAGTCCTCAAGAGTTTTTCATCCCTTGTATCTCAAACCACAGGTATTATGATGCTCCAAAGGTCAAGGACAGCTTAGAGATCCAATCATCAGCGACATATAGACAAAATAACAGCAATGAAAAAGGGCAAGCTGTAATGGCTAGCTCAACATACTGTACACTGTAATCACCATGCCTAGGTTGGTGAGTTTGTTGTTACACATATCTTCTGTATAATCCTCAGTAACCTCAAAACTCATCAAAGTCACCATTTTAACTTAGTTGAAGCATGTAAGCAACTGTGAAGCTTTAGCAAATTAACCACTCAGGATGTTTGCAAAGGTCAACATTGGTCAAGAAGGGGGCGGTCAGTGTATAGCATGATTCATGACCATCATTTGTGCTTGAAAAATTAATAGACGGTGCCTGATAAATCATCACCCAGACCATCCTTTGACAAAATCACTGAACTGCCATAATCTGCTGTGCCCTTTGAATGGAGACACATGCTGACTGCAAGGTCAAGATGAATGAGAGAAACTTAAGCACTTCTCAGTGAAAAGGGGGCCCAGACAAGGTGGTGTGTGAATCGCTCAATAATGACATTTCATATCGACTACTTGTTTCCGATGTGAATAGGTCTCTCCTGAGCTGGACCTTGAAGAAAAGTACAAATGTGCAGGCTACTCTTACACGTACTTGACCCAGAGGAAAGAAAGAGACCGTACCAAATAAAGCTTGAACTAGACGTGAAATATAAGCCCTTTATTACTTGAAACTTCAAGTGACAAGGAAACAGCTATTTGTCTGCATCTGGCCTTCGTAATTTGATGTATTTTCTGTTGGAATAGGATATTGGGGTTGGGATTGTTCAGAATTCTATAATGTTTTTATTGTTTGGTATTTCTTATTATAGTGTTGGTAATACTCCAAGTTTCAGGAAATAAACGTAATGGGATTCACATACACAGTTTTAAAAGTATAATTTTTAGTATTTATTTTTAAATAGGTGCATTTAAAGGAAACTTTAATTGTAGTCAGCTTGGAAACATGAAACCAAGACCATCCTGATGCTTCAGAGGGTGCATCCATCTGAAGAAATTCAACAAACAAGGCTTCAAGGACCTTAAAGCTGCACAAATCAAGATTTTTACATTGACAATAGAGCACATGACTACGCGTAATGTGAAAGGGGATGGTTATAGTGTTGACCCCACAAAAATTATCAACCATCTGTGCAGTTTTCTTTTGCACTTCAGCGTTGTTCAGCTTCTTGTTTTGCTTTTACAGCACTCAACGTTAATGTTTTGGTTCCCTCCAGACTCTCATGAAACCTTGCTTCCACCAGCTGCAGGAAACTGTTTTCAGCAAAAAGGTTCTGATAACTTTCCGTATATTACCTGCCCAGCAGCAAACAGCAGACAGGCAAAGTTAGCGACTAGCTAGATCAGCATTTAGCAGCTGAAGAGCAAGATATTTTCTTAAGGAGTTGGTGGAGCCCAAAATAAAAATACTAGAAGAGTTAATAATTGACCTATTGTCCATTTGTGGACAGAAACACTAAATAAATGCTAATGTTGCTCTTGTCCTTTGGATCTGTAAATAGGCAGTTGTCTGCTAATACATTGGCCATATCAATTTTAAAAGGTGATAAAATGTCAATGTTGTGTTTACAGCGTGTGTCCAATGCTAATGCTAGCTGCAGAGCCCTACATTTATTCCAAACAGAAAAAGTTAAATTGTTACGCCAATTTGAATAGGCTGAATTACATTTGTTATGTGTGTTTTCATTGTGTGTGTCATTGATAATGGTACAGTATGTTGCAGTCAGCAATGACTGTTAGCATTTCAGCGGCTACTATGTTTTAGCAGTCACACACATTCCACAGTTTGAATGTAAGAAATTCTAATAAGGCCTTCAAAGATTTATAACAAACAGCTGTCCTACATAGTGACTTAAAGAAAAAAAAATAGGGACATTCAAACACAGGCTTTTAAATGACAAAGATGTGCGAGAGGCTTTCCGTGCCCAATGCTGCAAATCAGGTGGTGAGGAGATGCTTACTTTGTTACAAAAAGCGAGTTATGTTCCATGTAATAGCAGCCAGAAGGCAATGTCCAGCACGGAAGCTCAATATCTGCCGTGTAACATGTGAGTCTCCTATCTCCCAAAAAAAAAACTCGACACAGAGGCTCTGCCTTCATAGAAGATTAAACTTCAGTAGTGTTGATGCTAAGCCTAGACTCAATGCAATCTTCTCAATGCCAAAAGAAGTTTGATTATGGTTTAAAATATTGAAACAGCTTAAGGATTGCTTGGGTTATCTTGCTCAGCACCCGCAAAGTTGGAAACATCACTGGCAAGATAAAATAAATTAAGTGCCCCATGTGTTTTCTTCAACCATTTAAATGTAGTAAACTACTGCTTTTTCCATGCGTTTTTTGTCACTGTACGCTTTAGCTACCCCACGGGATGCGCCAAGTAATCATTAATGAGTGCAAATGCACATATACTCATTGGTTAATGTGCACCTGCAGCCTCTCCAATATCCATATGCATGTGTCCACACATGGACATGAAAATGTTAATATTTATCTCTTTCTCTTTCTCTCTCACTCTTCTTCTGTTACTAAAATAGGAGTATCAGTGATGAGCAGTGCAGCTGGAGACAATAAACTGGTAGAAGAACCAATTACCAGCAGGTGACAAGCTGGTGGTTCAGGGCTTTCAACATGTCATTATCTGCACATCGACATTTCCAAGAGCCCTGACAGGCCATTTCTGAGGCTGCCATGGCAAGCCACCATGATAAACCCAGGAAAGAGGAAGGGGGGGTAGAAAAACCCCAAGCCATTTTTACACACTCTTTTACTCACTTCCACTTACAAAATGTCGACGCATGCATGCAGGTGCACATACACTGACAAAAAGAGAATTTTTTGTCTTCCATCTAATTCTTAAACATACACATATAGATATACATACAAATAGCTCCCATCCGCTTCCACCTCCCGAGAGTTGTACAGCTGCTCAAAGATTATTCCCTTTATATGTGAAATGGTAATTGTATTTATCTAATCTAATCCCATTAGAACCCCGTACCTCCTCTGCAAACTGCCCCAAGGCAATTACACAAAATGTCAATGAATTAAGTAATAGCTTGGTGCCAAGCCAGGGGTGCTCGCCGTTGATCACGGCTGTCAGCAGAAAAATGCATCTGTCAACAGCAACACACCCGCATGGGTACACACCACACACACACATCGTCGGTGGTGTTGTTCCACGAACCATTTAACCTCGCTGTAGGACACACACTCACACATTGTTGGCACTCTACAACCCATTTAACTCCTGTCCAGAACACACAAGCACACCCACACACACAAAAGAGAAGAAAATGCAGTTGGTAAAGCCGAGTGTGTCGCTCTATGTGGTGGAATGTGTCCCCCTCCCATAAGTTGTGCTTCATCTATGTTATAGATAAGACAGTAAAGAGGGCAAAAGTTCTCTTTGAATACAAATGCAGGTAATCTGTTTGTAACCACTGTACACAAAATTCATCACAGCTATTGAGGCTACTTTACACAAGCATTTGCACATATATCATGCTTTACTAAGCACTCAGCTGAATAGAGGAGGCTTTGTGTAAATGATAGAAATAATTGTGGAGTATTTAATGGAGCCTGATAGAAAGTGTGTGTGCAACAGTGAACAACGTAATTATTACGAATCATGCTGGATGGGCGAACTGATCAAAATTGACCAAATTTAAAACGTGTGTGTAAGTGTCAAGTAATATGGGTTTAAATGGGGCACTATAGACATCCAGTCTTCACTGCCCTTTGAACGCAAGTCCAATACTGACTTGGTCTGGGCTACAATGTCTGTGTCTCTTAGGTTTGCTAAATGTTTGAATTTCGTCTTCTGTTCAACTCCATTCAATAATTTTACCAATGCCTCACAGGGCATATAGAGACACACAGACAAACACATACCTCAGTAAAGGTTTTAAACAATGTCCATCTCAGGCAACACTTACACTTTCTTCAGGTCAATATAGTGTTCTTTTGTTAAATGTTGAAATCAAAAGTTTTGCTTGGAATTTCATAAAACTGTCAACAAACTATGCATACATTGTTGCAACAGGATTCCTGAGAGCCGATGCTCTATAAGGTCTATTGTATTAAGTTTCAACAGATACAGTAGTGTGTCAAATTGTGCATAAACCATTGTTTTTGGTGATGGTACTGTAGTCTTTCTCATTCATGCATGAATAGGAGTTCATACCGTGACTTGCAATTAAATGGATTTGTGGTGGACAGCTGCACTGAAAACAGCCAAATAGTTCCAAAGAAAAGCAAACACAGGCTTTCAGAGACATACAGTAGAGGCATAACAGAGACATGACGTGTTGCCACTGGCTATTATGGAATACTTCCTCTGTCGAATAAGGGGGTCATAATGCATGCGAATGGTGGATCCAACATCAAGGTTCCAAGTCCCAATGCTTCCACTTCTCTTATCGCTAAAAGGAATAATCTACATGCATTTTGCTATGTATTTACTAAGTACCACGTATTTACAACTATTGAAAATGGTTCTAAGGTTTTTCTTCTATAATAACATTTCACAACTGAATTTGAGATAACATGCTCTTATTGCAATTTGAGCTTGCAATGTGCATGTATTTTAAAGTGACTGACAATGCCAGCCAACACATACTCGCACATATTAATTCTTGCTTTGCTTTCACTGCCATACACTGACTCACTTGTCATTTCAGATCCTGCCACTCCCTCCTGCCCTGCAGTAACCCCGCCATTCACCTGACCCTCCCCGCCTACCAGCTTACCTGTTTGCACTTTCCCTATTAGCCCTGTAATATATATATATATATTGGCCCACTTCCATTCATTCTCAGCCAGATTGTCTATTGTGCTTCCGCCTTAGCTTTTGAGCCATCTGTTCTGCGTGCATGACCTTCTGCATGCCCACTCCACTTTTGCCCCTAAGCTTGACCCCTTTTTGGATGAGTTTGCCTGTTTTCTTCAGCTTGCCTTGTTTTGACTTTTGCCTGTCATTTGGAGTATATCAAATATCAAATTTTTTTATCGTGCTTTTCTTTTAGTCGTGCCTCTGGGTTCAGACCATGTCTTCTTACTGAGTTGTTTACAATTATACAATAATCTCTGCATAGAGGCTCAGTTGAAATGTGTTCAGGTGTTAATCTGAAAGTATCCATTCTACTCTGCAGGTACCGTGAATGTGTATAAATCTCAGAATTTCTGCTGGGGTCCAGGTGTGAAATTGAGTTAGTGGCTCTGTATTTGTGAACCACTGAGGTGGGGGGATAAAATAGCCATTCTTAGCCAGCAGGATGCCTCTACTTGAGCACAGAAGCTGTCACCATTCATGAAAGTCCGAAATGGACAAAGGGAAACAGAGGGGAAAAGAAAACAGAAAGCAGTGCAGATTCAAATGAAAAACTTTAAAAATTACTTTTTTGTCTTTAGGAGGTGAAAAGGAGAAGCCACTCGCCAATTGTTTATCTATAGACTGAAGTTCTCTCTTTAACACCTTTTACACCTTATATAATTCTTTGTTTTTTAAATTTGAAACATTTAGTTTTGTTATAAGCTTATGTATATGAGTTTGTGACATTATATCTACTTCATGAACTTTCATGCTGGTGTAGGTGACCACCATTCACTTGATACTCACAACTCCGCTCATCACTTGGCATTTCAAGCATCAATGAAAAGCCAGTTTCAGGAAAACAGGGAATTCAGACAGATTCACACAGGGATACTATAATAATATGTATTTCTTGTAATTTCCATTGTGTGAAAATGCAACCCATTCTCTTTTACCAGAGACTGTCTGCTTATAAATGCTGGCTACTTCTGCCCGAGACTACTAAAGAGTCATCAGGATGAGGGACAGCTGTTTGGGCAGAACTTTAGCCAACTAAGGCAAAAGTTCTTGCCTCCTTGCCTCTAGCTAGGTAATATGATATGGGAAAAATCAAATCCCAGCCAATATAGCCTTGCAACACCTTCTAATTGTTTTGTGGGGATAACAACAAAGTCAATGTTACTCACCAGCTCCAGATTACCATACTTGTCATGACATAGCTGCCATTTTGTTTACAAACTCTAGGCCAGGAAAGATGTTCAAATAATGATAAATGCACAACGTACCTTACTGATGTGCAAAAAAGTTTAGTTTTGCCTCTCATATGGACTGCCCACGTCCAGGATGAGCACTTAATTTGCCTTTCTGGCTCATTTGTTCCATTTCCTGGTCGTCAGCTAACTTTTGGCACCCTCCTCAGCAGAGGATTTGCTGTTTAACGCACATTGTTTATCATGTCTGCATATGCATCTTTGCCTCATTTTTTTAATCACACCAAAAGCGCAATGGAGCACAGATGACACCATTTCCTGCCCAGTGGCACCATCTGGCTGTAGAGGATTCTCTTAATTCTCGTTCTTATCGTCCCTGTTTACCTCCTGCTCATTTCTCTCACCATTCTCTAAGAGCTTCCTCCCTGGTAATTTCTCTGGCTTCATAAACATCTTTTAGACAGCACTCAGTGTGGTTCTTCGTCCATCTTCTCTCCCTCCAACATTCTTCCCTATACTTTCGCTGCATGCCTCTCCCTCAGTGTTCCTCTCCCTCCCGCGCTTCTCTCTTTTCACCCCATCTCTGTGTTCGTCGCTGACAGCTCCGCTCCTCAGGAGCACTGAGGGGAACAGAGAAAACAAAGATTTGGTTCAGTGGCTCTGATCTTGATTTTCTGCAGATTGGATGGAAGATTAGGAGGAGCTTTTATTCATACACCACACAATCACTTCCCCTGCATGTGCAAACCATGACTGCAGACCACAGGGGTTGCACCTATCAGCACAAATGTGCCATCTGTGACAAGGCGTCTCTATGTTTTCTACCTAAAACTATGACTAGTTGGGGAACACATTGTACTGAACATAGGTCCCAGAGAAACTGATATGAAATGCAGGAAGGGAAAGAGAGTATATCAAAGGCACAATGCAATGCACATAAGCCTGAAGTAAACTAGCACATGAGAACAGGAAAGAAGAAATGAATCAATTCTGGTGTAACATCTTTTTTGTTTGTTGTGTTTGCTGAGTTTAGGCACCTCAATAGATACAGCAATTCTCCCTTTTATGAATCCAGCTGTTCATTTGTCAATATTAAAAGTTTTAATGTGAAGATTTAACATCTTTAAGATCAGTAGTCATCCAAGATCTGACTTAAACTGCAGCCAAGTCCTTCAAAGGCAAATTAATGGTAACGTTTGCAGGGATCTACGAGCCCTCATTTTCATACAGAAAGCTCCACACTGAGAAGATGAACTGGTGGAATAAAGGGAGCTCAGTGAACTCCGCAGTAATCTTGAGGTTTAAGGGGGAAAGAGAGGACATTGGCATGACAAACACGGATTGCAGGGCTAGTTGTGATGCAGTTAGATATTTAGGTATGAATAAACTTTTACCAGTTTGTGGATAGTTTCTTCAATGTATGCGATTTAGCTTTATGGCCCATTTTGTCTACAATTCCAATGAGCGCTGGTGTTCCGTGCTGCTCTCAGATGATGGGCGAAGGCTTGAGTGGGCACAGCAAACACAAAACGGTGAACCCGAAAGGCTTCCGGTGAGCCTCATTTCAATTAGGCGCTCTGTGACGCCTGCCATCTCCCCAGTTATTGATCTTTTCTCTGCATGAGCCCTGCTTTACCCGCCGCATTTACTGGAAAGACTTTGGGAAGTTTTACTTTATACTCGCATAGGTGGCAGGAAAATCACATCATGACATTTTTTCCCATCTCTTTTCAGGCAAAAATAGTGAGAGTGAGAGGGAACAAAAGACAAGACAAACCAGGCACACACTCAGCCTCTCCTCTTTCATCTCTCTGGCTTTATTTCTGCTTTGATTTAGATTTTAGAACACCGTCTCACATTCTCAAGAGCTGGAGTTTCCATAGCCTTGGTGGGCAAGATTACAGCAATAAAATTGTGACTTACAACACCGGCAATATTACTACTTGCTCCCCTAAAAGGGTAAAAAAGAAAATGAGGCTGTAAGTCACAAGAGCTCTGACAAAAGCAGTTGTTTTGCAGTTTTATGTTAGGTGGGAGTTATGGATAAAACATATTCCACCAGTAATATTACCAATTTATTTAGCATTTTTAGGCTATGCCATTAGCCATGCAGCTAAATGGCAGTGTTGGGCTATTGGTCCATCACTTTGGTCCAGACTGCAGGTTGACATTTTTGATTTTTAATGAACTGTCTCAACAACTATAGGATGAATTGCCATGAATTTGTGTACAGACATTCATGTTCCCCTTAGATGAATTGTAACATTGGTGATCCCCTGACTTTTCAAATGTAGTACCTGCTAAATTAATGGAATTCCCATCAGTCTCAGCCTTACTTTTTGTTTATTGCTAATTAGCAAATGTTAACATGCTAATGCAACCGCAGGGGGGCACAAGCCAGTGTCTTCATGTGCCAGTCCCAAGTCTGGACAAATGCAGAGGGTTGTGTCAGGAAGGGCATCCGACGTAAAACACATGCCAAAATAAAAATGCGAATCATGACAATGACTTCCATACCGGATCGGTCGGGGCCCGGGTTAACAACGACCGCCACCGGTGCTGTTGACCTACAGGGTACCGGTGGAAATTGGACTACTGTTGGTCGAAGAGGAGGAAGGTGTGTTCGTAGGCAGAGAGAGAAGAGGAAAGCTAAGAATGTAGGACTGACAGTAGGGACTTTGAACGTTGGGACTATGACAGGGAAGGCTAGAGAGTTGATTGACATGATGCAGAGAAGGAAGGTGGACATACTGTGTGTCCAGGAGACCAGGTGGAAAGGTAGCAAGGCTAGAAGCTTAGGAGCAGGGTTCAAGTTGTTCTACCATGGGTCGGATAGGAAGAGAAACGGAGTAGGAGTTATCCTGAAAGAGGAGTTTGTGAGGAATGTTCTAGAGGTGAAAAGAGTGTCAGACAGGTTGATGAGCCTGAAGCTGGAAATTGAAGGGGTGATGTTCAATGTTGTGAGTGGTTATGCCCCACAGGTAGGATGTGAGTTAGAAGAGAAGGAGAAATTCTGGAGTGAGTTAGATGAAGTGATGCAGAGCATCCCCAGAGCTGAGAGAGTGGTGATTGGTGCAGATTTCAACGGGCATGTAGGTGAAGGGAACAGAGCTGATGACAATGTGATGGGCAGGTTTGGTCTTCAGGACAGGAACGCAGAAGGACAGATGGTGGTAGACTTTGCAAAGAGGATGGAAATGGCTGTAGTGAACACGTTCTTCTAGAAGAGGCAGGAACATAGGGTGACATATAAGAGCCGAGGGAGAAGCACTCATGTGGACTACAGCTTGTGTAGACGTTGTAATATGAAAGAGACCAGTGACTGTAAAGTAGTGGTAGGGGAGAGTGTAGCCAGACAACACAGGATGCTAGTGTGTAAAATGACTCTGGTGGTGAGGAAGATGAAGAGGACAAAGGCAGAGCAGAGGATGAAGTGGTGGAAGTTGAAAAAGGAAGAATGTTCTTTAGCTTTCAGGGAGGAGCTGAGACAGACTCTGGGTGGTCAGGAAGTGCTCCCAGATCACTGGACCACTACAGCTAATGTGATCAGGGAGACAGGTAGGAGGGTACTCGGTGTGTCATCTGGAAAGAGGAAAGTGGACAAGGAGACTTGGTGGTGGAACCAGGAAGTTCAGGAGTGTATACAGAGAAAGATGTTAGCAAAGAAGAAGTGGGACACTGAGAGGACTGAAGAGAGTAGACAGGAGTACAGGGAGATGCAGCGTAAGGTGAAGGTAGAGGTGGCAAAGGCCAAACAAAGAGCATATGAGGACTTGTATGCTAGGTTGGACACTAAAGAGGGAGAGGTGGATTTGTACAGGTTGGCCAGACAAAGAGATAGAGATGGGAAGGATGTGCAGCAGGTTAGGGTGATTAAAGATAAGGATGGAAATGTATTGACAGGTGCCATGAGTGTGATGGGAAGATGGAAGGAGTACTTTGAAGAGTTGATTAATCAGGAAAATGAAAGGGAACGAAGAGTAGAAGAGGTGACTGGTGTGGAGCAGGAAGTAGCAAAGATTAGCAAGAGTGAAGTGAGGAGGACGTTGAAGAGGATGAAGAGTGGAAAGGCAGTTGGTCCTGATGACATACCTGTGGAGGTATGGAAGTGTCTAGGTGAGGTGGCAGTTGAGTTTCTGACTAGTTTGTTTAACAAGATCTTGGAGAGTGAGAGGATGCCCGAGGAATGGAGGAGAAGTGTACTGGTGCCAATTTTCAAGAACAAGGGAGATGTGCAGAGCTGTGGCAACTACAGAGGAATAAAGCTGATGAGCCATACAATGAAGTTGTGGGAAAGAGTAGTGGAAGCTAGGCTAAGGGCAGAGGTGAGCATTTGTGAGCAGCAATATGGTTTCATGCCTAGAAAGAGCACAACAGATGCAGTGTTTGCTTTGAGGATGCTGATGGAGAAGTACAGAGAAGGTCATAAGGAGTTGCATTGTGTCTTTGTAGATTTAGAGAAAGCGTGTGACAGGGTGCAGAGAGAGGAGCTGTGGTATTGCGTGAGGAAGTCTGGAGTGGCAGAGAAGTATGTTAGAGTGGTGCAGGACATGTATGAGAGCTGTAAGACCGTGGTGAGGTGTGCTGTAGGTGTGACAAAGGAGTTCAAGGTGGAGGTGGATCTGCATCAAGGATCGGCTCTGAGCCCCTTCTTGTTTGCTCTGGTGATGGACAGGCTGACGGATGAGGTTAGACAGGAATCTCCATGGACTATGATGTTTGCGGATGACATTGTTATTTGTAGTGAGAGCAGGGAGCAGGTGGAGGAGAATCTAGAGAGATGGAGGTCTGCTCTGGAAAACAGAGGAATGAAGCTTAGCCGCAGTAAGACAGAATACATGTGTGTCAATGAGAGGGACCCAGGTGGAACGGTGAGGTTACAGGGAGCAGAGGTGAAGAAGGTGCAGGACTTTAAGTACTTAGGGTCAACGGTTCAGAGCAATGGAGACTGTGGAAAAGAGGTGAAGAGGCGAGTGCAAGCAGGTTGGAACGGGTGGAGAAAAGTGTCAGGTGTGTCGTGTGATAAAAGAGTATCAGCAAGAATGAAAGGAAAGGTGTTGTACAGCTTAGAGACAGTGGCACTGAAGAAAAGACAAGAGGCAGAGCTGGAGGTGGCAGAGCTTAAGATGTTGAGGTCCTCTTTGGGAGTGACGAGGATGGACAGGATCAGGAACGAGTACATTAGAGGGACAGCTCATGTTAGATGTTTCGGAGATAAAGCCAGAGAGGCCAGATTGAGTTGGTTTGGACACGTTCAGAGGAGAGACTGTGAATATATTGGTAGAAGGATGCTGAGGTTGGAGCTGCCAGGCAGGAGGTCTAGAGGAAGACCAAAGACGATATTTATGGATGTAGTGAGAGAGGACATGAAGTTAATTGGTGTGAGTGAAGAGGATGCAGAGGACAGGGTTAGATGGAGGCGCATGATTCGCTGTGGCGACCCCTGAAAGGGAGCAGCCGAAAGGAAAAGAAGAGCAAATGTTAACATGCTAACACATTAAACTAAGCTGGTGAACACAATACCTGTTTTAGCATTGTCATTGTGAGCTAGTTAGCATTGTGATATTAGCAATTAGGTCAAAGCACAGCTATGCCTGCGCCCCACAGAGCAGCTCATGTGGCTGTCAAGTCTTAGTCTTGTTTATCTTTTTCTCCCCAAGTTTTTTTACCATGTGTGGTTGAATTCCTGTCACTAACTTGGACAGTGTACACCAATGTGTCCCTCCTCTGTTACACATGGAGCCACTAAACACTTGTTCCTCTTCCAACAGGTACCTTAAACGTCGCCTACAAACCTGTTGTAATAGTGACATGGTCAGCTTAATATTGACATAAGTAATAAAGTGAATAAGGGACTGAATGCTCCAGCCTTGTCAAGCCAGCAGCTACCTGCTGTGTTTTTGAGGAGCGCCCAGCATGGCGCTTTCCTGAAAAGCCAAATTCCATCTCTAAAGCACTTGAAAATTTGAACCCCTCCGATTGTGAGGCGAGGCACATGCTGCACGGTAATCTCAGTGTTGTAACAAAGAAAATGGACAGACAGTTTCTGATCCAGACGGAAAACGCTGGAGGCATTTACAGATAGATGAAAATTAAATGGAATGAAGTCAAAGCAACAGTGTAGCAAAGGCGTGCCAACTGCCTTCCTAGCACTGTGTGAGGAGAGAAAAAAATTACAGTGCTCTTATTTCTTTTTCTAGGCCTTTGCATGGGCTGCCCCTCTTTATCTCCAGCTTTCATCATTTCTAAATAACAGTATAGGCATCTCACTTTTAATTTAATTTACTGGGCCCTGGCTTACTGACTTCAACGCAGCTCTTGGGTATGCACTTAAAAATGAAACCAACTTGTAATCTCCCTTGGGTGCTCAGTAGTGACGTGACCTTAACAATACATTTGACTTTGAAAATCAAATTACATATGCGTTTTACATAAATATACATTCATATCAGTGGCAGTTTTGGGGGAAAATAAATGAGTCGTTTACATTTTCTGTATTGATTTCGGCCCTGGCTGCAAATCAACTTCCACTGCTCTCAGTCTTTCTGCTCTGTGTCGCCACAGAAAAAAGAAGTGAACTGTTTTTCAATATCACTTTTATTTCATCATGAATTCAGCATTTTCATCCAATTGGGAAAAAGAAACTTCAATAGTTCAGAAGTCATTCTGGGAAGTCAGTCATCTCCCAATCCTCCCTCCTTCCGCCCTTCTCTCTCTCATTCCTGGCATTAATTGTGTCCAGGGCTAATAGGTGCTTACATTAGCACGTTATACATTATTCATGCAACTTTTTTGGAATGCACTGTACACAGTCTTTTGAATTCAACATAACATATGCCTCTGAATTGTACCTGTGTTTGATTAACAGATAGCTAGGGCCAGGTACGGCTAAGAACTTATGCTACCTGTCAAGAAATAAATGATCAACCAATTATATAGAAAATAAATACATTGTACGCAGGTAAGATCACCAAAGAAGCACCCTGCCAGACCTACTTGACAGTCTGAGCCCCCAGCCTGTGTCTGCGAGTTTATTTACATTAGCACATACATCTGTACACACCCATTTGTGCAGCATCCCTGTCCGGGCCTGTTCATTTGGTATGACACGTCTGACCTTGGTGTCCTCTTCGCTTGGCACTGAGATGAGAACCCTGTCTAATCACACTGAGCCATGCCTCAGCTCCTGCAGGATTTGGCTTGCCACCACCCTGACAATTTTTGACTCCGCATGGTCCTTCTGTGGCCCGACAGCTAAATACCAACACATGCTGCTATCAATAGCGTTAAATGCCAATTACATGCTCTCCCTCAGACTTTACTGGCAATTAATGGCATTGGAGCAAAGCTATCCCCTTACAACTTTAATTGATGCATGCACTGTCCTGTTGTTTTTGTTTGTAACCTTGTGGAAGTTGAAGTCATATTCAAAAACTAATACAGTAAGGGACTGTAAAAAAATGATTCGGGTGAGAGGGCTTTGGACACGCCCCTTGATTTAAAAAATGAAATTAAACGTTTTTGTAACAGTTTGGTTAAAGCTGTTAAATCAATATTTTTGTTATAACAATGTCTCAAATGACAATGTGAAAACAATGTGAAGCGGGTCGCTTGCAGTGATGACAACTATCACCCAAATCTGCAGCTCCCCTCGGCTTTACGGCACTTTCGTGAGTTTCAGCTCATTGTTTAGCTTTCCGGCCAGCAACTTTACTGCTTTGGTTCACTTTCATCGCAGAAGGCAGGAGTTTTCAGTGAAGAAGCTCTCAAAACCAACTGTACAATACCTGCTTAGCACCAAACACCAGACAGACACCGTTTGAGACTTGCTTGTGAATATAGTGGAGCATTTAAACAGCCAGATAATTCCCCCAGGAGTTAAGACCAAAAACAGAGCTAAAAGAGAATGAAAACCAGGTGGCCAGAAACACGACTCCAAATGAACGCTAATGTGTAACTGTTTGCTAACAGGTTTGCAGTCTTAACTACTAGTTTAACTACGTTTCTCAGTAGCGTGGTGGTAGCGTTGCTGTTTCCTCACTCAAATAGTTCTTCAGTAGCTTAGCTCTTTTATTGATCAGGCTAACATCCCATTTACCCAACCATTTCAAGTAAGCATGAGCATTTCTAAAGCTAAAATGCAGAGGAGCTTTCTGCTGCAGTCTGAAATAAAACTGCTATGGGTCAGTAAGTGACGGCACCGTCTACACGGACGTATGTTTAGCCAACCATACCCTAGCCAACAGAAGCACCAATCCTTGGGCTGATTCCTACGACGTCTCTGCTGCAGTGGAATAAAGGCATGCGAGCTTGAGTTTATATATTCAGGTGATTCCCGAATAAGCTAACCATCACAATTCAGTGCAGTCTGCAAACACCGGACAGCAATTTGTCAACAGGTAACCACTAACAAGTTACAATTTTTTCACTGTCTGTTGGCAGAAAATGAATAAAATTGTGGCTGGTTTTGGAGCAGTGAGAGCAGAGAGCACAGTTTAATGACAGTTTTATTGATTGAGCAATGACTTGGACTGAAGTTGGTTCAATATTTAAAAAAATAGCTATGATGTAGTGAAGCTACTTTTGCCATGTTGCAGTAGCTTAGCTTGCTAAATTTCTCTGTGGGGTGGCTTCAGTGTAGTGAAGCTTCATTTAAGGTTAACTGGTAGCTTAGCTTACTACACTCTCAAAGTAGCTTACCCAACACTGTAGGTTTGACAGTATTAACTTAAAAGATTATTTCAATGTCAAGGATGTGTTCACAACCTAAGTGGACCAAAAAAATCAGTTAATGCAGGTTTAAATGTGGAAGAACAGTTGCTGAACTGCTGTCCTCCGCATATAGCCAAATGCACTATATTTCATGCACACATGAAGGCCATCTTTTTGATGGAATGATTTGATCTTTATATTTATTTATTATATATACAATAAAGAAACTGAAAGAATTAAATCAAATCTGTCAAGAAGATAAAATACCCTCTGCTCTTCCAAAAACTTTTTAAGACCCTCCCTTCAGCAAAAAGAAAAATGCATAACCCTCCCCCTTTTCTTATCCCCTACCCTATGTAATAATTTTGCATAGACCCTAAATAATGTTTTGTTTTTTTATTGCAAGTTATCATTTGGAGATTAATATTAACAACTAGACCCATTTCCAGCACAAAAAACATTCAGGTTTGCTGTTATTCCAAACTAATAGCGCTGTTGGTATTCAAATAAGACAAAAAAAACATTTCCCTGCTGCATCATGTACTCAGAACCAGTCCCTCTACTGCACCCAAGAGGGATAAATGGAACGAGATGCTTTTGTTTCACTCCAAAACAAAGCAGTCATTCAGAGATTGATCTGATGCTAGAATAACTGCTGGCACTGCAAATATATGATGGTTTATTTCCCCACTTCATCACTCCATGGTCAGTAAAGATTGCATCGGATCAACAGCGTCCTCCTAAGGACATGGTGCAGCATTTGACTGATTGGTTGCCTCGATTGAATTCTACTGTAGTTGTTACCATTGTTTAAGATCAGACTAATGTGATCATGAAGGAAGGCAGTGGAGTGCAGTTGACACAGCTAGAGCAACTAAGCTAATACAGTGGTTAAATAAAGGCAAGGAAGACAACATTATTCCTTGCTGGATGAAAAATACAGGTTTTACCTATGCCTCAGTGGTCAATAGAGTAGAGCATTATGGTAAAGTGAACAAAGCAGAAAAGCAATGACCAATTCGCCTGGAAATGTTATCTCAGCACTGACTGTTTCATGCATTTATTACAAAACATCTTTCATCCATGCATGACTTAACACCGCATTGAGTCATCTGCACCTTCGTTTAAGCTTTGCAATCTGGGAAACGAACCAAAGCTAAGCCGAGCCTTGATGCAATCCGTACAGACTGTCATTCAGTCAGAACTGGCTTGATCCAGACGTATATAACAATGCCTAAAACAGTATGGTGGGGGAAGACAAGAGAAATAGAGACTGCTTGGAGAGAGACGATAAAAATATGGGCAGTAAAAAGGAACAATAACAAATGCTGGAAGGTGATGCGGCCTACACTGTCAGCCAACCTCAACTATTTGCTCTGGGGCCTGGCTGGTCTTCATGCCAATTTCTTTTTCTGTCTGTGTTCGGGAGAAAATATCATGTCAAACCTTCTGCCAGAATTTCATGATTAACGTGTCCTCAGTTAGAAGCAAATATGTTATACCTTGTAAAGCAATAAGTGTTCTTTGACTTTCTCCCATACAAAAAAAGGGACAAGAGAACAGCGTCTGTTGGTGTTAAGAGATAGCAACTTTTATCATACCTTATCTTCAACGGTTCTCAACAAAGAAACAAGAAAAAGAGTCTTCAGCCATGCTATCAGCTCTGTGAGGCTGTACTTAGGTACTCAGTGCTCTGAGCTAAATGCTAACATAAGCATGCTAGCATGCTCGCAGTGACAATGATATTCATGCTGATCGTTTATCAGGTATAATGGTTTACCATGTTCACCATCTTGGTTTAGTATGTTAGCCTGCTAACATTTGGTAAATATCAATAAAAACAACACACAGATGAGGGTGAATGGAATGTCATTAGTTTGGTAGGTATTTTTGGTCAATGACATTGGCATCCAAAGAGCTATGGCTGAAAATGTCATCACTTTTTCATTGTGGTGGTAAGTAAACTAGATGGAACCAGCAGTCTCATCTTAGTTTAGGATACCGCCACACCATTGGACTGTAATGTGGACTCAACAGAGCCATTGTAGAACTGGAAGTAACTTCTTCTTTTTCTGACACCATGTTATCATCCTTCAGACAAAGTGATAGTAATAGCTGGAGCAATGTGGAGTTCAGTATTTACCAAAAGTATCATATTTATCGGCACGGTGCTGTCTGAGGAGGTTATTTGTGTATGTGTGGAATTGCTGCTCCATTTTCATCACACTAGTCCCCCCAAAACAGCGGTGTCACCTGTCTTATTAAAACATGTGTGAGATGGGTCTAGATTCAGAGGAGAATCCACTCAGCAAGAAAATAATAGGGATCGCAGGCTGTCCTCTTGGAGACATTAAACAAGGGGTGAAACTATGGAAATATTGTACAGTTACAGTGTGTCATTCCTAAAAAGCCACGACCACAAAAAAGAGACAAAAAACTGCATGCTATTAGAGCATCAACTGCATTCCTAATACATGGATTTGACCCACAATGCAAATTTGCCAACCTCAGAACTAACCCATTTGCAGCTTGAGGCTTGCAGACGTAACTCTTATTTGTTCTTAGGACAACAATGACGTGAGGGGAACAAGATAAGGAGAGGGAGTTAAAAGGCGAATCCGGATTGTGCTTTTCCACTTGGTGAGGGTAAATTATGGAAAATCAGCTTACAGTAATCCCGGCACTCGTTGAAGGGGGGATCATCCCAGGCGACTTGACACCATTGTGCACTTTTGAAAATGATGTGCTTGTTAGTGATGAGGTATAAAACACACTCAGGCTCATATTTGCAGCTTCATAACCATTAGTGAAGCCTATTGCTTACCCTTTCTGCATCACTCGTGTTCATTATGAATTTTGCACTTGTGTGCTGTTTGTCATCTGAATGTATCTAGCACACGCTGCAGATAGAAACAAATGACTATTTACAGCAGTGATTGTTTGTGTTAGTTGCCATCCTACCCAAATCCAGCAGACATCTGAAGTCATTAACTTTTGTTGCGATGAATGGACAACCTGTGTAAAGATGGCTGCCTCCAGAGCCTCCCCTCAGTGCCACCAGTTTCTGAGCCCCCCTAAAATCTTCTGCCAGATGTTCCTGCTTGCTTCACGATGGAAGGCGAGTCATGGTGTCAGTTTAGAGGGCCACCATATGTCTACACCTGGGGCACATTCTCACTAAGGATGTTTACAGCATTTTATTCAAAATCTGCAACATTAACTGGAACAACTTACTGTTTGGCTCATTTAGCGAGGTGAGAACAATGCTGTTCAAACGGAGATTTGCAGAAAATATCCCTGCTGAGATGCAAGAAAAATTGGAGCCTCTTCAAACCAAAGTGCAATGTAGTTTAATTGGAATGAGAACATCATTTTACCAACCAAAAAAAGTTACCTAGCTAGTGAGCATTGCTTAATTAGCAGAAAACAATGTGGTTTTGATTGTTATGCCTTTTATAGTGTATCAAAATGGGCCGAGTGGAAGCTGCAATCTGGACTGATAATATCTCTTTATGTTTTCCTAAAGTTAGAATCCTCAATATTTCAGTCCTGGTTGGCTTAGAGACACCCGTGGTTACTGTTGGAAACAGCAGCAAAAACTTCTTGAGCACATACTTTGTCAGAAAACAACGGAGAGCAACTGTCGTGTCTGTTTACAGTACAGCCAAACAAATGTATGTTGTTTTAATGTCATCATACCATGAGCTGAAACTGATTTGCTGTCAAAATAATGCAGAATGTTTTGTTTGTAGATGCAGTCTACACCAATTGCAGTCAGTGCTTGTGACAAATATATGTGTCCTTTGAGTGCTTCACAATGAAAGCCATACTGTGTTTCCCTAGTTGACTGCTTTTAATGCAAAGCAGCAGGAAATGTTCAGTTAGCAGTTCTGCTACGGTGTTAGGAGAGTGAACAGTAAACAGTGAGGGTGATAGCAATAAGAAAAATATACAAATAGTAATGCTGAATTGCATGCATCCCTCATTTCCTGTGAAACCCTCGTACAACTTGAATCCTGTAGGAGAATGGCCACTACCAATAAAAACTACTAGAGGTAATTACAAAGTCTCAATACATTGAATGGTTCTTGCAGAAAAAAATGCCAACTATAAATAATATCACAAATGGAGTATGAATTTGTGAAGATTTTAAATTTTGTAACTGAATCTAATCAGACCTGTTAGAATTATCAAGAAAGGCAACCAACATAACTTTTCAGACAGACATATTCCAAAATTTACTTTCATTTGAATCAAGAAAAGTAATGTTGTGTTTGACAGCCCAGTGGTAAGAAGACAGACTGTGTGAGAATGAATAAGAAAGGAAACTGTACAGCTTGTCTTGTTAAAATTCAACTGATATGGCATTAACTGATGTAAATATTATGTTATAACTGCATTATGCTACAGCTTGATACAGAGCACATTCAAATGTTTCAGTCAGTGTTCATTTTCAGTGTTTTCAGTTTTTAATGAGGGATTGGATAAAAGTATATTTATGTGCCACCAATTCCTGTGCTACATTGTGCAAAGACCTAAAACTATAATCTCTCTGAAAATCAGCAGTCGTCCATCCCTTGATCATTTAAGTGCATGCTTGATTTCTCCTGCACCTGCCTAATGCATGTTCATACTGCATATTTATGCAAACCCTAGTCTAATTTTCCTTATGTGATAAAAGCCGTACAGCATCAGCATTAACACACAGGAAGCCTTTCCTCCTGGACTGTTTAATCTACCTGCAGAGTTTATAGATAGCGAACGCCATTTCGAACCACTACAGTCCTGTCGAGTAATGCTCTTAAACAATTGCTTCTGTTGTTAATTTGGACTTTGTAACTACATACTGTATGTCTATAATTTTCCACATCTGCACTCTCATAAAGACACAGCTTATTCATTTGTATCAAAAGCACAGCCCACTTTAATTTAAAAAGGGAGCAAAGATTAACATTGATTTCAGAGAGAAGTGAGCTACTGAACACTCTTCCTTAAAAAAAAACTAAGCTGTTGGCAATTTTCTTTTTCTCTCTTTCCCCTCCAAGAGTTTTAATCAAGAAAATGTCTCCAAGTAATTATGTCAAAAAAACAAGTAAAGTAAACCAAGGGGACTTTATGAGAGGGTTAATAAACCATTCTCTGCTGAAAGGTGGGAAGTCTCGCCTGTCCAATTCCAAGAGAAAAATGGCTCTGTAAAATCACTTGACACATCCATGCACTTAAGATCAGAACTAAGAACACCAACAAAGTAAAGCAAACTTGGAGATCAACAGATCTTGATTTGTTTCCATTGGACATATGGAGAGTGACAGGCAGGAAGCAGACAGGAAATGGCGGCGGGGGGGGGGGGGGGGGGGACTGAAAAACAAAATAGGGCCCCCGGGGGAACAGAAAAGGGAATGGTTGGAACCACCGGGGCCATGAGCCCCTGCCTCTTTTACACCCTTA
>CM022475.1:12417430-12475102 GCA_011952105.1 Coreoperca whiteheadi
AGGGTATGACATGCAACATAGGTCTCCAGCTGGAATCGAACAGGCAATGGTTGCAACCATGCGGCCATGTGACATAGGCTGTGCCGTTCGGGTATCAAGGCGCCCCAGCTGAGTACTGTGAAGCATCATCACTAGGAAATGTTCGGTTTGCATCTGCAGTTACTTAATACAGCTCTGATACAGCATTAGGAGACTGAACAGTAAACAGTTAGGCTCAGTAAAAACAGTAATGATGGATTACATGCTGCATTGTTTCCTGTGAATCTCTTGTGCGTAGGTAGGCCATTTTAATCAAGCATGATAATGGCGGACTCCGCCTCTAACAATGAAAAATAATACATAGTGTGGTAATTACAAAATGTAAATACTTTTAATGACTACAGCTGAAAAAATGCCTATCATTAATAGTATAAAAAACAAGTTTTGATTTAATGAAACTCTTAAGGATTACAACTTTAAATTTCTGTAGAATGAATGTTACTAGAGCTGTGTGTCTACTGTACAAGTTTATAATAATTTATAATGTTTGCTTCACTTTTATCAATATACTAGGTCTACACATATGAGGAATTTGCTTTCATGTTTTGGTGCAAAACAGTAAACATAACAAGGAATATAAAGAAGTATAACAAAACATAAATAAGTACTTCAGGTGAAGAATCCTAACTATAAAATGGACAACATGATATTAAATAATATTAAACCAGAATGTTATAAGAAAATAATAATCATGGAGGGAGCTTCTGTCTGTCTTTCTGCCTGTCCGCAACTGGGCTGTTTGCTGTCGCTTACTGAAAACTACAACCCTTGATTAAAAACATCCCATTTCTCTACTAAGCTAATTAAAAAGAGAACAGATTCCTGGAATGCTTCTTGGGGATATGGGAGCAGTGAGCGTAGGCTTTGGCTGGTTGGGAATAGGAAAAGGGATTTCCAGCGGGTATGCAGTCTGTTCTCATGAAGCCCCAAGACACACGCTTGACATTGAAGTTTTGACCTTGATCAGGATGTTGTGGAGGCAGTATGGGTGAACAGGCCTCTGTGGCTAATTTTATGAGTTGTTATGGTTCATATGATGCAGCTGGTGGAGATGGTGATGGAGACAATGATACTTTAAAACACAAACATAGAAGATAGAAAATAGTTTGACATTTTAGAAAATTCCCGGAAACTACAAAACCAAATCTCATCGTGTAATGTCATTAGCTTTTTTTGCTGATAGTTAGAAGCGAAGATTGAGCGCACTCTTTCTATGCTAACTAAGGAGCTAGAACCAGAAGACAGCTAGCTTAGCTTAGCATAAACACTGGAAGCAGGTGGAAACAGCTAGCTTGGCTCTCCCTAAAGTTAAAAGATACTAATTAACACTTCTTGGCGACCAGCAGCTAGTAGCAGTGACTTGATAGGGGACCAGCAGAGAGCGGTTGTTAATCAAGAAATAGCTATAGCATGTATCTTCCAGTAAAACCACAACTTCTTTTTTAAATTGCAGTTGTGTACATATTAAACAAAGAATATACAACATGTTAATTAGTGAGCTTTAGAGGTACTAGTCAGCATACTTTTGGGATTTGGATAGAGCCATGCTAGCTTTTTCCCCCTACTTCCAATCTTTATGCTAGGCTAGAGTGGTATCAATCATTTCATCAAATTCTAGTCAAGATAGTGTATAACTGCTTGTCAATTTAGAGCGTGACCTCTGACCAGCTGTTAAGAAGTTGCTAAACTTGTTGTCCAAAATTAATTTTGTGGGAAAATATGTGTGAAATATTTATAAATATAAAATATTCTGTATTATTTGACATTTAAAGGCCATTTTTATACAACAGCATGTACTTTGTTAAACATTAAGTAGGCCTACACTGACAAGAGAAAATTTAAATTAAAATTTAGTTATACAGTGGCTGGAGTCTGTAATTAATCATTAGGTCAGTCAACACATGGGCATAATGTCTCAACTAGCATTTGCCTAATGGCCATCAAGGCAGCAGAGAATTTGACATTTAGATCATGCTACTGTGTCATTTATAGAGTACTGTAACTGGCAAAGATTCAGAACCATTTGTTTTGCCTTGATGTGACTGGCTTACGGTCAGAGAGACTTTACCATAGCCAGTAGGGACAGACAACAAGCAAAACTCAAAGCATAGGCTAACTGAGGCAGTCAAATGTTAGTACCTCAAAAAGTTACAGGTATCTTTCACAGGTGACTTTGATGTATCTTATCCAAAAAAGACAAATTATATCGGCATTTGGCACCTGATGGGTGGTAATGTCAGACTGGCTTGTAGGTGGCAGATGGGTGGGCTTGCAGTTTGTCAGATGACCACATCCTCTGCTTCTGTATGGCTCAGTGAGGCGTTATGTGTTATACCCCTTCCCCCCTACCGTCCTTCCCACTAATGATACTTTCCTTCCTCCTCTTTTTTCACTTCTCCCCTCTCTGATCTCCTTTCTCCTCTTTATCCTCCTCCTGCACTTTTTTCTTCCAGCTCCTATTTCCAGGCCCAGATCTGTGTGTGCACGGGTCAAGCCAGTCAGTATGGAAAGTGGGATCTGACAAATAGCTTGTATGTGGTTGGTGAGGAAGGATTAGCTCCGTATATCCCTGTCAAGCAGCCTGAAAGACAATTCTGCAATGTCCATCAATTCCACTAGGGGCTGCCGTAGCAGGCATGTGGATGGGTATATGGAAAGTGTGTAAATCCACTTACCCACTCAACATTTACTCAGGGATTCAGACAAAGAAAGTCAAGAGGCTTCACTTTTCCTTGTTCTCTTCCCTTCTCCATAACTCCTTCACTCTTTCCATGGATGTTATCTACATATTACACAACCACGAGAGTGCAATTTCTCAGCTCACTAACACATTACCTGAAAGTGTGAATCAAGTTGCGTGTGAGAGACAAGATTTCATAGAATTCCCTTACATTTGTCAGAACCAACATGTGCCCAAGGCCACTCAATATTTCACTTTCGAAGCAGTGATCTCTGTTCATTTCACATAAAGGCATCTGATCCACATGCTTTGGTTCCTCAGATGGGCCTCTTACACCTCATGAATTGCTGATGCATTGCAGGTTTAACAGACCAGCTCCAGCTCTTCCAGTTATAATGCCTTTCAAATGCTGATCCAGGATGCCCTTGCCATAACAGAATGGGCAAAGCCGAGAAAGCCTCAGGACAGAGTGGGCTGCATAAGACACTAACAGAGAGCAGAGAGGAGAGCAAAGCTCTATTGGATAACTGCCTGGCTTTTTCCGCAGCACTTGACCCTGGCACATACACCTCCCCACTCCCTCCTCCACCTTCTTCTCCTCCTCAGCACCGGCAAATGAAGTGTCCCCGCTCTCAGCTCTGATCCTGAGAACCTATGACAGCCAAAGCCTTCCTGCTCTCTGAAGTAAGCCCTGGCAGTGATAGGCTAGTTTGCTATTCCCCACTCCAGCCCAAGCTGCAAGGCATGAACACAGCCGAAACAAAGCCTGTGTGACTGCGGTGAATAGAACGAGTGAGGGAAATAAGAGGAAAGGTAAAAAGGTGTTTGACCTTACCTGTCAGAGTGTAACTTTAAGGTTACTTTAGGTGAGAAACGCTGCACTCTCATGCTGGGATTTAAGAAGGGATGGGCAAAAAAAAAAGAACAGCCAGACAATGAGCCAAGTATCTTTTAGTTAATCATTTTCATTTTTCATAAAGTTAAGCTAGCACGTCCTAAAATGTCATACTTTATGACTGGTTTATAACCTGCAACTACTGTTTATTCATGTTAATAAATAATTTATTAATGCTTTATTGATCATATTGTGAAAAATCCTGGTGGTGATGTATGTCCTCTTCTGAGCTCTTTAATTCATCTTGAAGGCTGACTAGAAAGTGAGAAACCTTTAATTAATGACTAACGCTTAAATACATGTTAATTAAATGCTTATTACAAGCTAACAGAGTCTTCTCACAACCTGGCACCCAAAAGCTTCTAATTAAAGTCTTAATACTGATCTACAACTTATAACTGCTTGTTTTATTAATAAATGACCTATTAATGCTTTATAGATCAGTAAGCCATTAAGAAGAACAACATTTGGGTCACCATGTTGTTAAAAATCCCATCCAACCTGTGACCGTTGTAATTCTTTATTATTATTATATTTTTTAATTTTAAATGTACTACATAGGTGATCCATCCACTGGTTTGTTTTGGTCTGGACCAGAGCGCAGAGCTTCCACACATTACAACCCTTGTAGCTTTTACAAGGCCCCTTACAAACAGATTATCATCAATCCACAGAGGTAAGGCAATCATGTCTCTCTAAGACAGATTGCTCTGTTAAGGTGCTCCATAATTTAATATCCTTCTCGTTCTTCATCTCCCCTCTTTCTCTCCCTCCTCCCCTCCCTCCATCAGCCTGGCAAAGTCATGCTGAGTTCCTTAAAATGTATTAAATTATGATGTGTCATGAAACTAATTCTCTCCCCCGGAGTATGAATCACATGACGAATCCCTCTCTGGCCTTACCTTTGACACACTGTATGCACATAGCAGGGTAATAGATTAAAATTAGCCTCAAGTTCCTTAAATTATTGACCCTGGCCTCGTTTTTTGCCTCCTGTCAGCAATCAGTTTACAGGGAGGTGTGAGTGCTAATGCTAAATGGAGGGAGGGAGGAGGGGTGGGGCCACTTTACTTCACGTTGCTGTCAAACTGGCCCGTTAGTCTTTCCTAAAGACTTTTGTTGAGCATGTGGGAAATTAATGGATAAGCGGTAGGTGGGACTTAAGTTTCAGCGTTGCAACACTACATCAATGAAATGGCTTGTTGGTGCACTCTTAATAATGTACCTTTAAAAATTCATGGATGAAATTTGAATTAATTAAATTTTTAATACCCACCATTTATTATTAAATCTTTTCCAATGAATATTTCACATTCTAATCTTATTAACAGGATAGAGTGTTAAGACTTTCTTTGCCACACAACAGATTTTCCTTAACTTTTGTTTACCCACGATAAACCTATTCTGCAGTCCAGTCTCCAATGTAATTCAACTGGATAAAATGAAGTGAATGGTATGCATGGTGCTCACATTTAAAAGGACTTTTTGTGCAATTGCTCATTTGTGTGCTTTATCAAGTCTGAAAATGCACACTCTGTTGGAATTTCAAGTCAGCTCCTTGACCTTCAACGTAGCACACTTCTGTTTACAAGATGATATATTTGTAGCTTGAGAGTAACAATGCAATGCAATACAATGCAGAATTTGATCTATTTGGATCTAAAGCCATACATACACTCAGGCCATTTTGGTACTTGTGGTCTATAGCTAACTAGCCACCAGGCCCAATGTATGCGCTTGTGTTTTATTAATTCTTAACAACCTCCAGCAGAAAGAGAAAAGCAGTGTTTTCTCTTCAATTCTCCCCTACTTGCCTCTCCGTGTAGACCTTGTGAATCCCACAGGCTGTTTTTATGGATCTCTGCGTGTTTTTGCTCATTTTTTTCCTCCTCTCAAGCGGCACAATATCTTTGTTTACGCGGTGATGTCCTCCTAGAGGGTCAGATCACCTGCGTTTGTGTACACAGGTCAGATCCGTGGGGAGTTGTCAGCGGTTCTCAATGTCTCTAATGAACTCCAGCCGTTTGACTGACAGACGGGTTATAGGCCGGGAGTAAACTGCAGTGCGATGTGCCGAGCTGCTGTGTGACTGATTGGATACATGCTTAATGAAGCGACACACACACACACACACACACACACACACACACAAGACACACGGTGTCACAGATCTGTTTGGAGCCATGTTAGGGGTTGTTGAGCGTGTGAACACTTCTGTATGCAACAAGTATATGTTTGTGTAGTGCTATTTGCAAGCACAGGAGAGAGTGGAAACTACTGTATTTGAGTCTAGTGTGAACTGTACTCTGTGGTAGTGATTCCTAACCAACTCAAACCCCAGGGGGTACTTCTGCAGTTGCAGGAGGTACGTGGAAAGATTGTGGAGCAGCAAGTAGTGATTTGAGAAAATAGAGATGACTATTTGATAAGAAAAATATATATTAAGCCGGCTGTAACACTTAGTAATGGAAAATTAGAAAAAGCAATGGATAAACATTTGATAGATAGCTTAATTAATTACTAAAGAGTTGAAATATTTCACTAAAAGTAATAGATAAATAGGTGAAAAATAAACATAGGCCTAATGGATAAAATGTTGAAATTGATAACTAAAGAAAGAAAGGTTGAAATAGTTAGCTAAAAGTAATGGATAAATGGTTGAAATAACCAAAGTAAGAACAGTTTGAAGGAACATGCCACTTTTTTTGAAAATAGGCTCATTTTCATGAGCGCGCTGCATAATATCATTGCGCCGTTGCACCCATGGTACAGCTGCAAAGTCCCTTGACTATTACGCAGGAATGAGAGAATAGGTCCTAGCCATATCGGTGTAGAGAATCACAACTTTTCATTTTCACGATGTAAGTACACAAGAGTCGAGTTTTAGTCAATAGGAAAAATACTGAAAGTGTCTTTGGTCATTTTTGAACGAGATGCTAATGGTCTAATCCGATTCAATGATGTATGCTAAGCAATGCTACAAGTGCTACCGCCAGACACTAAGATCGGCTGAATGGATTCAAAAATGGTAAAACTCAACTATTTAACACTAGGGGACTTGGAAAATTAGCCTATTCTCAAAAAAGTTGAGTGTTCCTTTAAATTGTTTGTTAAAAGTAATAGTTAGATAGTTGAAATAGCTTTAAGTAATGGATAAATGCTAAACTAGTTGACTTGATGAATAAACAGCTTAAATAGTTAGCTTAAAGTAACAGAAAAACGGTGGAAAAATTTGGCTTCTGCCACTCCAAATCATAATTTAATGCAAACTTGCAAACCAAATGGACCTAAAAATTGACAGTTTAACGTGGTGTTAAATAACACCAGTTCAACATCAGCTCTGATGAACACATCTGGAACATGATGGTTGGTGTTGATGAAGTGGTACTTGGTTCATCTGAGCGGGGAAGTGGGGGTATGTCTGAAATCAAACAATGGAAACCACTGGTCTATCGCATGTTTATGGTTGTTACAGCTTTTTATTCAGTTACAACTTCCATGTCTATTATCTCTAAAGGTTTATTTCAGGTATAAATATTAGAATCAAAGCTATTTGGCCCAAACTACCCTGTTATATAACAACTATTGGGCCCCAGACTGTAGCATTATCTTTACAGTATATGTTTTACAGCATGAACTCTGTCCTCTCAGTTTAAATGCAATCTAGATGGATGCAGTGGACTGCCCTTGAAACCAGCATCACTCATATTCTTCATCAAAATAACTCTTTTGGCAGCCGACTCAGGGGAATCCAGGGCAATATAACAGAAAATAGTCAACATCTCATACTGTCGCTGTCCTTCTGCAATGCTTTTTTTGTTTTGTTTTTCATTTTTCTTCTTTAATGATGAATACTCGAACCTCAGGTGTGTAGTACCTCGATCTGTGTGGCTTTGTTGTCTTGTCAGTGTCGTGACTTTGAAGTCATATTTTACGTTGCACAATGCTCATTTCCTTTCTTTTTATATTTATTTATTTATTTGCCCATGGCAGTCCAATATCATTATTTTCCCCCTGAATGAAAAAGAGCGAAATGACGTCGATAAAAGAAGAAAAAGAAAGAAATCTTGCTCGTGCCAACTTTTCCACCAATTTTTGACTCGTCTGAAAACTCAGTTACTCTTTCAATTATTCTAAACTAGAAAGATCTCTCCAAAGAGCTGACAACACTGACAAAGCTAGTGTAACATCTATCAGCTTGGAAATAATTTGATGTCAGTCACATTTGATTTGTTGCATATCGCAGATAGTGGTGGCAGGATTGATTCACGGTGACACATTTTTGGGGGGGAAAACACAAAGAGAGGAAATGAGAAAAGGTTGTGATTTACCATGCAGCGATCCTTTTATTTTGTCCCTCAACTTAATGGGAGTAGCCCATCTAGCGCCTTACACAGCCCATCAGATTGTTAGCAATTAACAACAGGGACTTTCCATGTTGTTGTTTCATTAATAAATCTAAATGTAGTTATGTGTTGCCCCCCAAGTCAATATCACATTTGGTTAAATTTCAAAAAATGGCAGCTGTGGTGTGCAGCAACTCGTCGTTTTGTGTCAGAAATCCAGAGCATGCAACATTGCAGCATATTTGTTAACAGCCAACTCCCAATTTTATTTGATGTAATCCTGTCCCAGTTCATTGTGGGGATCTGAAGCTAGAGCGGAGAGCTTATCTTTGTGTCTGTGTGCTGAAAGCTCAGGCTCAGGCACTAGAATCTGCAGTGTGATATACAGTGCTGGCTGCTGAGTCGTACTGCGCTGGAGATCACGCCTGCCGCTCTCCAAAACAAACTACAGACATAAACGCGCATGCATGCTAGCACTGCAAGCACCAGGTGTGGCCTCACACATAAAAGCACACACACACTCTTTGTCTTAGTCATAAACACACCATACAGTATGCTCCTCGCTCTATCTAATAACTGTTTCATTCTTTATTCATGTCTGTCCGACTCTGACTGCTGCTAATGCTGCTACTGCTGTGTTAACAGCAGATAAATGGCAGCGATCATAGTCTAGATTACATTAGATCTCCAATCAAGAGGTAATGGGTGTGGTCATGGCAACCACATCCAACAGGCAGGGCAGGATGGGGGGAGGAATGAGGAAGGTTGAAGAATGTCAAGACTCAAAACATACTTATATATGTTTTGTGTTGTATTTGTGTATTTGTGTCTTCACCTCTGTCTGATAAACAGACAAACAGATCACATTGGTCTGTACATTTTACTCAGTGGGCATACAGGCCACACAAACAGGATCACATACACACAAATTCTTGTATCTGGGGCAAGCTGTTTAGCATGAAGTGTTGAGTCTCATTTCCTTCCATACTTTTTAATTCTTTTGACAAACTTCCACCCCTCTGGATAGACTTCACTGACAAACAAAACACATCTGAAAATCTGCTTTCATGAAGAGCTTTTATTTCTACACTTGCACTAACCCTCACAGATTGACTCCAAGACAAAGATCCACACACACGTTGAACTGACAGAATGACAGGCTTGATAATTTTTGCCCCAGAAGATGCTGATACATTTTATTGGATTGCTTTGACTCACATGACCTGATGAAATGTGAAAGAAAAGTATGGTATTTGTGTTGAAACAAGAAATCTGTTTGTAATAAAAATGAGATGTCTTTCGTCAGGTGCGATTTAAAATAACTGATGATAATAAAGTCAACATGAAACATCGTCTTGAGGATTAGTAGATTACCTTCCATTCCTCTCTTAGTGATCTTCACACCATATATAAGTAGAAGTCCTCTACTGTCTACGGTAAATGGATTGGGCTTTATAAATATATATAAATAAAAATGTAATTAAATTAAATTGAATTGAAAACATTGCCCCATAGTGCCACTAGTGGTTAAAAACTCCAACAGGTTTATTTAATATCAGGTGTAAATTGGGATATTTTTCTTTGATGGACCCAAATAGTAACATATCTCTGCTACACTCCCTCTTTTCTCTTCCCTTGGATCCTAACTGGAATGTGAATGAACTTTGTCTCATCAGAGTCAGAAATACATACATATGGCATGAGGGATGAATTGGCCATGACTGGAGGTTTTTATCAATTCAAATTAAAGTTCGCAGAGTTATTGGCCTAGTGCTTTTCCAGCTCTCATTTCTTCTCCTGTAATTTTATGGTCAAAACCGCAAATGTTACATAGGAAAACTGAGTCAGACAGCTTTATCTGTGTTTGTATAATTTTAAAAGGTGTTTTCCCATTTAAGCAATCTACAAAAACAACTTAATTTAAAAGACTGCCGCTGCAGTGAACTATTTCTTTGATAAACACCATCTTCAAACCGTTAGAAACCTTGACATTTACTTTTTGTACCCAACTGTTTTCACCCAATAAACCATGCTGACTCTTGGAAAAATGGGAACAACGGCTTATATCTTTGTGAAATACAGGGGCTGAGATTTTCAGTGCTGCCATTGACATCTGACTTGTCAAACTAAACTCCATTGCAGCTCTGAATTTTTCATAATTTTTCTTTTTCGCCAGGCAAACAACAACAATGCCCTCACATCTTTGCTGCTTTTCTTCTTAACCCCTCCCACACACTTGCAGTTATCTTGTTGTCTTCTTCTATCGCAGTTGTGAGGAAAATATCACCTCAGGTCTCACCTTTCAAGTGTTGAGAAAATGCTTGAAACCTTGACAGAAGCTCTAAACATGTTGCCCCTTAAATATTAGGCTTTGTGTGAGAAAGGCATCTTGGAGGCAGCCGTCACAGAGCCCGAGGGTAAACATGCAAACCTTGATTAACTTGTGTAGTGCCTGTTTTCTTTCCTAGGAAAGCATTAACTCTGCTGGCGCATACTGTAGATTTCTATACATAGCATTGTGTAAGCTTTGTTTTTGTAGACGAGTTTGCAAAATGAAAAAGGGGGAGTTGAGAATAAATATGGCAACGTTATTGAGTACAACCCTGATTGAAATCTTATCTGGGCCAATGTCATGAAGAAGTTTACAGTGTTCCTAATATACTGTAACGTAGATAAAGGAATATGATTTCAAAAGGATTTCAAATGCACTCCAGTGTGCCACAGTCATTCACAGTGACTGTGATAGAATGTTATTGGTGAGAATATACTGTATCCAATATCTTCACTCAGGCAGCAGAGAGCATAAAATAAACCTTTAATCACTGAAGAGTGAACACAATGTCCACAGAGCTGCTAAGCTGCCCAGATAAAAAGGAATTATGTGTGTGTGCGTCTGCCACTGTGAGCTCTCATGCATGCTCTTGATTGTGTTTGTATATGTGCATGTGTTTTTTGTATGTATGGGATATTCGTTTGAAACATTTTGCTAAAGGAACATGAACTAAGTTTTGTGGAGACAGATTAAATGGCAATAAACATTCCCCCAATTTGAACATTTAGGTTAAATATGGTGGTTTCTATCAGGGTTTTAGAAAAACACAACAGCATTGTTTCAGACCATTCAAACCGGCAATTGTCAATACAAAGAATTCAGTTGAGGTGAGGGGTAAGGGTTTTGTCATGGTTTAAAAAAAGTTACAAACATTTAAAATTCCCTCACAGAATATAAATTCTTCACAAGTCGGAAATTAGCCTAGGATACCAGGATTGAAAAAAATATATATATATACAGTACATTTCAATACATATTTTAAAATTTTAATATGCTGATTAGATTAGTTATACAGTCTTTCACTGCATTATAGAATTCAACAAATAAAAATGTTGTTCTCATGGAGATGAATGTGAAGAAGTGTAGAACAGAAGTGTCAACTCATCATATACATTGACAGATCACAACTGAATGTCATATGCAGGCAACAAATTGGAACTAGGACCCTGTAGCCTTATAGCCCTGTATGTGTGTGTTTTTTTGCACATATGTTCATTTGAAGGCTATTGCTATTTTCTGATTAAAACCAAAGAACAAGAATGTGACAGTTCTTCATGTAATTTAAAGGGTGTGAATAAAACAGGCTGAGATTTCTACATATAGACCCACCTACATACTCACACACATGTATGTATAGGCACATTGACATGCAGTGGCATGCACATAGCGCATTGGGCACTGTAACTTTCTTGTCTTGGGCTAAGACAAAACTTAGTTAGTTAGTTAGTTGATCTCACATGTTGCCTATAATGTGACCCAAGCAGCAATGCCCTAAGGATACGATTTTGATTAAGCCAAAAAGACATAACAGGAGACACTTGTGTGACAGATTGTTGTTGACTGTACCCAGTTTAACCCCGGTGCCCTGTGTGCCAACCTCTTACCCCAGCTGCAAGCGTGTTAGGACTTTCATTTGCTGCCAATGTGCCTTGAAGCATCTGTGCACACACAATGCAAACATACAAGTACTCAATATTACTCCAGGTGTAGCTTTGACCGCACAGATACAGATTGCCACACAACACATATGTTCACTTGCCACCCAGCTCATCAAATGTGGCATGAACAGAGAGTTCATAATTATAGGCTGTTTTCAAATGCCTGCCCAACTATTCCCTGGAAATGTGGTTTCATAATAGAAGCCCAGCCTCTTTGTCCCCATGGAGGAGAATAATATCTACCTACATTAATTATGACTTATTGAAATACAAAATTGCCCCAGGTGCTGTTTGACTGACAGGTAGCCTTACAACATAGGAAAGCCCCCTTAAATGTATAGGCCTCGCAGTAAAATGTTACCCTCTAATTGGCAATTTACCACCCGCTCAATAGTCAGGATTGCTTTCTCAGTGTCTGTAGAGGTATTAGCAATAGTGTTTTTCAATATCCAGATTAATTTCTTAAAAGCCCGCCTTAAAAAACTGTTGGGATTGCAAATAAAGAGGATGAGATTTAAGGGGGAAAAGTGCTCATCTTGGAAGTATTGTGAAAGCGCGCCAAGGAAGTGAGAGAGAGAACGGTTGACAGAGAAAGACAGAGAGAGGGAGATATAGGAAAACACAGAGAGAGAGACCAGGAGCATTAAACTTGAGTGAAATAAATTTGCTTAGCAGGTACTTCTGTTGTAGTCGCCTCCACTGAATGAGGAGATCAGTCTTGCTGGTTCTGCATTGCCATTTCATCTAAATCCCCCTCTCCATTTTTTTTTCATTCACAGGCCATTCATTTTTAACGCACTTGCTATTAATAGATACTATAAATACTCTAATATGTATGGTTTGTACATCCAGCCAATTGAGATGCCTCCACTGCCAATGCTTCATGGGAAATAAAGCTGAATTATTCAATTAATTGTTTAGACAATCAACATAAAATTAATTGCCAACAATTTTGATTGAAGTCATATAACAAAAATGCCAATGATTTACTGGTTGCATGCACTCTGGTTCTAAATGTGAATATCTGAAGATATTTGAACATGTCACCTTGGGTTCTGGGTGGAGTCTGCATGTCCTCACCGTGTTACCTTGGGTTCTCTCCGGGTTCTCCGGCTTCCTCCCACCACCCAAAGACATGCATGTGTAGGTTAATTGATAACTCTAAAATTGCCCCTAGTGGATGAATGTGAAAGTGAATTGTTGTTGTTGTGGTTTTATTAGGATCCCCATTAGCTGCCCATTTAATGGCCGCTAGTCTTCCTGGGGTCCTCTTAAAAATTGCCATTACATAATTCAAATGAGCAATGCATTTCAAAATATATCACAACATACCAAAATAATAAACGTCAATAAATGTACATCAATGAAAAAAAAAAGTAAGACAAAAGGTTTAAATTATAATGATAATTAGTCTTATTTTGATGTTCATAGTATAGTCTGCAGTACATGTTCATATACGTATTCATATGGTCGTCTGCAGTAATTGTAATGTTAATATCTTTTTGAGTGTGAATGGTTGTCCGTCTCTGTGTCAGCCCTGCGACGAGTTGGCCACTGTCCAGGGTGTACCCCGCCTAAGGCCCGAAGCCACTGGGTTAGTTTTCAGTTACCCGCGACCCCCAACGGGTACAAGCGGTAGAAAATGACTGACTGACCTTGGGTTCTGAGGTTCTGAACTAAAGTACTAAAGTTCTGAACTGAACCATAGCAATTGTGCACATGCAGGTTTCCTGTGCAATGAGGGATTGTTACTAACATTTCAGGTATGCTAATTTGTAATTTTACCTCCTAATAAAGTGGTTTATTTATCGTCTGACCACCCTTGCCTCATGTTTGGACTTTGTTTTAGCAATTCAGCTGTGTCCCCAGACCTCAGCAATTAATTTGGTGAATACAATATGTATCAGAAATGATGACCAAAACTAACGTAAATTTTGCTGTAAATGTAAGTACAACTGTGTGTGCTTAGATTTCAACAAATAAGTGACATTCCTTGAGGCAATTTATCAGACTTAGCCCTGCTCCTTCTTGAGCCACAAAAGGCTTTATACAACTTTTTTCACATATGCAGTTGTACTCCCCAAGACCTGCAAACAGACTTTGTCATCTAAGTACTTTAAAGTATATAGATGATAGATGCCCTTTGCTTGTGTGTGTGTGCTCCACAATCTACCAAAAATCATAAAGTCCTGCTGTGAAAATCCGGTCCAGCAAACAGGTTCAGCCACTTCCCATCCTTTGCTGGTTGTTTGTTAGCCATGGAAAAACTTTTTAAAGTTTGCAGTAATTAAAAGGAAGGGGGATGTCGAAGTGCCAGTGGAAGTACACTGCAATATCCCCACTAAATTCTTTGTAATGGTGAGGTGAGTCACTTGCCTTAATTAGTTTAGTCTTTCTTCTCCCTCTCTCTCGTAGAGTCATTAATGTCGACGTGTACATTTTTCTTTCATTTGAATGGGTAAATAATGAAAGCGGAGTGACAGTTGGGGGGTGAGCTAGTCACAATACTTTTTAAAGCAGCAGGAAGGCAGCAATTAACAAGATCTGACAACCCAGAGGAACACACAAATACACATTCAGGCATACACAACATAAAATCAAGTACATTCGGTACATACTAAGATACAGACATACTGTTTGCAAACTTCAAACCACTATATTCCTTCAATCCTTGAAAAAATTAATATGCAGTGTGTTGCTCCTGATTCACCTTTGTTGGACATGTGTATTAAATAATAGAAATCACACTTGCGCAAAATCTATCCTGAGCTAATTTTGATGCTCCTCAGTGTGTCACTGAGACCTTAGTCTGGACTTTCTGTCAAGGTGACAAACCTCACATCAAAACAACGTGCATCAGAGAGATAGCTGGACCATTGTTCAATTAGCAAAAGAACGCTGTAATTGTTTGGATGCTGCTCTCCTCCGTAAACTTAGCAGTGAAAATTAATTGTAGCGAGTAAAAACACTCCTCAGGGAGATGAACAATTAGAGAGTTAGGTAAACAAACCCTTATCTATTACGGGTGAGTGGCTGATAAGGATTGATGAGAAAAGTTTGATTTTCACACAAAAAAAGAAAAAAATGTAATTGGCAAAACTTTTCTCACATATGAGAAGCATCTGCCCGAGGGTCGAAATCTGAACGAGTCATCATGATCAAGATTTAATTACATTAATAAAATTGTTATTTTTCTCTTTTTTTGTTTGATGATTGAATGATTGAGTACACAATGTTAACTAATCATCAGTGAAAGATTACGTGGTTGCTATAGTTATTTTTATTGCCTGTGTATTAATTTGTCTACTCGGTTGATCATACAGTCACAATTATACACTAGTTTTTGGGTCTGCCTAAACAGATTCTCCCAACCGGTTCTTTATCCGTCAAGACCAGTCAATAAGCACACAGACACAGTGAGTCTGCTTTTTTCTTGCGCAAGGGAAGTGCACCCGGAGTGTGTGTAGCTGGTGCTATCCACACTCTGTTCGAGTTGACTTCTGGGGTGCACCTCCTCAACGCTTCTTTTTATTTTAACACACACACACACACACACACACACACACACACACACACACACAATTTGACAATAAACATGTCGACATATGCCAGCAGGGAGAGAGCGGGGAGGATAACCGTTATAAAACTAACACTGCTTAATGGCTTTGTGCTGTTAAACACTCCCTTCACCTCCCCCAGCTCTTGAGAGAGGTCCTGTCCCACAGAATTGTGGTTGACCTTTCACCCCTGCTCTTCTAATTAGTGCACGCACACACAGGCAAGGTTATATGGCCTGTCCACATGTCATTGGGTGAGTTATACCAACACAAAAGATGGTATGATGTTTATCTTAAGTTGCAACATCTGTTCAGCAGGCTCAGTCTCGTGACTGCCACAGCCTGGTTCCTACAGCTTCCACTCCCTGGGTGAATCAGACGGCAACGTCTATATTTTCGAGCAAAACAACATTCTGTACATACAATAGTATCTGGTTAACTGCAACACTAGTATTTTAAAGATCCAGATAAGTGCACTTTTTGACAAAATTAAAGTTGCAATCTTTAATTAAGATTGTAATGGCATGAAACCTTGTTTTTGATGCTATTTAAGGTCTACATTTTATTTCCAGCAATAGCCATTTGTTGTAGTTACTTGTCTTTATAGTACTGCCTTCAAAAGCAAAAGCAAAGCAATGCATGCATGTGATCCAGCATTTTTTTTAATAATTTTTATCTTATTAATATCAGCCTCACTGTTTCCTTTTCACTCTCCCACAGCCGTATCAGAATTGTATTAAGTTACTAATTTACAACATTTACAACATTTCAAGCATTCAACTGGCAAAACAGTGACAGAAAACACAATATGTTTGATATTGAGCTTAATGTTGACTGTTCATCAACAATGAGTCTACAAAAGAAGACAGTCTTTTTCAGCATTTCTTTTTCAGTGGATCAGAAACATGTCATATAGCCTAACTGCGATTATGGACTGAAAATAGAATATAGCAAAAGATAGGGTGCAACATAGGGTTCATTCACCTTTTTATGAGTTTACCCTTATCTAACTTTGGACAGTTTAGCCAGCGGACATTTGTAGTTTACCCACCTGTTAATTTTACCACTACATCCCTGCTGTTGTTAACAGCAGGGTACTAAGGCATTAACTACTGTTAATAACTACTGTTAATAATAGGGCAGACTAACCTAGAATAGTGTTTCCCAAACCTCTATTACAGCACGCACCCCCTGTCCAGCATGTTTTCCATCTAACCCTGCTTCTGGCTCAAATGAGATTCTATGAGCTATGCAGTTACATTCAACAAAGTCAAGAACACACAATCTCGTAATTTGTCATTATTATCCATCTAACTCTAAGATTAAGTAGGGCCTAAACAAAATTATGATTATTTTATGTTTTGGAAATTGTCCTCTATTGTTACCATAAGACAGGTTAGGTGGTGTAGAAATGCAGGAAATTTGTTTTAAATGTTGTTTTTTTTCTGGGAGAGAAACCACAGAAAACATGCCAATTATGTATCTTTCTAGGTTTGCTTCCCCCATCTTAAACCATAACCAGTCATCCATGACCACTGGTGTAACCAAATCAACCTGCACTGAAAGCTTAAGTATTACAACTTTATTTTTAATGTGTCAACTAAGTATGCATTGATTAATGCTTCATATCTGCTTGCCATTTCTGTTACTGGTGCTGCCTTTCTATCGACAGTGTATCTCACTGCTTAAGCTCACTGCTTAGTTGTCCAGGTCCTCTCACATTCATTATTCATTAGGGATTTACCATAATGTAGCTAAGAATTGTGGGTGAGACTATTTCTTAACACATGCAAATGTGAAACCACTGTAGTAAAATCCAATCGTTCTGCTCTGCAGCCCAGCCATGATGAGCAATTATCACAAGCAGTGTAATTTCTACCACATTTTTTTCTTTCTATTCTCTTGTATGCATTCAAATACAAGTAATACATTGTAGTAATACTTAATAGTAAAAACTATGTAATAACTACTAGTACAGCCAGAAACGCCTTTTAACAACAAAGCAATCCTTTTTTCAACAACACGAGTCATCACTTGTCATTCCCCTCCCACTCCCTCAAGTCAATTGTATGTCAAAGTATTAAATTAATTCAATGCTCTTTAGTCTCAACATATTACAACTCAAGCATCTCAAAGTGATGCACCTCAGCAAAGTATGTCACCAGGAAAGAAAGAGGGCAAAAAGAAAGTTGAGTGAGCGATGGGTGGCAGAGCCAGAGGGAGGACAAAACAGAGCAGCAAGGAAGGAAAAATGGAGGAGTAGATGGAGACTGCCTGATTGGAAAATGGATCGGTGACAAAACGCCACAGCTTGGAGCTAAGATTAGGGTTCCATCTGTCTTGAATGAAATATTCAAATATATGCTGGCAAGAGGAGGCATATTACTAAAAGGATAGATGTGGAGAATATGTGAAACAATGACAGGCTCTTTACATCCAGAAGGGTCAGCGCTCACCCAGACTGTTTGGAGTAGGAGGGCTCATATGCTCCTGAGGCATATGTGCTGTTGCATTTCTGAAGAGACTGATTGGAACAAATTAATATGTTGAATGCAGTGTTTTTACAAACAGAATGACACAGTGACTAGTTGATTGTACATAGATCACTCGTATCTAGCAATAAAAGGGCATTTAGACCAAAAACAGCCCCGGGCTTAGAACAATGCAAGGGGCGTGTTGTTTTGGGAACTCGTAAGACAATTAAATCCAATCCAGCAAAAAAAGGAAAAAAGGACATTTTTATAATACCATGAGGAAGGACAGTTTTTCTGCAATCTTATCGCCAGACAAGAACATTGATTCTGATGCCAACAATGCCAACATTTTTCACATTCTCACTTGCTACAATCTCTGTGCATGGCAACTACAATGTGGTTAGAAAGTTAGGGAAAGATTGTGATTATGGCAAATAAATTATAGTTAAGGTATAGTTAGGGTCAGGCACTCAAACACTTGGTTAAGCTTAGTGAAAGAGTGTGGTTATGGTCAACAACAATGTGACTACAGTATGGTTAAGGTCAGGGGAGGTTGTGGTTAGTGAAAATGAACTAGGGTTAAGGTATGGTTAGGGTTAGGCAACAAAAAACACTTGGTTAGGCAACAGTTAGAGTTAGAGCCAGTATGCTTCATCAGAACAGCTTGTCAGACAGTCAAATAGCTTTGGAAATCCCCTCCACCCACAATTTTCTGACCTCAGAATTTGGGGTCATTGCATCCAACCATTTCTGTAACTTTCTTAATTAAACCGACAATCTGACATTCACACCCAATGCATGCAGTGATTGCCCAGCTGTATGGAGGTGAGACCAATAGAAGTCTTTTAACTTAAGTCCTTTTTTTTTATTCTTTACACAACTTTTTGGATTCTGAATCAGGAACAGGAACTCTGGTTTTGTTAGATGACAACCTCCGCACCCTTACTTTCTGCCTCGCTATATAAAGCCTTTATATAGTAAGGCATAAAATGTATAATAAATGGCACACTACTCCCTGAATTGGCAGGTAATGTTGGCTTTTAAGATGCACATCATGAGGTACTGAACTGTCCAATTTGGACCTCAGTCCAAGGATACTGGGCTGCTCTCTGAACATGGCCGCTGCTACTGTGCAGCATCGCTTAAAAGTAAAAATCTAGTCTAACAATTACAAATGGAATTCATGATTTATGAATTTAACCTCCTTGTCTGTGTTTCTTGCAGCACATTCACACAGCATGGATGTAGTCAGTCTTTCACTCGAATTTACTGACTCAATAATTTGAGCTTTCTCCAAATGCTGAGTAGCTAGATGAGCCTCCTGCACTTGCAGCCGAAAATCTATTAAAGCTCTCATTAATAATTTCCACTTCAGCCTTCATAATTCTTAACGGGGGGGGGGTGGATGAAAAAGCCTGGAAAACCCAACCAGACTTCTTTATGAAAAAATACAGCCCACAACTACTAAAGTGCTGATTCACCCAAGTGTCATTTAATCATATGACCTCTGTTTCGCAAAATATGGCAAGTAATTTGTGGTGGAACTTTTACTGCAGAATTAAGAACACAGAGAAACTTTTGTAATTATTACAAATCACAGGTGGACCCAGAGTAATAAAAGGCCTGTATGAATGGGACTTGTGACTGGCAAATTGAAGGGCACACCCCTTACAAGGAATTTCTCAGTCTTAGCATTAGTGTCATTGAAGTGTCATTATACAAGACATCACTGCCAGCATCTGGGAGACTGTTCAGCAGCTCACCTCTGACATTGCTGAGGAGTATGACAGTCATATTTTCTGTGGGGGGAGATGTGAGAGGAGGAAAGTGTGGTTAGTTGAGTGAGGTTGTGGGAGACTGCCAGTTAATTGCTGCTCAATACAAAACTGTATGAAGAAACTCAAGATCATACTGTTATATTCACTCCAGTTGTATTTGTACATGCTTGGCTGCTCACTCTGCTCTGTCCCACTCATCAAACGTTAAAGGTGGACTGAGGATATAGTGATTTGCATGCTTTAAACTAATTTAATAGTGACCTTCAAAGTGAAGGCAAAGAGTGAAAAACAAATAAGACAATCAAAATGTCAGGACGGTTATGGGAAATGGGATGTCATTAGGCAATGCACCATAGCAGATCCACCTTAATTCCAAAGAATGGGAATCTATCAAACGAGCGATGAGCTTCATTACAAAGCAATCAGATGAGATGCATCCACATATTTCCAAAAACATTTCCTTTCTCACCTTTACACACCTGGCCAATCATAGCATGAAGTGGTTGTAAATGTTGGATCGTCCGTTTCAGAAAGTTATAGAAGTCACTTCATACAGCCCCCCCCGTTAATCTGACGTCAGACAGTTGTGTGGGGAGGGGGTTTCCAAAGCTATTCGACCATCCGACAAGCAGTCCTGAAGAAGCATACTGCTATCCTAGTGGCTCTGTAAGGCACGGCTAGGGTTGCCAACCGTCCTATAAAATACGGAATTGAATTCCGTATTGAACTGATACGTGACGCACGGTTGTTCCGTATTTTCGAGAAGCAATTCAGTGCAAGTCTATGGGAGAGAAATACTACAGGTTCCACTATAAGACTGGGCGATTTGTATGAGATAAAGGAAACCCTCTTGCTCTGTTGTCCCTCAGCTTCAGAATCAGGTTTATTGGCCAGGTATTGTACACATACAATAAATTTCGCAGATGTAGATGGATGGGTGGCAGGGGGTGTAGGTGGTTGATTGCTGTTGGAGCAGGTGAGGGGTGTGACCTCTCAATGTAGCTCCTCTTGGCTACCCTGATCTCCTTCGTCAGTGTTTTTCTGTTATACAGGACTCTGTCCCCACTGCTGAAGGCCTCCTCTTTGGCCTGACGAAGCTGCCTGAGTTTTGTTGTAAACCAGGGTTTATTGTTGTTGTATGTCAGCACACACATGTCCTCACAAAAAACTGATGTAAGATGTCACAGTGTAAGAGAGTTCATCCAGGTCTGTGGCTGCAGCCTCAAAAAGACTCCGGTAAGTGCCGTCAAAGCAGGCCTGTAATTCCAGCTTTGCCTCATTGGTCCATCTCCTCACAGTCCTGACCACAGGATTAGCAGATTTTAGTTTCTGCCTGTATGTTGGGAGAAGATGAGCCAGCCAGTGACCAGAGAGTCCCAAAGGTGCACGGGGGACAGAACGATAGGCCTCCTTTAATACAGTATAACAGTGGTCCAGAGTGTTATTTTCCCTGGTGGGACACTTAATGTGCTGTCTGTATTTTGGCAGTTCATGGATGAGGTTTGCTCTGTTAAAATCCCCAAGAACGATGAACAGGGAGTCAGGATGTTTCTTCTTCGCGTTAGTTATCTGGTCAGCCAGGTGTTGTAACGCCTCACTAACACAGGCCTGAGGTGGGTTGTAAACACCAACCAGTATAAATGAGAACTCCCGAGGTGAATTAAACGGTTTACAGTTTATGAAAATAGTCTCTAGGTGAGGGCTGCATGATTTGCTTGACACTCTGACATCTGTACACCAACCTTCGTTTATCCGCTATCTGCAGATCTTTAAAAGTCTAAGTTCGCTCTGTTGAGGAGCAATAGTTCATCCATCTTGTTAGCCAGAGAGTGGACAATCGCCAGATGTAGTGACGGGATCGCAGTTCTATATCCCCGCTGGCGCAGTGTAATGAGCGCTCCTGCTCGTTTCTCACATTGGCGTCTCTGGCACATCCCATAAAGAGGTGCTACTCCTCCGACAAGTAACTCCACAACCCTTTCCGGTTTGATGAAGAACGGTGAATAGTTCGATGTTCAGAAGTTCCTCCCTGGTGATTGTGACCAGATATGGAGAGCAGCCTGCCCATCATGTTGTTCCACTACCCGAACAGAGAAGCAGAGAGAGGTGCGTAGTATCCGTTGTTTGCGGCGCTCTCTCTCTGTCTCTCTCTCTCTACCTTCTGTACTTTACAATGGATTGCCTTTTCGGCAACTTTAAGCATTTTTTTGTTGGCAATCATCCATGCTGGATTTAGCTCAAGACCCTCTTTAGTTATATAATATTTATATATAAAATTATCATACATCAACAGTAAACAAAACTATAGGATTTATGAATGAAGTTTGGTGAGCAGAAAACATTGCTCTTACCGTTTACAAACACTGCTAATTAATGTCCTCTCTCATCCCACAGTGAATCATCATGGGTCAGTTTCTTATATTTTCATTTCAGAAACTTGGCAACCATAGGCATGGTGGTACAAGCTAAATGCTAATGTTAGCATGCTAACATGGTGAAAATGACAATGTTTACATGCTGATGTTTAGGTATAATGTTTACAATATCAACCATCATAGTTTAGCATGTAAGCATGCTAACATGTGCTAATTAGCACTACGCAAAAAGTATTTGGTCATACGCTGTACTGGACAATTGAAACTGAGGATGGCACTTGATGAATAGTCAGGGGGTCAACAAAGTTATTACAATCATTCAATAGAAATCCATCCAATAGCTTTCAAGATATTTCACTCAAAACCTCATTTCACCTTTTGAAAACATGGATGGAATAAAACCTTCAAACCTTCATGCTCCATTAAACTCTTCAAACTTGCACCTCATCAGGTGTTCTTGTCTTTGTTTTCCTTTAACAAACCCTTCCATCAAAAGGTAATAACACTCTTGGCTTTGTAACATTGTGCCACATTAAGCACCAGTTTATGGTAGCAATGTGTAGAAACAGGTCATTAGAAGCAATTAATTAGAACTTTTGAAGGGCTCATTTAAATAGGTGCATTTTGGTCAAGTTGTTTGAAAAGTTCCACCTCTTTGTTGTTGTCTTTTGTTTGTACTAAAATAAGCTTTTGTCCAGCCCACTTGGTAAAAGCAATTAGGCCAATCTGCAGCAATGGATCACACATAGTTGAATTATGTCAAGGTGAACAATTATCATTTTGAGATGAATAAATTAGAAGAATGTAATTAACAGCCCATATTGAGTAGATGCCAGCCCAAACTGTGGTATTTCAGAGGTGGAGATTTAATCACAGCTCGGGTGGTTTGAGAGACCATCACTTTCATTGGTTGTGACAACTGTGGGCATAAGGGGAGGAGGGTGGAGCTTGTGGTGAAGCAGAGTGACGATGGAAGCTGTGGTACCGAGTCTCGGTGTCAACCTTCCGGCTCCTGAAATAGCTCAGACGGCAATCACTCACGTTTGTCCTGACCAAGGTGAGATAAAGCCAGAGCCAGCTCTGGGGAGAGTGTACGACAGGAAGGGGGACTTCCATTACAACTTGTAACACCTGTGAGATTTAGGATTCAGATAAGAGAGCTACATTTTCTTTCTTAATTGTTTTGCTTAACTCATACTTTAATGTTGGCATTTGAAAATAGCTTTTTTACCCACGTATTTGGTCTTTTCTTCACAGCTTTCTTTCTAAACAACTTGCTCTGGATGTTTTGCACTTGTAATGCTTCTTAACCAAACCGAGCAGTCTTCTTTAAGAACAACAAAAAGAAGACGACAACAAGTAAACAAGCTCAGTTCTCTTCATTAATGTTCCTTTAAAGTGGATCTTTTCTATCTCTGATGGGATCCCTTTGTTCAAGCTCCCAACATTCTTCAGAACACGCCTCCTTAATGTGAAAAGAAGCTGATATAAGTGTCACGAAACAAACAAGCTAATGCTTAATTTGATCAAACTGTTTATGGGCTGGATCTGAGTGTCTAATTAAGGTAGCTTTTTCAGAGACTGTTTCGGTTCAGATGAAAGAATGTGTCATTATTCCACAGCTTTGGAGTTATGTACTATTTTATCCTTGCATGATGCAAAATTGAGCAAATGTAGAATTAAATACAATACCTAAAATGAGGGATACTTTTCCAGCAAATGTCATTTGATTGCCTTTATTACTTCATACTGTATTTTCTGAAGCAGACTGAGGCAGTGAACTGTAAGTGGTTGGTGTTAACAATGCTTTAAATGAAGCAAGTCAGATTCTTTTCACTGAGTTAATTTGAATATTCACAAATGCACAAAAACTGCTGACTAGATGCGCTAATATCAGTTGAATGACTAAAGTTGGCCAAGTGTAAAAACACCTCTATATATATATGACCAGGCATGTAGATTTATTTATGTATTTGCAGCACTTGAATAAGGATGGAGGAGAAAGTTAAATGCTTGAGAAAGAATTATGTTTGGAGGGGTACTTTGTCCTTGGAGGAAATGCAATGTACAATACAAAGAATGTGGAAACGAGACAAGAATTGAGGAAAAGGGGCCTAAAAGTATCTCAACAGTCCCCCCAGACCCAATGGAGTACTCACCACTGCCCATGATCATAAATCCAGATCTGGGCTCTGCAGTATAGTAGCTTTGTGCCTACAGCTTCCACATGATTCCTCTCTGTCTCCCTCCTCCTCCCTTTCCATTTTCTTTTTTACCTACACTGTACCTGTTGGAGGAAGCACAATATGTCCTACATATCAGCGAGGGAGAAGGGAGGGGAGCCGCTAGCAGGCCAAGTCACCGCCAACTCAAAGGATGTTGATCACTTGTGTCTTATCGCAGGCAGAGCCAGGCCACCCCTTGTGAATTAAAGGAGAAATAGTATCTCTCTCCCTCATTTTTCACCACCCAGAGATGTTCATTTGCTCTCTTTCTTCCAGCTCCTGTGCCAGAGAGATAATCCGGACCCATTCCGAGCATCGGAATCCATCTTTCTAGGGTGCTGGACCACAAGTCCTTGGCTCCTCTAAGGTCATTGGTGCCCAAACTAAACAGGAGTGCTCCCAAACAGAACCCATCCTTTTTTCAGTTAATACTGTTTTTATTTATTATAAGGCCTTTATTTAATTAAAGGCCTTAAATAGTAGGGTGTAAAGTATATCTTGTCTTGCATGCGTCCCTCTTCAGATTTTGCAAAAGAACATGGTGTTCTTTGTAGATGACAGTTGGAATTTCTAAAGGGATAAATGTACATTGCTATCAATCCTATGTCTGCTGAAAAAAGGGAAAACCTTCTTGTATCAACATTTGTAGGCTTTACACTGTGTCGTTCAGTCAATAGTGCACCACAGAAGTTGACAGTGTGTCTTTTTGCTGATCACACGGAGCAAGTCCACAACAGAATGGCTTCAGAAACAAAATCGGCCTTTTGGAGTGGCCAAGTCAGAGCCCAGACCTCAACCCAACAGAGATGCTATGGATTGACTTGAAGGCCATACACATGAGACGTCCAAAGAATATGACAGGGCTAAAGCAGTTCTACCAGGAAGAATGGACTAAACTTCCTCCAACAATGTGCGGGTCTGATCCACAGCTACAGGAAGCACCTAGTTGAGGTTATTGCTGCCCAGGGGGGCTAACCAGTTATTAATTCTAAGGGTTCACTTTTCCACTGCCATTTTGAATGTTGAATGACTGTGTGCAATAAGACATGAAAGATCAGAATTTTTTTGCGTAATTATTCTTAGACACATTATGTTTGTCAATACCCTTGACTTAGATGAAGATCAGATTAGATTTTATGACAAATTTATTCACCAAATCATGAAATTCCAAAAGGTTCACATACTTTTTCTTGCCACTGTAATTTTGTCTTAATTGTATTATGTCTATGTATATTAAGTTAATTACTACCTGACATATAGTATGTCATGGCCATAAGGCTGAAATGTGATTTCCCTTTAAAGGTTCAATAAAGTACCATCCAGTCAACTCTCTATTTAAATCAGTGAATCCTATCAGCTGTCGGAGGCCCTAACTTTCAGTTCAGGTTCAAATCAGGTAGATGTAGATATTTATATAAATACACCTGTCTTGCTCTAATTTCCTGTCATTTGAGGTTGAAATCGGCTCACGCTGTCGTGGTCTTTGTTTTGTTGAAGGAGAATATGTAGGTTTTTCTACTTCAAAGGCACTCATAATCAGTTGCAAAGAGTACCTTCACTTCCTCTGAAATTACCATACCACTTTGGGAACACCTGGACTAAAGGCACCTCAGCAGTGATCTGAGCTGACCTGTACTCATTATGAATATCACAGATTTTTATCCTGAGATTGTACCTTGGCAGGTACCTACTGCGCAATCAGAACAGAACAAATTTTTATTCCTCAGCGTGGATCTCTGCTGAGATGTTACAACACATGCTGGTTCATTCCTTCAGTCATTTCACTCGTTTTATATGTATATGGATAATCAAGAGACCACGTTGTTTCACTTCGCACTTCTTGTTTGTCTTTATTCAGATAGCCTTTTGTACTGTGTCTTGTACAGTTGACCCGCTGCTTCCATTTACAGAACAGACACACCAATTGGTCAGGATTTTCATTTATCTACTGTCACTGTAGTGCACAAAGGTTTGTTTGTGAATGATATATAGCAAACCGCAGGGTTCTCTGGATATTGCTGTGACTAGCTAAGCCTCGTCCTTGCCTTCTCCTGTGACAGCAAATCAAAAAAGTCAGACATCCTGGATACCAGCGCCTATGAAGCAGATGAAAACTGCCAAGATTGTGTGGGCGAGAGGGAAAGACAAGTAAATAAATAGCTCAAAAAAGATATTTTCTTCTAAGATTTTCTGCGTCTCAGAGAGACGACACACTTTCTTTGTAAGGGGAATATTGGTGTGACTTGACAGCAGTTTAAAAGATTTATGAAACACACACTGAGTTGGTTGTGTGTTCCTGTATATGTTGCAAGATGGTGAAGAGTCTCTCTTTTTCCTCAGTCTATATTCAAACTATGATGCAAGTCTGGAAACTTACAACTGTAGCTGCTCAAACATGCAGGTACACAATGTGAAGCAGACTACTCCGAACTTGTGTCTGCATGTTTTTTTACCACTTTCTATGCTATGCTTCAAAAGAGCCCTTCTAGGCCACTAATTGGACAGCAGATCATGCATGCTGAATGGCATATGTTTCTGCCTCTAATGACCCTCCTGTAGTTGCTCAGTGACAGGACAGGAGGAGAAGAGGCACCACCATCTGACATGTAAATATGTTAGAATCCCTCCTCTTTGCAACTCTTTGATCCAGTATTTTGTTGTCCAAATGCTGCCACAACACTGCATGCAGAAAATTGATGGAACCGAGACCACAGTATGGAAATTAGTGATAGAGTGGTTTTGCCCATTTACAATAGAGATGTATTTCACCATGCTGATTAGCAGGGCATAATCAATGGTACTTGACGAAAAGGACTCTAGCATGTTGCTCCGCTCAAGAATTTGGCCCTAAATTAAGACGATATTCATTGTGAGAGTTGGATTTCAGTGAGGACACTCCCTACTGTGATTTAAATGTTAAGTGTGGTTACATTACTGAAGGTCAAGAGAGCACCCACAGCGAAACGGTCCAAATGAAAAAGACAGAGAAAGATGGAGAGAATAAAGATCTTCAGGATCTGAAGGGTTTTCGTCTTGCAGCTTTCAGACTGGCTCAAGGATAAGGACAGACTGTTCTTTAATTGGTGCTCCAGATTTTTTGAAGGTTTCTCCATTAGCGCAGTAAAAGACACTTCGTAACATTAGCTCAGACTAAAAAGAAAGCGAATGACTGGAGGAATGATAATAAAGGGTGCTAATAAAGAGGACTTTCTAAAGTTCAGTGATGGGAATTCCGACTCTTTTTAGCTAGCCAGATTGTTTGGCTCAGTTCAGCAATAAGAGCCAATTCTTTCAGCTCCAAAACGGCTCTTCATTTAGTATCACTGCTGCTGGTCACTGCCTAAGTTACTTTCTTGTTTGTTGTTGGGGGGATAACTAAAGTTACCATCAGTAGGTGCAAGTCTTCTTTTAGAGCAGGGGGCAGTTTTATATGTACAACAGTGGGTGCAACTCTAAAATAGATTCAATAGGCTGAATGCTCAACTTTAGACAACGAATGCTGCATCTCATGGCTGGAACTTCATAAAGCTGTTGCTGCACAAACACAAGTGTCACACTATAACAAAAGTACATCATCATACACGAACAGCACCATTACTGTTCAGTAAAAACCATGGATCTCCAAATTTGGTGATTTTGAATGTGAATTTTTCTGAAAAACTCAAGTATTAAATGTTCCTTTGTGGGTTGAGAAAATTGTCCTACTTTTTAAACTAAATAAACAATTTTGACCCTCCTGAATCAGCTGGAAAATGAACTGTCACAAGCTGAATAAAAAAAATACATGGTTCTCACAGGACAGAGACGGTACAAACATATGATGATCTTATAGAATATAATACATTGCTGTAGAATAAACTGCCCAACAACAACACAACCTTAAACATCTACAGCTGTAAAATGCAAGATACGCATTTATGCAGCAGTAATATTAATCCAGAAACATAAGATATAAGAGTAAAACACTGTCAGGGACCATTTATCTGCATAGTAGGTACTCTTTCACTTTTGATACTTTAAGTACATTTTGCCATATACATGTACTTACATACTTTTACTTAGGTGAGGTTTTGAATGCAGGGCTTTTACTTGCAGTGGAGTATTTTCACAGTGTGGTATTGGTACTTTTACTTATGTAAAGGATCTGAATAAATCTTCCACCACTGCTGTATCTTTATCAGCAAGCAAAACAGCATGTTCCTACAAACTGCTCATGCATCTCATATAATCTTGCACAAGGACGTATCTCGCTGTCAGTCAGTTGCAGCTACAGTGGTGTTGTGTTGGCGATTTGCACTGGGGTTTTCCACCGTTGACGGAGCTCAGTTGTTCCCCAGATCAGAAATCAGAATTCTCAGACTCAGATAACACAAGCAGATGTAGCGAGGGAGAGGAGAACACGATGGGAAAGAGAAGCAGGTAGCAGCCAGACAGATTTGGTGGAGAATCTCTGATGCATTTGTTTTCATTTGTGAACCAGCACAGTTACAAATAGCAAAACATACCGTGAAAATAGTGAAAATCATACAGACACATACCAAGTGATATTACTACATGTAATTGCTTCTACCACAATGCCTTGTTTTAATTTATTTCATCCATGTTAAAGACACAAGAAACAATATGTAGATAAGACAAGAAGTCATTTATTTTAGTGGTGGGTGAAAGGCGGGCAGCAAGGACTAGTGTTCCGTTGTGGCCATCAGACTTGTCTTGGCCTTCAAATGATGGAAATGTGGGAGATTCTCAAAATCTGTGTCAGAAATGGACCACCACAACAACCATAAGTGGGAAATAGAAGGAAAAGCAAAAAGTTACAGATTGGTTTATTCAGCTTGTGTGTGATAATTATAAGCCTATAAATGATATAAATCTACTACATGCTCACATAAATATTGATCAATACTGAGAACCACCAAAAAATATGAGGCATAATATCATAGTGTCAAATAACTCTTGCTGTTAGGAGGGGTATTTAGGATCTAATTTCGCCAAGAGAAGGGCCAGATTAAAGGCCCGGGTCCAATTTTTTCATGTCTTTCTTTCAACAACACTCAACACTGCATACATTGAAAGAGTTATTAGTTGCTGTAATCTTCCCTCTAATTCCTGCTGGCCGCCAATCCAGTACCTTCATAGAGCAACTATACTGTAGGAAATGGGGGACAAAATCCATAGTCCTGTTGTGTGCATGTGTTTTTGCCCTGGCAGTCTCATGTAGGTTCATTGCCAGTGTTTTGTCCCTGTTACAAACCTACATGCGACCACCAGGACGTTTTCCTCTGATGCAGCTCAATAAGGACACACCGATCAAGGAAACTTATCCTTAAAACTTGGAAAATTTGGCAGCTGTCAAAGGGGAAGAAGTTTCCTGAATGGTTCTGGGGGCAAGAACGATGTAAACATTGGTATGGGGACTTGTTGGAATAAGTATTCAGTGCAAAACTGAAATCAAGAGTATTTCCAGAGATGATTCCAGAGACTGTTTCTTTAAAACCAAAGCAAATAAATAAAAGACTCACAAGAACATGTTCAATATGATCCACAGCCATCTTAACATAATAAATGTTTCCTCTCACAAAGTACAGTACAATACCATACTGTACCATACCGTATAATAGGTCCGTGCTTCACAAATTCATACTGATTTCACTCTGCAAGATAGACAGATATACTTGACGGTCAAAGGACATGGCTGTCATGTTCCCCAAGTGCGTCCTGTGATTGACAGCCAGATACCAAGTGGCAAGTCCATTTGTCATTGTAGCATGTAATCAAGTCTTTACCAGGTATCTGTGAATTGGCCGCATGCTATTATGAAAACCTTCTGACACTTTTCTTCTGCACCTTGTCATCCTCCTATCATCACTCCCACCCCCACCACCACCACCACCACCACCACCATCAGCAGCAGCAGCTGCCTTTTCGATTTACTTTTATTTATTTATTTACATTTTTATTTATTTATTTTATGACTTTTTAATTTCAAAGCTGCCTCCCATTGCAAGCATAAAAAAAGAACCTGCACATTCATCATCTTTCAATTTAGAGCCTCGAGATTCACCCTCCACGATGCACTAATGCCCCAATAGGGAGACAGACATTTGCATTTTGATTAGTGGGGGCCAACGTCTCTCGTCTCTCACGTCTCCAATTCAACCTGCAACACAGATGACAGTCTAACCGCCACTACACAGATTGAAACTATACAATTAAATAACGAATCAAAGGGGAGGGATGCTGGTGGAGGGGCTCTGTAGACCTCTTTGAATGCCATGTGTGATGATTACTTTGGAGTAGTGTATCCCAGTCACTTGGTGTCGAGAGAGCCTCAAAATCTCTTATGTTCCTGCTTTTTGGCTTCACCCTGATTTTTTTTCAAGGCTTGGAATCTGTGACACCTTTTTATTGTTAAAATAGGGGAAGAGAGAGCAGTTATTTGAGCTGTCTTATGTCACTCATAAAGAGCGAGCTATTGGGGAAAACAGCTAAATTCAAACCAAATGTTGTGGGAGTAGTTTATTGCTTGTATTAGTGAGAGCTTGCCTTTGTTGTTCCATCTCCTACAAGGGCTTGGATGGGGAGAAAGGAGAACAGTGAGTGAAATAAAACAAAAGTTTTCATCTCCCTGATGCCTCGCCAGAATTCAGTGCGCCAGAGGATCGGTGCGTTGTCTCCAAATGTTTTGTTTGTGTTGCGTTCATTTCACATGGAGTTTTGTATAAAAAGGAAGAAAGAAAAGAAAAATAACTTCCAATCAAATCTACCTGACAAATCGGTTCTTTGCGAGTGCATACGCAGGGTTTTGCTCACATTTATTTACCAGTCAAAGTTGCGGGAACCGAATCATCCCAGTAGGTGAAAAAAGGGCTGTCCATCCTCTGCAAGGTCGGAACATATAGAAAATCAGACAGATGCCAATCAAACCTCCCATGCAGACATCTCATAACTGTAATCAAGGCAAGTATGGTTCTGTATCAATAGACAGAGACTGAAGTAAAACATTACCATATGTTTGCATAACCTTGGGTCTCAGTAACCTTGAAAAAGACAGCTGTTTCTCAGCTTGGATACTCAGTCATCATAAGATAAGATTTCAATTTAAGTAACAGGAGGTGTAACTGTAGAATGTGAAGAATGAATTTTATAGATTTTCTTTCAATATATTCTCACGTTCCCTCTGCTTATCTTAACTAAATCTCAGTTTGGTGCTATAATTTTTATTTTTAATTTATAATTAATAGTTTTGGTTGAGCTAGAACTGGTGCTATCTCTCTCTCTCTCCCTTTCTCACTCTCTTCCTCCCTCTCTCTCTCTCTTTCTCTCTCCCCAAGGCCTTTCCGGTTTTAGTTGCTGTTTGTCTTGGGGCATTGTTTTATTACCTTCAAAACTCTACTGGGAAAATCTTAAGACAGCGGTTGCCGAGCAACAAGGACCTGATGGTTCCGCCACAGGAGCGGAGTAAAGAGCGGCCCAGAGCGAAAGGGGGGCACAGAGGAGAGGAGGGAGGAATGGAGGAAGAGGAAGAGGTAACTCTCAGACTGGAACAGCAGCAATATTGTCACAGCTGGAGCCGCGGGTTAGGACCTAGTGAAGCAGCAATAGCATGCTCACCTGTCCCTTCTGAATCGCTAGTGGAGGCAGTGAGAGGTGATAAGATGAATGTGAATCATTATTTTTAAATTTGTCTGACCAACAGTCCAAAGGTCAAAGATCAATTTACAATGGAGAAAGAGACAGCAAATCCTTAGATTTAATAAGCTGAAAACATCAAACATTTCCTTGATAAATGGCTTGAACTATTAAATGAAATCAAATTGTTGTTTCAGCACTGAAACTATTGATTATATTTATGATTGAATATTCTACTGATTATGATGATTAACAGATGAATCAGATAACAATAAACGTGCAGATTTGTCAATGCACCTCTCCACTGCTCAGGTGTATTTATCAAACCAGATGTCTTTAGCAACAGGGGTTTTTAAGAGAGGCTCTGACATGCTGAGATGTCAAGAGGTTTTCTCTACAACTGGATGGAATTTGCATCTGAGCTACTCAAAGTGAACCTTCTTATCCTGTCTTTATCCACTCAGGCTATCACCCTTTTCGGTTCCCGAAAATTTGATAAGCACTGGCTACAGGCAAATAAAAATCAGAGCTGTGGTTATAAATTGAGGTCAGAAGAGCTTACAGAGAATGCATGTGTGCCTGTGTGGATGATTGTGTTTGTGGGTGAATCTATTTATGGTTTATCTGTGTTTACCTGCATGAAAACATGATAAACGTACATGCATTCACTTCAATTGCCTTAAACCAACACTGTGACTCCTCTTGACATTTGCGCTATTAGAAGTGAGGATGCACAAGCTGCAGTGGAGAGTGCTTTTCTGGCACCGCACCAGATATTTAATCATAATTAGCCAAACAATTACCGGGCTAATTGTTATTGGTGAGATATTGGAGCGCAGAGAGGAGAAATGTCAGGTTTATTGGCAGGGGATCTTTATCCTCCAGCTTGTCTCACTTCATTTTGGAGTGTGGACCTCGTCCCTCACCTCTTCCAATTCCCGTAGCATCGCAAACAACACAAACACAAACTCGCGGTACTGAGACGCAACCCCAAAAGACAAACTCAAACACACATCTGTATATCATCGCCTCTTATTCGTCAAGCTTATTTGTGACCGTTCTCTAAAGGAAGGAAGAAAAGGAGTGAAAGGCCACTTAAAGGCCAACGTGAATGGCAAGGCCTTTTGAGTATCCGCATTGTGTTTTACAAAAATAGGTCAGGCTCAAAACTGTGAGACTGAGAAGTGTGGATGTTTCAGAAGGGTCACGCAGTGCTCTGTGAAGGGAAGCCTTTGCATGAGGTGTATTGGTAGAGCTATCAATAGCCAAAGCAGTGTGGAAATCAATGTTATCTGGTGACTGTGAACCTTCTCAACTGCTGACTCAAATACAAGCCTAGCGTAGCCTAGAGTATTTCCACATAAAGTAATTAAAGGTGCTTTAAGTATTACAACTTGTACACTTTGCACGTTAAATATAATATCTTCTTTTGTGTAATTCTGATGGTGCCTTTTTGGTGTTCTAACAAAACAGTCCATAGTTCACACAATGAATCAGTTGTGTTTTCTGTACAACAAAAGACTTGAAACAGAATCGCTTTACTATTCTGGCATATTTGCATGGGGTTCCCGCCCTCATAAATTCTGCTGAGCCTTTACACTTTACAGTCACTTTGATTCTGCCTCCATCTGCCATTCCCATGAAACCCATAATTGCTCATCTATTCATTTTGTCAACAGTCTCCTTAAAAATCATCTTTGTGAAACGATTAGCTAAATCAGAGAGAATCGATAAAAGATTTTAAACATATGATTAATTCATTTCTTGTTGTTTTGTTGAATGGAAGATGAAAAAGGCATCAGATGATAGTTTATTAGATAGATTTCCTTTCTCCTTTCAAATTACAATCTCATTGTCATTAGCTTTTGACAAGTCGGTCTAAAAGCTTAATTGCATAATACTCAGTTTCAGTATTTATCTATGCTCTTCCACTATGATTTAAGTTGCAATTCATACCAAAAACAGACTATCTGCATTTGAGATTAGAGTGCTGTGAATGGCTACAACAAGCTGATGGCGGCCAAATGCCGATCTAAGTTGAAAATGTGTGATTTAATCTTGATTATGAGTTAATACAGCATATGCTTCTTGAAATTAGCTGTCGGTGGATGACCCTCCTCTAATTTGTTAAGAGTTCAATGTAGCAGAAAATTTAGGGCAGGTCGTTCCCAAGTGTTTAATCTGTTCTTGGGTAAGTGGGGGGGGGGTAGTGTGGCTAGCCGCACATGGGTAATTAGCTGGGCGGATCGTGGATGAGAGGCCATGCTCCAGTGTGCAAACACCTTCAACTCTCCTACCCTGTTCTCCCATTCAGGCCCTTATAATGAGGCAAGCAAGAACAGAGCAAGACGTGCACAGTGTTAAGAAAGGGAGAAGAAAAGTAAAAGAAGCAAGAATGCACAAGGGGTGAGAGAACATGAGAGGGGCAAAGGAGATTTGCAGCCGAAGATGAGACATTCTCAGAAGACCAAAGGAGCTCTGCAGCCTTTCAGGAACAACTGTGTGAAGTCCATTCCTGTATATATCACAGCCCAAATGTTACAGTTTTGATCCTGGATATCAGATGAACTGTATCAGCTTGCATCTTTGCATTAGGGCCTGGTTTTACATACAGCAAATAATGGCCATAAAGATTTGAATTTATAACACTGAAATGTTTTATTTCAAAAACCATGTATCTGAATTTATGTGGTCTGAATTCTCCTATTTGACATTTTCAAAAGTCACTTTCAAGTTGTGCAATTTTAAAAACTTTATTTCCAGTACCTATATTATTTGGTTCACAAATTCAGGTAGAAAGTGCCCAATATTCAAAAACTATTGTCAAATTGCTTGAATTCAGATAGAATTTGAGTATATAAATCTCAACTCTATGGTTGGCTTGGTCAACTTTAAACACCACAATTCAAGATATGAAATTTAGACTTCAAAATCCGGGATACCAAGGATAAGCAGTTGAGTTTGGATGGAATTGATCAGACCTCTGGCCTATTTAAAACAATAACTCTTTAATCATGCAGTATATGCACTTGATGGCTACATACATGATATGTTAAAAGACTGGCTAATGCTACAGAAATTAAGCATACTCACCAGTTGATGATAGAAGATATAGGCTAGCTTGTTAGCTTGTTAGCCTGCCCTGCTAGTATAGTAGGCTACAGTACAATAATGTAAAGACAAAAGCTGTATTATAGCGAAGTAGGCTATTATCAGGGGAATGAAAACATCTGGACAAGCAACACAGAGGTTAGATCCATGCTTTATAGTTTACATTTTTGAAACATCAGTTGTGTCACTTTTAACAGAGAAAAGGTTATCAACTGACTCAACTGAGAAACATAATGCTATCTTGGGTAACAAGCTTGGCTGGAGACCACATAAAGAGCAGGACAGAGCCACTAAGGTTAGCCTAAACTCTGATATAGCATCACCCAGGACTGGGTTCCACATAGTGTAATGCAGGAAGTTGGGGTGCTGAGGGGGCTGCAGCACACCCTAAAGGCATTACAAAAACCATCAATTGCAGATTGAAGTCTCTGTTAAAAGTGACAGATAAACAGGTTGATCTGCATCATGTATATATGCTTGTCTCTATGAAACGTCTGTATCCTCACTGTGCTGCATTATTATAAACTATGATGATCTGGTCGTAGGTCACGTCTCTCGCCTGCGTCCCGGCGCTGTCTCTCCCTCTTCATCTCCTTGCACTTCTCATGCATTAGGTCTGTGTTGTTGACTGTGTTGCTGTGGCTGCTTTGACATACAGTATGTTGGTGTTCAAGTTTGCTGTCTGCTGTAGTATAAAACATTCTCAAATTGCTGTGGATTAATATAAGTTTCCCTGGCCATTCAAATTAATACAGAACATGAATATCGCGCTGCATTTACTATGACGTCATCATATAGACTGACCTTCTCTCAGTAACCCTAACAGTGACTGAATTCCAGCGTCCCTGCCTAAACAGGTCTTTTTCTAGCATAAGTAACCTAAGTAATCTAGTAAGTTAATGATATGCTCCTTGGCCTTGGAGGTAAGTACTACTGTAGATAGTAAGATAACACTAGTTAGCCAGGCATGCTAACATTCCCTGCTTAAGTTAGAGCAGAATTTACCCAAGCCAATTTCACCACCTGGATATTTTTACTTTTTTAGTTATTGAATTTGAGCAATTTGAATATAGTTTTGGAATATTGGGCACTTGAATTGATCTATAAAAGTTTGTACCCTAAAAACATATATATATAGCAAATAAGAGTTTTATTAATTGCAATATTTAATCAGTAGTGATTAAATGTCACAATTAGGTATTCTGTTGCTTATAAGATTCAAATCTTTATGGCCCTTATTTGCTTCTATGTCTACAGTGCCTTCCTTCTGAAGACACCCGAAATGAGTTGTAGAAGGTCAGATCATTTCAACCTGCTCAATCGATTCCAACAATTACCCACAACAATAAACCACACTTACCTTTGCTGACCTCACCGAGGTCTCAGGTGACTAAAATTACCACAAAAACATGCAGAAATCTACAGCTATCATACCCTCAAAGCTCTCCTAAGAGTGTGACACCAGCAGCTGAGCTCCCACCCTCAGCCACACACACGCACCCTTAATCAAGGTTGGAAGATACATTTGGTGAATTCAGAATTTCAAGCACCTCTTTACTCTGCTAGTGTCTCGACTTTGCCTGATTAAAATGATAGAGGGGCTGGAGAATGTTTGATCTCCAAATCAATTTACATTTAAGATTCAATTTTGCACCTGCAAGACTTTGATTTTGGAACTTGACGTTTTCCCCAGTCTTGCAAGGATGGAGATTAATTTACACCAGCTGTTGAAGGAAATATTGTTGATTTCTTCTTCGCGCTCTCTTTTACTCACAAAAACATTCAAATAAATTATCACAGATGGATCACGCTGTGTGATATATGAAACTCTGTTTTTCAATGATTAAAGACTTGGCTTGAGAAATTTGTTTGGCTGAGGTGAATATTAACATGATGCGCTATCTAAGACTGCTGTTCAGGGGCGTTTCTAGGAGTGCACTGACATTTGTTTGGGTTGTCACTGCTGTTCTACCTAAAACACTACTGCCTTGTATGACCACTGCTGTGTTGGATGCCTGTTCTCTTGTGTTGCAGGCTGACCTGAGAAATTAAAACAGATTAATAATGAAATTTAATATATACTAGCTACTTTTCTCAAGACCCAGAGTCTGCTCTTGACTACAGTTCTACTACTTACTAGTTTGCTATTTAATGTGCAATATATTTTGTCGTGGTCAGTGACAGAATGAACAAACATAAAACTTGTATTACTACACTTATCTAAAGACTACTTTCTAAACCTGATACAACATCTAGGCTATACTATATACCACACACTACAGACTCAGGGGAACTGTTACCAAAGATAGGTGATGCTAAGTTACCAATCAAAACTGTCTATACTTATCTGGTGACAAACAGGGAGATGCATTCACACATTTTATTGTACCGAACACACGCGCAGTGCAGCGGATGAAGTGTGCACTAAAGAAAGGAAGTATTATGACACCTATTTTATTTTAAACAGAAAAATACAAGCCTTCTGAATTCAAGTTTTTCTCTTTCAAGACCAGCTTAATTGCCTTATTAACTCATCATAAAACACACTTCATTCAAACTCGACAGAAGCAACATAAAACTCACCACACCTATCTGCCGTCTTCTTTAGTGACAAGCCGCTCAGAATTATTCGGGGCTAAAGAAAAGAATCTTAGGGGCGACAGCCCCGAATGCCCAGGCCAGGCAATGCTGCTGTTTACAACTAATATGCACAGGGACACACATTGATGAGAACATGAAAAGACACACATTCACAAAATGCACAAAGAACAGTAAATCCAGGTCCTTTGAAGCATAGAGGGAGTTAGTTATTGGGAGAAAGATTGGTGGGATGAAAATCGATGCTGAAAGGTGAGGAGAGAGGAACTCTGGGTGTAACAAACAACAGGACCCCAACACTAAATCACAGCTTACAGTCTTAATGTACACCTCCGGGGAGAAATATCTGTTTTAGAACATTCTCAATGACTTATTGATCCAGGAATTAGATTACGCTAGCCCCTGCCCCTTTAAACAGGCCCATGATATTAAGACATGTTTGATGTGTGCATGCTTGTTAATTAAAATGGTTCTCGGTGGGGAGGGCTCTGTTTGCTACAATGTCAGCTTTTTTAATCAAGGTTCACTTCATTGTTTCATGTTTGAAAAATGATTAATGAATGCAGAACAAAAGCTGATACAGGTGATGTGGTTTCCCGTTAGGCTTCTATTAACTGCAAGCCTATTTTGAATTGTTAAAGGTGCAATTTTAAATACATTTATAATGTTCATGTGAGTCTTTTCTTGCTTAAAGAAATTTAATTATTTTCATGGAAGTCAGGAAACAGGAGAAATTGTGATAAAATGTGTATGTAACCATAATACCGCTCTGTCCCAAGTGTAATCAAATCTCTTTGAACTCCACCACATTTTATGATCTTCGGATTTGATTATCTGTTCTTTACATAAGGAGCTAATAATAATTTCGCCAAAAATCTATTCTTCCCTATTTTCCCAAGAGTGGGAGTTAATCACAAAGCTTTATTTTCAATCAAAAGGTGTGTCAGAGCTTACTAAAAGAAATAATGTGGACAAATCCAATTCTTTGACATTTATATTTAAGACAGGTTGGTTATGACATGGACATGATTTCCTGATTTTCTTTATGTCAAGGATGTTTATGATTGATTTTTCCATTTTCTACCATCAGATTAGACAGATTATACTGAAAGGTTGAAGCTACTTTGGAGTAAATATTCCTGTCAAGTTTGCTTGATTTGATGTGCAGTTTCACTGGGAAATGTTACAAAATATCATAACAAGAACATTATTCCTAATCTAGGTTCTATAGATTAGTAGAACTTTTTCCAATGTCTCGGACAAAGGCGTCAGTTGTATTTCCCTTTGCAGTGTTTCCAAGAAATTATGTCAAATAATGAGAGGGTCCATAGGGTAATCTGAAGTTTATAGGGGGGGCTTTCACCTTAATACTGAAAACTTTGTAGCAGCCGACAAACCTAAAAGTCTTCCCTGAGATCTGGTGACACTGATTGATGAGTCAATATTTAAAAGTAAAAGATTAGATACCGTGCAAATTTGGGCTGGGTACCGAACTTTGATACTTTTATGGCATCGACCGAATTGCTTCGATACTATCAAGTGTTTGATTGCACCAACATCAACTTGGTGCCCCTTCAATCATGGTAAACCCCAACAAATGGTGCTGCCATATGAGGCATATTTTTGTTAAATCACATCAAAAAATGCTTTGTCATTTGTCATACCAAATTTTGATACCAAAGGAGTAAATCTCAACAACGTCATTGCGGTAGTAAGCATGCAGCATGCTTGTACCAAGGTCTTATAATGGTTGTGATTGGTTGTATAGTGTTACATGTCTTAGAAGCATGCAGGAAAAATACTAAGTTACACCCAGAGATGGAGCTCACTGTTTGTTTGTTTTACCACCAGCTGCTTATCTGCACAGATGAGTGGACTTTATTTACGCTGCTTGTTGCTTAGCCAGTGCAGCTAACCTGTATCTGCTCATCGGTGAGTTCATTTACCACATGGTCCACCAGGACGAAAGCCCCAGCGCATCCTCTCCTCGCCACAGTGGGGATGGATAACCTGGAGCTGAAGCAGAGAGCATTTCTGACAGTTAACATGGTGATGCTTAACATTACAGACATCACATTGTTTTAAATGGATTTTATAAAATTGGTATCGAAAATTGTACCTTTCAGTAACCAGTATCAAAGTCAAGGTATCCGTACCATTAACGATATTGAAAATCTTTTAAAAATATCAAGCCCTAGTGGCAATATGAGTTTGCAGTCCATATGAGAAGTCAAGGGATCTCCAAAGTCATTAGGATTCATCATCTGGGAACCTTGAATGTGTGTACAAAATAGTATAGTAATCCATCAAATAGTTGTATTTCAGTCTGAAGAAAAGTGGCAGACCAACCACCCAACTGACAAACCAACAATGCCATTCCTAGAGCCATGTCGCTAGCATGCCTAAAATTATTATAAATAATTCCGTGGTTGTACATACTGTATGCTACCAAAAATAGTAGGTTTTTCAGTATATGCATCAACATTGGTACTATGTTCTCTTTCAAATGTCAGCAGCTGATGTGTGAAAAGGACTGAGGTAGGAATATAGATTATTGCAGAATTACAAACAACTTTGTGTGAATCTATATGGGACAAAAACAAATTGATGTTTCCGAATCATAGGAAGCAGGGCTGGGCTGCTCTCTTTACCTGTTCTTCAAAAGTAAAACCACTGTCAAAAATCCCTGCAACTAATGGCCAGCAAGAAAGCACTCAACACAGTGCAGACCTCCACCAAGGGCTAATAATCTCCCCAGTTAGCCATTACTTTCACAGACAAACATTGTACTGGGTAGATCACAGTGTGGGTGTGTTGGCCAAAGTGCAAAGCAAAATATTGAGCGTTCATGACTAACAGGTCAGAAGATACATATGCAGACATTGGCCCAATGATAGCTGTATACTAAAGAACATGGGGTCTCAAATTATTCTGTTGACTCCTCTTTGGAACATGAATGTTACAGATTGGGAGATACAAGGCTGGCATGGTGGTGACTCAAAATCAATATTTTTTTCTCTCTTGGGAGCGCAACACGTGCCATGCCAACCTGACCATTAGTTTCTGATGTAGAAAGGTTTGGCTGAATGGTGGCACCAGAGAATAAGGATACACGGTCACCATGATCAATAGGTTTCTTCCTATGTGAATGTGAACGGGTGAATGTGAATACTAAATTTCATGTCAATCGGCTCATTTGTTCTCAAGATATTTTAATCAAATAAACAAAGTCTCAAGGCAGAATTAGAGGTTTAAGCAGATTACAAATTGAATATTGACAATAAAGACAATGATATTGTATAATGTAGAGGTTTTGCTTAACGTGAAAAGTTTTATATGAGGCCCTTGTGTCACCAATCTCTTAACATTTTTTCAAAATGGTTCCCAAATTATAGAGATTACTATTAATCTTTTCCACACAGGCCTGTACAGAAACCCCACCCCACCCCAAGAAAACAATGTGAACATATTTTGGCTGAGGGCTTTCGGGTTTCAAATTAATAATGAGGAATAATAAATAAATCACTTGTTCATACTAATTAGTGAGTTTCTAGAGTTTCTTTACTAAAGTTTAGATAATTAATAGACTTCATTGAAGAACAATGGAACTACTTTGAGCAAGCCAGCTTAGGTGTCACTATTCTAATGAGTATTACATATTCAGAAAGATGTGCTAGCAATACCTATCACGGAATAAGGGACAGAAAATAGCAAGTTATCCCCTATTAAGCAGATCCAACCATTAGGCTCAGCTATGTCACACAGCTGTGCTGTTAGCCTATTAGCAGCTGGTGTAGGACAGTCGAACAGTTGTAACCACCAGACCATGATGTAGATTTTACTTTAAGTGTACATACATGACACTCTACATATAGTACATCAAGTATGCAGCTAATAACACAGTTACAGTAGAAGAGGCACTATTGGTTCTGTGACTTTTAATCCACTTTGATAAGCTTTTAACTAGTAAATTTACTTTGGCCCTGAACAACACAAATTGCAATTTTATTTTATCTTAAAAATACACAGTGTGATAAAAAAAAGATCTGCAGTCTTCAAATTGTGCAAGAGCAAGATTATCAGTGATTTTTTATTTGCCAAAAGTCAGTGTATTCTTTAGCACATTATTTTGACATTCTATTTGTCAGTAGCAGGGACAGAAGGCAAATTGCCCCTTATTTTCTGAGTAATCGTTTCCAAATTGAAGTCCAGTATATCTGAAAGCCAAGCAGGACAAGTGGCAATCAAATAATCAGCCTGAAAGGTATTATTGTAACTATCATTTTTAAGCCGTGTTTGCCAATTTGTTAGACTGTACAAAGTGGAAAAAGGCAGGGAGAACAGGGGAAAGAGGATTTGAGTAACAAGACCCATAAGCCAGACTTAAACTTAAAATGCATCTTGGCATCTTGGGACCCTTTAAGCATATTAATGGTTCCCATAAGTGTTCCATAAGTGTTTCTACAATAATAGTCACCGGATGAGATCCACTCCCGTGCCTCAGTGGCAGATTGTGACAAAAAGAAATATTTCCTGACATTTTGCAAACGGTTGGACACATAGAAATAGAACACACGACCTGACACTCAAACGCAGAATTCCACCGATATTTCAAAATATAAGAGTAAAGTTATTATGAACAATGACAAAGGCAAGTATCAATAAGGCTGGTGATGATAATAACTCTTGTTGTGATTTCTAAGTGCTGTGTGAATGTTCAATAAAAAGCTGACATTTTGACCTCATGGTGGTGCTAGAGGCAATCTCATGGCGCATTTATAATTGAAATAGTTTATCCTATGGGGAACATGGACCTATCCAGTACATTTAACTGTAATTCACCAAATTCAAATTTGATATTTCTTGGTGTGCAAATAGAAATTTTTATCTCAACGTGGTGCTAGAGAAAAGGATTTATGCAAAAATGTGCATACATTTTCTGGGAAACATTGCTATCCGTAGCGTTTTTTTGACACTCATTACAATGAACGTACCTTTGAGGAATAGTTTTGAGAAACATGCTTGTTGTCTTTCTTGCTGAGAGTTCGATGAAAAGATTGATACCACTTTGATGTCTGTAAGTTAAATATGATTATATAATAAAAAATAATTTTATTTATACAGAACTATTCAAAACAAACTTACAAAGTGCTTTACATGGTAAAGCAATAAAATAAAATCAGGCAATTAGAGAATACACAAAATAAAATACCCAAAATACAATATGTAGCTGGAGCCAGTAGCCGGTTAGCTTAGCTGGAAACAGGGAAACAGCTAGCCTGGCTCTGTCCAAACGGTAAAAAAAAATCTGCCTACCAGCACCTCTAAAGCTAGGCAGTCAGCAAAGACTCCGGGAGGTTGCTGGTCCCGGTCATGAAATAGTCCGGCATGTAATCCACCATTAAACCACAGCATGTTTATGTAAAGATTAAATTAATGGCCTATAATGTGTTAATTAGTGAGATTTAGAGGTGTGGGTAAATGGATTTTGTTTCCTGTCGTGAACCAAGCTAGCAGTTTCCACCTTTTTTCAGTCTTTATGCTAAGATAAGCTATATGGCTGCTGGCTCCTGCTACATATTCACCATACAGATTTAACAGTGGTATCAGTCTTCTGATCTAACATTTGTCAAAAAGTGAATACGTTTCTGAAAATGTCAAACTACTGCCTTAAGTATGGAGATTGGGCTAGGAGGAAATTAGCTTAGCTTAGCATAAAGACTGCAAGCAGGAGAAACAACTAGCTTGACTCTGTCCAAATTACAAAATACAGCTACACCTCCAAAGCTCAAAAATGAAAATGTTGTATTTCATTTGTTAGCCAGTCGCCATGAGGTTGCCAGGCAACCAGCAGAGATGATGCACAGAATAGTAATCAATAAATAACATGCAACTCTCCTCAAAATACAAATTGTACTTTTTACATTTCTGTTTGTGTATGGATTAAAAAGTTCTATAATTGGAGAGAGCCAGGCTAGCTGTTGCTTCCAGACTTATGCTAAGCTAGGCTAACTGCCTCCTAGCTGCAGCTCTGTATGTAATGCACAAACATGAGAGTGGTATTGATCATCTCATCTAACTGTTTACAAGACTGCGAATAAGCATATTTCCTAAAATGTCAAACTATTCTTTTAACTGATTTGACTCTGTAGGGAACTAATAAAGATCAGCGACTTACTCAGTACTTTATTCAACCTAATACTTTATTCAACCTCATACCAACAAAGCATATCATGTGACCCAGGTTCGAGTTGACTCATCATCAACCTACAGCTATGTTTTCCTCCCTTCCTGCTGACATGGGCAAAAAATTGATTTCAAGTGGGAGAGAGAAAGAGACTGTCAAAGATGAGAGGGAGTGTCAGTCTGCCAAGATCAATAGGTGAATCAAAACCAGTGCTGATGTTTCACTCTTCACTATCCCTCTTTTATGTATTCACCTTCTACTTTCTCTATCAAGTCTTTCTTCATCTGACACTGCCAGAAAGCCAAAAAATGCTGACAAACAGTAGTCTGGGCAATTCCAGCATCTTTATTTGCAGTCCATCCAAGAAAAAAAACCTGCAACCTCTAGCAGCCCTACACCCCCTCTTAAACACTTTGTCTCTCCCACACTCTCGCACAGCTCTGCTCCATGGGTGATCGAACTTTTGGTGTTGCTGACCCTGAGCTGAGGAACACTCTGGCCCTGGACCTCGCTGCCACCACTTCCCTTTCTTTACTTTAGTCTCATCTCCAAACTTTCTATTTACAACTATCCTTCCTACACTGTGAGCTTACTGTTTCATTATTGTTTGCTGCAGTTTTGTTTGTTGTATGCTTTTTAACGATTACATTTTATGCATGTACTATATTTGTATGTTTATTTCTATTTATTGTCCCGTGAAAAGACATGAAGAAACACTGTGTCCATCTCATGTGATCCCACATATGTTAACAATGCAGGGTAAGAAGAATTGATTGTCACTTGGCCAAAAGTGATGCACACCTACAGACTAGAATGGCATAAATATAGATTAAGGCCATTGTTGCTAGGATTTCCTTGTCCTTACTAGAGTTTGAAAGAATGAATACTCATCATCTGAGGTGTGTGTGGGAGAAATTAACAATACTTGATTTGATTTTCTTCAGGAAAACAACCATCATAAGCCACATGCCAGAGCCTCCCCCACTGGACTATTTAGGTTAATGTTGATGTTTTGACAAATCTGCAATAACAGCAAGTCTGCTTTTCAAATTGAAATTGAATTTGTATAGAAATGAGTGGAACAGGGGTGTCGGCCCAGCACAAACAACTTAACTCTGTCAGTTGCTCTTGGCAAGGCTGAATTCATTTGAATCTATTAGAGAGAGGAGAGAAGAGAGGCACGAGAACTACACTCACACTTCCAATGCATCCTAATTTCTATATAATGAAGGTAAAAGTAATTTTTTTTCTTAAACTTCACTAGTGGAAATATTTTAAAATAAAACTGGTAAGACTTTCCATATTCTAAAAACCACTGGTGGAAGAAGTACTCAGATGGTTTTACTTAAGTAAAAGTAGAAATAAGTAAAGTAAAAGTACAAAAGTATTTGCATCAAAACATACATCGATCCAATTAAAACTACTCATTATGAAGCATGGCCCATTTCAGAATAATGTATATTTAAGGCAGTGGATGAAAATGTACACTATTTGCCTATTTGCAGTAGCAGAAAATGGAAATACTCAAGTTCAGTTCTTGAGTAAATGTACTTTGTTACTTTCCACCACTGGATGAGGGAAATTCTGCAAGTGAGGCAAAAAATTATGATATTAGTTTAAATTTAGATGATAAGAAAACTCAGCAGTATGAATGGAATTGATAAATACAGAAAAAATGTCTTTATTGTAACTTACACAGTGTAAAGTGTGACTAAATTTGTGACTGCTGTTTCTTTAAAACTCACTCTGATCTTGAGTCTTTGCTTGTAATTTAATTTCCTACTTTTCCTTTTCCCTCAAAGACTAGCAACTCCAACTGCAGGCTGAGCATAGACTTCCTTCTCTGATCTCTCTCACTGACCAAGGACATGTAATTGGTCAAGGACTTCACAATAACTGCTGCCATAGAGGTATCATCTTTTGGATGAACATAAAGCCTCTTTTCAAGAATAGTCATGAATTGATTTGTTTTAATTCAGTTTAATTACATTTACTGTATTGTAATTTCATTTAATTGATTTAATGTATAAATAAATGAATGAATGTAATTAAATTAATTTGACTTCATTTAATAACATTAATGCAATGTCATTTAATTAGATTTCATTTTTTTCTTAAATTTTATTTTTATGTAACTTACTTAATTTTTTATTACGTGTAATTTAATTATTTCTAAAATAAATCTAATCTAATCCAGTTTTCATGCTTTTTGTGTGTATTGATGAATATTTTATTCCACAGATTTAACCTATTTAAATTAAATTAACATATTTTTTTGTTTTGATTTGATTTCATTTATTTAATAATTCATTAATTTTATTTAATTGATTTAATATAATTCAATCGATTTTTTATATATAAATATATTTGAGTTAATTTAATTGATTTATTTTAATTCAGTTCCATTTACTTAATTCACTTTATTTATTTAAATAAATTAAATGTATTTGATTAATTTGAATTGATTCTTTTCATCTTAATTAATTTAATTGAAATTCAATTTAACAATTTAATTCAGAAGATTATGGATTTATATCACATAATGACAAGGATGTTATTAGATTGAATGTTACCTTATATACTGTATATATTGGCTATAACACGTTATAGTCAATCATAGGTAAATAGCAACCATCAGAAACTGGCATACTGCACCATGAAGCATTTTGAATGTGGTATGACCCAAGGCAGACAAAAAAAAGGCCCTAACTTTTGAATCAGACTAGCAAACCACAGCCGACCTGCAAATCATTCCTTTTGAAATGTTTGGGTTCGCAGAACTTCCACTGCTTGGCTAAATGAATGTACATCTATCCAATAGAGTTTAGAAAAGATTTCATATCTGCAGAATTACTTTCTAAAAACATCGAAAACTCTTCAACTGAGATGATAATATATGAAATTCACCAAATTGGAGTTACAAGGTAACGCCACCCACCATGACCCTCAAAATATGGACACATATTTTATAGCCTATTTTAAACATAACCTTTGGAAAGGAATAGGCATTTCACACACCAGCTCATACATTTTTATAAAAAATTCAACATCTGAATGAATGATTCTGTATCTCATCATCCAAAAAGCCCAAGGTAAAACAGATGTGGGTATAATGCTGCCCTCAAGTGCTCCCTGTATGCTCTTCTTACCGAGGCTGTAAGTTGTAAATGTGACTTATTGTGTATTAAAGTGCCTTCGGTGGTGAATAAAAACGAACTATTGGAATTTGGGAGAAATAAAAGGTTCTTCGGTTGCTTATAAATTAATTGATGTTGTGTTAAAGCAAATGTTTTCAGGTCACATCATATATTTACATTTTCTGAACTATGTGTCCATCACTGATGCGTGTAGGCTGGTGTGGTGGGAATGTTCCAAATCAAGGTCCAAAATGTCAAAGTCCAAAAAAGAAAGCACAGCTGCTATTTTGAGCCCATATTAGGCTACCTCAGATATTTATCACGATTAGGTAGCACATATAGCATACACAAACTTAAATTATCCTTAAATAACATGGTTTGCCAAAGTAAGCAGTAGCAATTATTTGATTCAGTTTCTATTGTGTTTGCTGCTCAGGTGTGGTGCAGGTGGGCCTACCCACAAGAACGACAGTAAGGAAAACAATGCAGAAGCTATTTTTAATCATGTTTGAATACTTTGAGTTATATGACTCCTTCTCCTTCAACGCTGGATTATGTGGTCATGTCCAGTACACAGCGTTTATGTTATTTTTACAATATAATTAACTACAGTATCAACATAAACATACCAGAGTAAACCTGCTTCTTGTGCCCTTTTGCCTCTTGTTCAAAGTCTAGTGCACCAACTTCACCACTGAATCAGCAGGACACTTCCCTTCCTCTTAAATGGATTTTATTGGCAAATACTTAAACCTGTAAACATACGTGAATCTAGCTACACAGCCTCTATAGTGCTGGCTAAAACATTTGTGTGTACATTTATAAACAGTTTTGCCTGACCTCCTTACATTTTCCCCGCATCATTAATTTGTTCTTATGGTTGTATATATTTTCATTGTTTTTCTGGCAGAACTGCTGGTGGCAAACTCTTTTTTTTCTCATTTCCTTTTCATGCCCATTAAGTTTGCATTTCAGAGACAGCATATCATCTTATCTATTAGATCTGTTCCAATATTGCGCCTTTTCTCTTTTACCTAAAAGAGGAAATTAATACTTTGTTTTCCTTTAGGGTCAATGTGTTTGCACGAACAATATATATATAGATATACTATTTATTATATATAAGGAAGTGGGAATAGCATTGATTGCAAATAAGTCCAGCTAAAGCCAAACATATGGTTGAAAGGAACATTTATAAGAATAATGAATACATGTAGGAAGTAAATCTGTGGAAAATAAGCCTCCAAAATAAGTAAAAAAGATTTACAAGCAAGGATAGGTGAACTCTTAATTTAACACAGAGGCACCTTCTCACACAGATGGCTTATCATGAGCAGTGGCATGATAATCCAATGAATGGATTATAGTGATTAAGTTCCAATTGTGGAGCTAAAAACAGACTGCACAGGATTCCTCTTGACAAAAGTGTGTACTCCTGTGAGGCGGAGCAAAATCCATGCCCCAGTTTAGGATTCTTATCAAATTTAGACAACCCTCACCACATCAAGCTTCACTTATCGCTTCGAGAGCTCCTCAATTTCCAGACGAGACCCAGATGGATTTCATCTTTTGACCTTGTCACCAGTTTACACATGACTTGCACTGGCCTGAACCTCTGTCAACATAAGCCTTGTCTCTCCCAATCACCAATGTTGTGTTTGACAGACAGACGGTCCTCCAAGAACCATGGTTGCTGAAGCTGAGATGAATCTGCCAGTGTTTGACCACGGCTCATAGATGCTATGGTCGGTCCAGAATGTAACCCTGCAATCTTGCTCCTGTCATGAAAAGTGACAGATCCCTTTGTTCAAGGGCAATAGGACTACCAAAACTCCTTGCTGTGCCAACGACTTTGCGTCTGTCTTTGGGAAACGGGGTCCATGTGTGCTATGAGCTGTCGGTTTGATGGTGCCCTGGGCACTCTGCGGGGCCAGGGATCCACATGCTTTGCACAAAGTTGTCACTCTGTCAGAAAGATGTACCGCAGAGTCTTCATGAATGGTGCCTTACGCGATATTACCATGCTTTTCATCAGACGCGGTTCATCTCACACAGTTGCAGGAATATGTTCAGCGCAATGCATGGTTAACGGGTGGGGTCAAAGGTCATAATGAAAGTCATTGTAGCTTATCTTGATCTGTGAGTCCTCACTGAACATTTAGCACTTCTATGTATTGACTGTGTAAGTATTTCCTGAACACCTCAATTTCTTCATTATTGCTTACTGAATGTGACATCCTTAATAAATTAAGATTTTCTGGTCAACTAAAGTAAAATATCCCTTCAGAGTGAAACAGACACTAAAAACCTTAAATAGGTGGATTGGGGACTGAGAAAGAAAAATATTGGGGAAAGAAAGGGAGAGAAAAATACTGTTGAAAATGTTCCCACCTCTTGGTGCTGCTGTGTGCGCCATCAGATTCTTCACCCGAGGACTATGGAGCACTTAACTCCGTGCTGTCGTGATTTCTCCAATTACAGGTGACAGCTTCCAATCCGCGTGGGAGGTGGATCACCTCTGGAAGTGCCAGGCAGAATACGAAGCACACCACAATATTAATAATTCACCAGGGGTACATTCATATTCAGTCTAAGCGCTGCAGTTTGGGGCCCATTAGTGATAAAGCCAAGCAGACGCTCCCTTATACCTTTCAGCTTGATGTTCAGTCGCAGGTATAAAGCCCACATGTTTGATTTTATTTCATTGCCTTGCAGTGGGGCAACCATGGGAATAAACTTCATGAATGTTCTTAAGATTACAGACTAGTGAGGTACTTTGAGGCCAGGAAGTTTGTTATAGTGTTAAATTTGATGTTTGCTGCTGAGGAACACCCTGCAACAACTGATTCAATACACACTGTTTTTAGTCTTTCTTTCGCTAAATTATTCCCAAGCAGTTGAGTGTGCAAAGACATAGAATAAGTGACAAGGAAGTTAAGAAGTTTGAAAGAGTCACTGAAGCGAATTGGCCGTTGGTAGTGATGACTGCTGGCATCCATGCCAGACCGCAGCAGTGCTCAGCAAGCACATGGAGTGCCCAACCAACTGGGCTCAGCAGGCTACAGCACACACTGCTTTCCCTGAAAAAACAACACACCTCTCCTCCAGAGGAGCAAAATAAAATGGGCTGAAACAATACAGAGTGGGCATTAAAAATGGATTGCATGTGGGAGCGTGGAAGGGAAAAGCTGGAATGGAGGTCACAGCAAAGCAATGAGCCTCAGTCGAGACAAGTTTTTAAACAGCTCTGAATTGTAAGTCTAAATTGTAGTATCAACACTTGTGAAGTTGACTTTTAGCAGGGTGTACAGCACACATGGGAGTTAAACTGGGATTTAAGGGCGCCTTGATTCACTTGGATTGGCAGGTTTGTGAATGAACGTGGGTGGTAGCAGCAATTATAGGGCTGAGTGTTTTGTTTTATAAATAGTATATATCAAGACATTAATGATCTAAACTGGAAGCGAAGGTGTTAACCTGTATTCTAGCGCATTACATGCAAAATAATAGGTCACAATGTATCATTCATATTCCAGTGTTTCAAAGTACAGTAATATCTTTCGTTATCATTTGAAAGACCTCAGTATCTATGCAACAGCTCCCAATTTCTATTTTAGTGTTTAGTAGAAGTTCAGTTCTGTCAGGTGTTACCATTACAATGGAATCTAAATGCATTGTGTGAATTTGTAAAACAAGTACAATTCTTGCAATTATAAGCTCTTAAATGTATCACAAAAGGCCTTTTTCACAGCAGCCATTTTGACTAGCAGGAAAAGCACAGGTGTTACTAATAACATTAACTATGGCTCCATTGTATTCAAGTGTCTCAGTAGGATGTGACAGAAAGCCAGCATGCACAACACCAGGACCCAGAAACTGAAGCAGCTAAGCCAAAATGTCAAAATGTCTTCTGTGGAAAAAAGGTCTGTGGCTGCTGCAAACCCTTTAAAACTCAACAGGAGTAAGTTTTCATAACAACCTATGCAATCACTGGGTTACTACGAGTCATGTATTGTAGCTAATCACTAGCTACTTAGCTTGCTTGTTGGCAGATGTTGATCTGTAGAAATATTTTATTGGTGTATGGTATATGGTAACTTGATTTTACAGCTTCCATTGTGGCTTCCATTTGCATTCTGGAAGCATAAGAACTGTTACTCTTATCAATTGTTGTCTGTGTCTGGGAAGTGAGAACCCAAATTAGCCTTCCACTCTTAGGTAGTGCTCTAAGAGCTGAAATTAAGATAAGTTTTCACCACTTATTTATGAACTTTATTGCTGACAATGGATAATCTTCTGCAGTCTACAGTACTCCAGGTTACTACCACTAGAAACACTAGCAAGCTTGTAGCTACATCCACGCTAAGCCAGCTAAATCTGGAAATGCTGTTTAACGCTATGTGTAAAAAGTTATCCCCATAAGGAATGGCTGTCATTAGGATTTTATCAGTACAGTGCAATACCCATATTGCTTATGAATACCGATACTTCTCTATGCTCTTATCAATACATCTTCAAATATGTTTTACATAAAATAAAGACATATTGTGAAAGTAATTAGTGAATGTTAGCAAGTGTGACTTGAGCGCACATGAGTGCTGAGCTGCTTGCCATTAAACCTGAGCTGGGGGGAAACATTTCAAAACGGACAGTCTGAACCCCCCAGATTTATGGCTTGTATTAGGTCATCACTGTAACATTACACATAAAACATGTTATGTATATGCATTAGCTGTATTTTCAATCACTTTTGTGCTTTGTGAACCATGATTTTACATAACCTGGCATTGGCATTTAGAGAAGGTAAACAAAACCATAATTGTGTGTCACTCCGAAATGAGTAAACATTAGTAAATGACTAGACATGTACAGAAAAAGTTTATGCAAATTGAAAATACTAAACCACTGCGTTAAAATGTCTGAAAGCAAGTTACAATACTGAATGCAGAAGTGACTTCCCAGAAGCTTTTTGTTATTTTAATTCTAACCAGTCAAGAACTGGTACCAGTTTCACATGTGATGTGTTTGCCCCCAGTCCTGTATATATGTATTTTTAACTGCAGAGCAAATGTGAGGAATTAAACATGATATATTCTCATCCACTTCACACTCAAGGTGCATTTGAACAACATATGAGTGTCTCAAAAGTGTGTTTCAGAGCAGTGTGTGAATCCCTAGGCCAATATACCAGCGCATAGCTACTTTCTTCCGAGACACTGCAGAACAAACAACCGCTGTGATATCCTCATTCATCAGACCAGAGAAAGACAACACTTGGGCGCCCCTGAGTCACAGATAAGTGAATGTTGAAACCTTGTTTTGCTGTGAACAAACAGAATAAGTCATCCAATCTGTTCTAGTTTCATCTCAATGGAATCGTAGTAGTTGTTATGACATATGCAACTCCATGGAGGGAATATGAACACAGTTGGACAGGGAGAGGAAGCTCTCACACCAGTTGCTAAATTACAGTTTTTACAGTATACTATACTGAGTATATTATAGTACGTGCCTTTTTGCCACTACAGTGTATTTTTCTTGAAAAAGTTGTCTAATATTTTAAAGATGTCAAATGCAAAATGAGAATAGATTTAATGTTCTTTTTTAGCCACGCTAGCAGCTCTAGGGATGGCATTGTTGGTCAGTCAGTCCACAAGTTTGGTCCAGACTGAAATATCTCGGTTTTGTACAGACATTCATGGTCCCCAGAGGAAGAAGTCTACTTACTTTGATGATCCCTTGACTTTTCATCTAGCACCATCATGAGGTTGACATTTGTAGTTTTGAGTGAAATATCTCAATAACTATTGGATGGATTGCCATGAAATTTGGTACAGACTTTCATGTTCCCCTCAGGATGAATTGTATATTGGTGAAGAATTAACTTTTCATTTAGTGTCATCATCAGGTCATCATCAGTATGACTAAATACCTGCAAAATTCATATCCACTCACCCTCAGATGAGCTTTGTGTTTAGTGCTAATTAGCAATTAGTCCTAAACATCAGCCTGTGAGCATCGTCATTGTGAGCATGTTAGCGTGCTGACATTAGCATTTAGTTCAAAGAACCACTGTGCAGCTTAACAGAGTAGCTAGCATGGCTGTGTAGAATCTTAGTATTGTACTCTAATCAAACTGTAATGGAAACTTGAATAAACAAATAAGTGTTATATTTAAGGTCTGGTTATCTTGGTAATTAATTTAGTTTTACTGACCTGAACAACTGTACGTTAATTAGTTACTAATTTAATTAAGTCCTAATTTGACCTAATTAAAATTGCCCATTACATTGTTAATTGGAAAAACCAACAAAATAAGAATGGGTGATTAATATACTCTCAGACTGGAATCAGTTTTGCAATCCAACGTTAATAAATGCCCTCACTGTGCAGTGTTTTATCTCACACACAGACTTCCACCATTTCACATTCCCAAGGCTGAAAGTATCGAATAATTTGATATTGATAATCTTGTTGTTTCATGTTTTATTATTTGTATTCTTGTCACTAGTGCCTTGTTCGCAGTGGCTGCTGTATAAAAAATCTATATATGGGTGCTTGATGTTATTTTGTGATATCATCTACACTGATGAGCACCAAATTAAATAGCCTAGTACAATGTCTCCATCAGGATTGAAGTTCTCAAAATGACAGTTAACTATGTATTGCATTGCATGTAGTATTTTGTTTGCATACTGTGTGAGGCTAAATACTTTTAAAAAGCACCACACTGATATGTTTCAGTGCATGTAGGCTTGTTAAATGAATCATTACTAAGTTTAAAGGAAAGTGATGACATTCGCCTGTCAGCAGGTGAGTGTGAGCTCCATGAAAGACATATGACCTTTTCACACAAAGACTGCTCTCAACTTAGAAAGAAGTGAAAAGAGTGAAGAAATTGCAAGAGGAAGAAATATATTTCATTTAAAAATGATGAACTCCATATCAATGGTGGCTGCATAGCGACACCTGATTCTTAATAACATGATTTCTTCAAAGGTATTCAGCAAATTGCTGCGCATTTACATTTCAAAAGGAGAAAAATTGCTTTCATTTCACTCACTCAGTATTTCCCCCCTCTAAAGGTGACTTTTATTCCTGAAAGTGTGTTTTTTAAGAGTTTATCTTTAAGTGGGTTTGTCACCGAGTGATGTCACATCAGCATATGTTTTGGACTGTCTCTGGAAATGTCCTTGGGATTCATTGCAAAGTAGAGACACAAATTGGTGGCTTTCACATAAATGAGCATTGGTTTAAAAATTTTTGGGAGACATTCAAAGAGAGGCATGACTACACATTTTCCAGCAGGGCAGCACAGTTTCCAATGTTACTTTTTAAGATTTAACAGCATTTAAAATTTATTTTTAATTAGATTTTTTTAAAATAGGCCAGAGTTTGCTTGATCATGCAGGGCCTATTCAACATTCAAATGTCAATCTTACATTATGCCACCAGTTCCTGTATATATCCTCACCTTGCTCGGTTTTGACTTCACTACATCTGTACTGATTACATGTTGGCTCTGCATGCTTGCGCCAACTGCAACACTTGAATTCACAGTACACTTTCAAACAAGTAGCACCACGGGTTCTGCACACACCTGTGATTGCTTGAGGTTGAAGGAGGTGTTAAAAAAAAGGAATACATTTAAAAGAGTAATTAATCATCTTAATCACATGGATGCAATCCTCCACTTTGGTATTTGCCTCAAACGCCTTGAGCTGTTCATCAAAGCCAGCCATGTAGGTAATAACTTCCTCAGTGCTTTCAAACCCTTCCTGAATTTGCATTTAGATCGCAAGAGGATCCCAGGCAAGCTCTTCATAATGTCCATTCATCCATTTCTAAAGCTGTAGTCATGCGATATGCCATGCTGCATGGATGCATAGAGTGATACAACAGCAAGTATATAAATGTTGATTGATTTGCACTATTGCTTGTTTCGTCTTGTGTAAAATAAGAAGTCCAGTTCTGTGTCTGAATGATGTGCACCTTATCCGGTAAAACAGTAAGCCCTTGTGTAAATGTCACCAAGAGAATTCCAAGTGCATTTATTGTTCTTGATAAAGACATTTAATCTGATTTTGACCAATTTAAAGTGTTTATAGAGAGAAGGAACAAACTAGATCAGAGTGAATCTGGAAGAATGCAAGCTTGAGTAAATAGGAAGCGCTGACAAGTGGCTGTGCGCAGAGGGTTGAGAGAGCATGATAAAAAACGCTTTTATGAATTAAATAATGACATCTTCACCATAAAGAGAAGCAAGCAGCTGCTTAGAGGGAGCAGTCAACAGGGAAATCACCACTTTTAATTTCATTTCCGACAGTTAAACAATGCGCCTCACTCCCTCTTTTCTCCTCGTACTCGCACAGACACACACTGGGGATCCTGCGCTGCTGTAGGTCGTTACAGAAGGTCACAGTCATGGGCCTGTGCCAGTTTAAGGATTGAGCTGAGATGTTGTGTGAAAATAGTCTGATATGCCGCTATTTGGGAACATCTATGATATTACTTGAATTTGATTGTTTCTTTAATTCTAAATTAGTATTGTACAGCTTATTCTTCATGGTTAATTTTATAAATAGGAGTAAGCAATCAGATTAGCTGATTTATCTGCCATTTCTGTGGAGCATTACCCTTGATTCTCAAAACTGTTTAGTATTTACCTTAACTGCAACTGTTACTAAAAAATCCTTCATCCATTGTGTTTCTGGTTTTTAAACCTGCATTAATTGATTTTTCTGCCATGTGCAGTACCAGCACAAAGAGCTGAAAAAATAACATGGACATATTATCAACTTACAAAGTTGATATGTGAACGCATTAGCAAACAGTTGCTTTTAAAACATTCAACAGACACAGAGCAACATTAGCATTCATTTGGAGTTGGGTTTCCAGTCACCCGACAAATCTAAGTGCTTAAGCTCTGTTTTGGTTTCCACTAACTCCTGGGGGAAATACAGTAACGTTATCTGTTTGTTTTTTTTACTGCTACATGCTCCATTATGTTCACCAGCTAACCGCTAACTTGGTTTTCCAATAGCATAGCCTACAGTGGATTTATCAGACCCTTTTTGTTAAAACAGCTGTCTTCTGCAGCTGGAAATAATTAAATAATATCACGATATTTCAGGGTATTTCTATGATAACGAAATTCTTGACGATTTGACAAAAATCCTGAAAACATATTTATATATAAACATATATATTAACATATATTTGTCTATTGAAAATATGATATAGCCTATATAATATTTGAAAGAATACATTACCCTATTTCTAGTAAATTATTTCTTATTTCACCATTTTAACTCGACTTAATTCTCCACCTTATTTTAGTGTTTGCTCACAAACTACTTTAACCTGCTCACCTTGCTTTTCCATTCAGTTCCCTTTTCACACACACACACTGGCTTGCCCCGCCCCGCCTCTTTCTTTTTTTCTCTTTGTCCCTGTATGTGTTGACTTTCTTCGTCAGCAGTAGACTATGTTTTATAAAGTCGCCCAAAAAACACAATTTGCATTTTGGACGGTTTCACAGCAGCAGGTGAGCTGCGTGTGGAGGAGGCTTGTTGTTAATGACATAACCTATCGAAACTAGAATCAGAATCAGAATCAGGTTTATTGGCCAGGTATGTGTGCACATACAAGGAATTTGACTCCTCTTTTACGTTGCTCTCTATGTACTACATACACAGGAGTAGACATACATTTAATAAACAAAGTGTAGCAATACAAAGCAAAACAACAACAGTAACATCTTTTAACAGTAATACAATCAGTGCAATGGTGCTGAAATTAATATAATTAATGTAACAGGTTGCTTTATTTACATGAGGTAGGTGGATATGAGTATATACAGTATGTACACCGTGGATATGTTTAAAAAGTGTTCATATTTACATAAACAACAAGATAGATGTAGGGGTACAGTGGACGTTAGTGTCACAGGGTTATTGGACAGGGTTTGTTCCTGACCTTATATGACGTTATATGACTGGTGTTAACTGTTCATCAGAGTGATGGCCTGTGGGTAGAAAGTGTACTTGAGTCTGTTTGTCTTGACGTACAGTGCTCTGTAGCGCCTACCAGTGACAGGAAATTTGAAAAGGGTTGTGTGCAGGGTGCTTGATCTTTTGTAACCAACCCACTACCACCACTCAAGTAGCTCCCCTTTTTGGACCCACCTCCTCCACCATGGAGCTGGTAGCAATGTATGACAGTACGACGTCACTGCGTCAACAAGTAGGAATGTCGCCATTATCATGATATGATTTTTTTGTATGATATTAAGAATTATACCAGTATTATGATGAACAATCTGAGACGGCACACTCCTACTCGAATCATTGTTATCTTACTCATTGTTAATATAAAAATATTGATTCGTTAGATGTGTTTATTAAGTACACATTAAGTATATTGTAACACAAACAACACTTCCTCCATGTTAACCTTTATAAATTCAGGATAATGTATATTTCCACAGCACTAATATGAACAGTACAACAACAGAGTCATGTTATCCTCACCACTACATTGCTATGGTTTTCTCTTTGAAACAGAAATACTGTTCTCACTCACTAATTAATTGCAGTCAGTTTTACTTTGGGGGTGCACGGTGGCAGAGTGGCTAGAGCTCCTGCCT
>CM022475.1:12475185-12487394 GCA_011952105.1 Coreoperca whiteheadi
GGGAACAAGCGGTAGAAACTGACTGACTGACAGTTCTACTTTGTTGTTTTTTCAATCAGTGTTAAGCTACTGTCAATAAAACCAAACATATCTTGCACAGATTGTTCACATTAAAAGTCTTCCAGTGGCTCTATAATAATCCCTCCCTTTCCTGGAAGTATTTTAATTTGAAAACTATCCAGGAAGTATTGACTTTCATTGATACTGACACTGCTCAAAAGAGGCTATTAGAAGTAGGCCTAAATGTAATTTGTGAATGAGAACTTTATTTCTCAAGAGAAAGAGAAATGACTTTTGTACTGATGGAATTAGTGCTGTGAATCTACGTTTTGAAAGAGTAATACCTTTCGAGCCATTACACTAAAAGCAATTTCACCACCCAACAATGTTTTTTGCCATGGCTTTATCAACAACCTTTGTTTGGTTAAAGCCAGCCACACCCTAGGTTATTATTTTAATAATGGCTTTCTTTTGATAATTGTACTGTATTTTAAACATGAGGAAAAAATAACATTCCAACAAGCAATAAAAAGTATTCATATGGTAGAGAACATTGTTCCTCAAAAAACTGCATGAACATTTTACTACAGTTCAGAATTTGCATTTGATAGTATTGTGATAAGATGTGAAAAGCAATCTTGCTCCTGTAGAGTCTGAGTCACTGTGCTCCTCAATGTGATTTAGCCACTTCATTTGCATAGGTTAATTTCAAGCAGCACCTCAAATTAGGCTTGAAAGGATAATTACTTAATATCCCCGCTCCTTTCCTCTTCGCCCCCCTTCTACCTCACTGCTGTATCTTTTTTCCACCCAGGTTACATAAATGTATGTTCCAACATCTACTTTCTCGGGCATCTGTATTCATGCATAGGCCAATCCAGTCTCTATCTGTCTTCTCTCTCCCTCATAATATTGGTTGGACATTTCTTTAATTCACTCCCACTCATGTACTCTCGGGCAAATTGCCTACATAAACCAGATAATTTTCACAATATACCTGGAGCCATCAACTGCAGTTGGATAGCACGAGGGCAACTTCATTCCCATTCAGTCGTGAACATGATGAATACACACATGTGCAATTCCAGCAGGCGTGTCAACTTAGTTGAGGTCAGTGATAGTAATTATCTTTCTTTAAGCAACTGCCATGTAGCATTCAGATACAATTTCTTTTGAGGAGACTCTACATATGTGGAATGAAAAGCAAAGCAGTCCTTGAAATTTGGCGGACAACGAACAAATGAAACAGAAAATACTGATGCTTACTAAATCACACGAGTATGCTTTTGATCTCAGTACTGACACTAACAAGCTTATGTGTACCACAGATATACCACTGCCCGAAGGTCTGAAGGCTGACACAAGTTCACTTTGTTGGCAAGAAAAAGATTTGAACTTTGAGGATTCTCCAGCAACCTCTTGCAATGCTGAGCTGACTTTTGACTACTTCCACACAGCCAAAGCCATGACTGGACTTTAATTATGTAACAGTTTTGATGTTTAAATGAAGGATGCAAGGGCTTAACTAAATGGCAAGTGAGGCAAAAGGTTATGACCTTCTAGGACTTGCCATATAGAAAACAGTACCTCCCACTTTGTCTTCTTTTAAAGCAAAGAACTATGTGAGATGCAGTGTTATTTAAATATGACACATTTGTTCTTTGTTTGCTTTAAATCAATTATTTTTTGCAAGGAAGTTCCTTGTTTTTAGTCTTTCCGTCACCGGAATTTGCTGAAGCTTCAGTGTTCCTCATAAGCCTCCCACGCTGCCTGTCCTGACCTGTCCTGAACTGGCCTGCTAACAGCAGTTAGCCACATCGAGGCCTTCAGTCTGGTTCCCTTCATCTACTTTCCATTTCCATTTTACATTTAGTCATTTGGCAGACGCTTCTATCCAAAGCGACTTACATATGAGGAAGACAATGGAAGCAATTATAACAACACAAGGTAACAAAATGCATAAGTGCAACACTTCCCATCCATAAAGCTCTGAGGTCCAGTTATGTGAATAAATGGGACGATCAAGGTGCAAATATTTCACCATGTGGGAAGAGCTAAGACTTTTTCACTCTACTTTTTACAGTGTTTTAACAATGAATTTGTTGCTACAAATGAAAAAAAAACGAACTTCCACACATTATGACCCACACACTCCTGCGTCTTATCCCTGAAGAAGGTGTATAACAAAAAGCTTTGATAAATTTAATCAAGTAGAGTGCACAGATCCAAGTGTGCAGGCCTATTTAAATGTGATCATCATTTCAGCATCTCTATTCCTCTAGCTTCTGTAACTCATTGTAAACTCTCATTCAGCATTTCTTTCATCTGTCTTTCTGAAATAGTGAAGCATGTTCCTAGTGTTTACTTTGTGTATTCTAAGACAAATCAGCATTCTCTATAGCACTTATTGCTATTAGAAATTAAAAACCTTTTTGTACAACACTGATTACCTTGCCCACAATTACTTTGTGGGAAACATAACCAATGATTAAAGTAATCATTTCAATAACCAAGAGTGATCTAGACACTAGGGCTTATGAGAAATGTAACTGAAATAATGAATAAATGAGCACTACAACATACTGTACTGTTGAGAAAGGCTATATCCACAGAGGAATGTTTAGTTATTAAGGTTTTTACAAATGTAAATGGGATTTTAAATGAGGTTTTCTTACTTCTGGAACAGAACCTGAAAGTTTCAGTTTCACTTAAGCTCTCTATATAAATCACCCGTTTTTTTTTACATTTAGCATTTAACAAGCTGCGCCTAACTCTGTTAACTTGTCAGCATAAACGCACAGTGAAGACCAGCAGCATTCTGATTTAATGCAGCGTCTCTCTGAACATAAAAAAGTTCAAGGGAGGTTTTTTGACTTATTGCAACGACTTCCTGTCTCATCGAATGAACCACAGTATTCGTTAAGGCAAAGCAGTAAAGTCCAATAATTTTCTTGCATGTGTACAACATTATAACCTGAAAATTCACTCTTTCCCTCTGCTGACGCACTCATGCTATCGCCTTTTGCTGCTGCAGCTCCCTCCACCACCCCAACTTCCTCCTGATGTCCAGTTGATTGAACTAAGATTTAATGTTTATTAAGGGGGGATTAGTTCTCCAGCAGAATCCTCGTTTCTGCTAAGATTTTTTGAGTTCTCACACAAAAAGTAGAGCCTTTTCTGCCAATCTAACTACATAACCATTTGCTATAAATGATCAATTTCTTGTGTGATTCACTTCAGCATGTGTGAAGAGTTTAAATTGAGTTTTCATTCATTAAAAAACACTGTATTTCTTCAGCCAAGTGTTCAAGCAGCCCCCCTTGTAGCGAAAAACCTGGCCAGTGGTCTCCAGGTAATTTGAGTTTAAGAACCCTGCTTTAGCTCTTTAGCTACCTTCTTTCTTTTTTTTACTGGAAAATAGACTTAATTTCCACACTGTGTTCAGAAGGCAGCTTCAAACATGATTAGTGTTTTAAACAATGGAGGAATGGATGAATGCATGCTTCACAATGAGCTGCTTTTTCATTCTATTGGCCAGCTATTTTAATGTTTTTGTCATCATTTACTCACCCGCAGGTCAGTTGAAAGTCCACTTTTTATGTCAAATCAATACACAGTGCAGCTGCATGCCTCTTAAAACAAATGAACAGACAAGTTCTTTTGGATCTTTAGAGTTCTTTCTTCAATAAATAGAAAGTCTACTCACCAGTAGATAACTATTGTCTCTTTTAACCCAGGGATATAAGTCAGCAGTTTAGCTTGCAAAAATCACGATGAGCCACCTGCAGCCCAGCTAATACTATCTTGGCTGGGTTGATACACACTTTATCACTCGCCACCCCCACAGACACCATCAATCCCAACACACATAATCATCCAAAGACAAGCGGTCCCTGCATCACTTTGGTCAGAAATCAAAGCTTAATCACTGTTTTTCAAAGAGAAACACTTAAAAAGCAAGAGAAAAGATCTGTCTTGATTTTATCATCATTAGAAACATTTAATCTCCTTCCTGTTTACCACCCTGCGCTTTAGTCTCTCTGGTTTGTTTGCTTATCGGTGTCCTTCAACAAGCCAATCTCTTGCATCATGGCCGGGCCTGCAGTCTAGGTGGACAGGCAGCCCCCAGGATGTGCCGCATGTTTAAGTGCCACTTAGCCGCAACATGGTGCCACTTCTCTGGCGCATATGTGCTCCATCCACCATGCAATCAGAGTTTTGCTTGTCCAGACCCTGAGCGCAGGTGGTCCATACAAAGCTCTTCATCAGGAGACAAGATGGAACCCAACTCCTGAAAATGGCCATGCCATGGCCAGGATGGGTTTGTGTGCCCGGAGAATAGCAACAGTCATTTCAATTTGGAGCATAATAATGTAGTCGTCGGTGGTGGAGAAGAGCTCCAATGTCACGTGATGTGGCCTTTTGAAGTTGCTGTTGTTGTATTTTGTGCATTTGAAGTACAGTATTGCACATCACTTGGCTATCTTTGAAAAATACTCACACTCTTGTCCCTTTCCCAATGCTTTCATGTGCACATGACTGACAATGGGCGAACTACCACCCATACGAACAATGGCGGTTTGTCGCATTCACCAGTTTTCTTGTATCTTGAATTTTCTCCTACGTACAAAATTAATTCACCCGTGGTACAGAGAGTGTGCCTTTTAACAGGGGGCAAAATTATAATGCTTTAATCCTCATCAATTTGGACTTTCAATATGTGACCAAAATCAACTAATAAGTAAAAATAAATAACTAAAATAAATGTAATGTAAAATGAATATTCAGTTTGCAATACTATCATCGTGGCTTGTCAATATCCGGAGAGGTTTTTTTTTTGTTTGTTTGTGGTCGGGGGGGTTGTTATTTTTTTTGTTCTGTATTAATATTTTCTAAATGGTCTGGGTAATTGTTGGGTAATACGACTACTACTGATTTCCAACATCAGGACTTCAAACTCAAATTTGGAACAGGTAGCCTTATACAGACATTTGGGTGTGCAATGATGCTATGACCTAAATCTCACGAACACGTCCAACTATGACCATGTGGCACTCATCAGGTTGAAACAAGCCATTTACAATTTTAAGTTTTTACTGTTAAGAGAGTTTGGAAAATGAACATTCATTCATGGCATTAACACACGCATGGTGTTCTTCATGTAAAGGTGAGGATTTGTAGATAATTCATGATGAAACATTAGATTATCATTGCTTGTTGAAATACATGTGAGGTCTAAATATATGCCTAGTCTTCGGTTAAGAGTGATCACACTATTCCCATATAAGTATTTTGTTTTCTCCTACAGACCAATGCAATATCCATCAATAACTCCCTGCTGATTGATGCATTTATAAGTTATTTGATTCACTTTGCAGATTATGGATTTCATGTCAAACAATGGTTTGTGCATTACTCACCTTCTCTCTGACCTGTGGTCAAGGTGAACTGGAGTTTGGACTAAATCAGCCCAAACTCTGGAGTCCCAAAATACTAAGAGAAAATAGAGAAAGTGAAAACAGGCAGGATGAAAAATTACTCCATGGAAAGAATGAAAAATATCCCTAAACAAATGGTGAAACTAGGAAGAAAAGAAAGGTAATTGCAGGTAATCGATAGATAGTGATTTAGAGCGCTAATTCAAATGCAAATATCAACGTCAGATGTCATGGTTCAGTGCATGTGCTCAGGAACCAAGGAGGAAAATAAACTGAGTGAGAGAGAGAAGACAAAAATGTGGCATTGGAAAAACAAGTGGTCTTACCACCAGGGTAATTAGTGAAACAGACCTTTCTCCTCATCAAAAAGGGCCAGCGGCCATGACTCTGCTGCCACATTATCGGCCTCACCTTTGTCCTCAGAGGTAAACAAGAAAACTAAGGCCAGACAACATCAAAACTAAACTCCAGAAATCCCTGCCTCTAACGAATGGAGAGCCAGAGGGCGGCTTTTCTCTATCAGGTGTGCGAATAACAACAAATTAAGTGCATAAAATGGCTGCTATGGTGACAGTGCTTTCTGTTTGCAGTCAGTGTGGATCTGGTATCCTCTTCAGAGATTAAACATTCTCCACACATAATCTAAAGAGTGGAGATATGCTAAGTCAATGTTACTGTAAATCATGTTTTATATCCAGTCAAAGCACGGGTTCAATATCAGTGGCCCCGAGGAATAATCAAGGCACAGAAGGAATGTTTATGATAAGACACTTCAACGCTTCACATCCTTTCAAGGCTTACTTGATGCTGACCCTCTTTTCCTCAGTTTAGCCTCAACAAATGCCGCCCTCCACACTTCAAACACAAACCCACTGAATGAACACTTCAGAGAGGGCGCCTTGTGTACACTCTTGAAGGTCAAGGAGGTTGTGGCAGAAAGTGCAAACTTGACGTGAGATTTTTTCATTTACAGTTGACAGTTGAGGTGGAAATCACACAGGGGCTCTCTGAAATTCTTACCTGTGATTAAAGACCCAGATCGACTCTAGAATACCTCTCCTTTTTATATTGTCCTTTTTGTTCTAGCCTATATTATGTTTTAGATCTCAAGTTATTTGATATTTGAATGTTGATCAAAAGACAGAATCTGCAAGGAAAATCTTCATTTACATTAAGCTTTAAAGAAATTCAGAAGATCTGTTAAAACTGGCATTGAACAACTTGAACGGAAATATGCTCATTTGCTTTCTTGCCGAAGAGTTACATGAGAAGATCAATACCGTTCTCATAGCTGTATGCTAACTATGTAGCTAGAGCTAACATGCTCTTACATCTATAGTTTTAAAATAGTCTGGGGCAAAAACAATAATTTTTTAAAAGGAGGTGGAAAAAGTTTTTTTTACACTACAATCAAGATAATGTTAACTAATGTTAATTAGTGAGCTTAAGAGGATAGAGCCAGTGTAGCTGTTTCCCTCTGTTTTCAGTCTTTGTGCTAAGCTAAGCTAACCCGCTGTTGGCAGTGCCTTTATATTTACAGACATGAGAGCGGTAGGAAGACTGACAATTTTATTCAAATTTGTGTGATTATTTATTTACTTGCGTGGCCTTACTGTGGGAACCTAGAATACAATTACTTATTTGCACAGGGCTAACAAATGATTTAACAGCAGAGTACTAATATTGTTGTGCAACACATGCCATTTAATATGCCTCAGCTTTTGCCCACTCCCTCATCATCATAATTAGGACTTTTGGGGCTGCTGACTGCCAGCTTGTTGCACATGTTGGTCATTTTAACACATTTTGCTGAATAGAGCACTTCAGCAAGGCTCTATGTGTTCCTCGGTGCTGGTGGAGTCTACGGGGGCATTTGTAAGCCTTTGAGGGTGTACACACAGGATTAGCCCCAATGAGGCACAAGATGGTGCTGAGAGTGGATGTGTGAGCATGTGTATATTTACTCTCGCTCTATGCCTCTCCAGCAATGCATGCACCTCAAGCACCTAGAAAATACCGGTGCATTTGTTTGTGTAATCTGCACATTTTCAGCACCCCTTTTCTATTCTCCTGTTTGTTCAATGATAAACCTGGGCTTTAGGATACTCTAATCCCTTTATTAGGCTGCAGATGGATTTTGCTGTGGGTTTGGAGGCTGTATCTGTGTGACACTTAGTCAGCCAGAGAATAACCTACCACCAATAATTTCCCAAACCAAATTAGTCAATCAGTGTACTAAATTACTGAAGGAATAGAAGGAAACATCTTTGTTCACTTTCTTACAAAGAGTTAGATGAGTACATTATAACCTTTATTTGTAATTGAAAAGACATTGTGAAAGAAGGAGCCCTGTTTTGAATGGAGGGAGGGAGTGGAAAACAGCCAGCCTAGGTCTTGCAAAATTATACCAAGAAACAGTTGAGTCAAGAAAACCGCAATTATTCTTACATTTCTTCAGGATAAATAAACATGCTACCAAGTGTTAATTATTGAACTTGGTGTTGTTAGGTTAATTTTTTAACTTTAGACCAGAGCTGCCAAATGTTCAGTTTTCCTGCATTCTAGTGAATTTATGGAGTAATTTTGTTGGAGAAATGTGGAGTATGGAGGACAGGGGAAAGGGGGCATCGAAACATTTGGCTATCTTGAGAATCTGGAGGGTTGTGGAAGTAGTTACATCCACAAACATTGTACTCTGACACCTTGAAAGTTAAATTAAGCTCTGGAAAAAAGCCTGATGTTCATTCCCGTGTGCAGAGAAACCCTGTTTAACATATATGATATTTTTTCATGAAGGGATGGCTATGAGGCTTCCTCTTACTTGGCGTGAGATTTGTGAGATAGATTTGAGAAAGATGAGAGCCTGTTTGCAACCCTCTATATGTTAACCAAAAATGTAAAATAATGTTATATTATCTAATAGATTTCAGCATTGAGGTACAATGACGTTCATGATTTTGCATAGGCATACTAACCCTCTCTCAACAAAGCTTCAGAGTGATAGACAGAGCATCCCTGTAACCGTAGTAACTCACGGCCTGCGTGCGCAGGGCGCGAGAGGAGAGACGGTGCGCTGACAAAAAAGGTTGACTGACCGATGACTGATTACTCTGAGCAGCATGCATGGGAGTAAATTACAATCTAATCGAATTGTGGCTTTTTCTTGGTTTCCCCCTGATGGTTTGAATAACTTGCTCCTGCATGGTGCTGCTCTTGCTGTGCTGCTGTCTTGTCTGTCTGTGCGCTGTGGTCTTTTCATGCCATTAGCCTATAAATCCGTTTTTCTGTGTGTGAGAAAATGGTGTGAGAGCGTGTGAAAAGTGTCAATTGCATGAGTGTCACAGTTGACGCGTGACACTTGGTAGCTCTGCTTTAGACAGAGACTGGCTAGCTGTTCCCCCCTGCTTTGACTATTAATGCTAAGCTAATAGAAAATTGCCTGATGGCTCTAGCTTCATGGGCTACTTAACTCACACACGAGAGTGGTATCAATATCCTCATCATCGATAAGTGTATTCTCAAATGTTTTACACTCTTTCTTTAAACTAATGCTTCTGCTCCAGTTCATTCTAGCCACTGGTTGTCAACACTCTCAGGCCTTTTTGATTTTGCATTATTACCAAAATCCAAGGCATGACCCAGTACCATCCTGGTGATTGTGCATGTTTTAACCTATTTACTGCAAATAGCATGTAGCCTACTTTATATCATAGCTAACGATTTTACAAACCATGCTGTTGTGTTTTAGATTTTTTTATTCTTTTTTTATTCTTCAAAATCAAACAATTTTGAATCTCGCTTGAGTTGCGTAATCCATCACAGTTTCATAGGGTCTGTATTCATTTTTGTCAAAATCACATTTTAAGTAGTAGTGCAATTTAAATACACTACCTCATAATTATAATGTAACTTTGACCAAAATTGTCTCATCGATTTACATACTGTATGGAAATGAATGAAAAGCAATGGCAAAATAATTCATAATTTATAATATACAGCATAATATAAGATGATACCGCATGCAAAATGGTCTAGAAAAATGTATTTGTAGTTAAGGAAAACTTGCAAAAACACCGGTATGGTCCTTTAAGGCTCTCCACAATGTCCATCTTTCTACATTTGTCCTTCTTTAAGCCATTGCTGGCCAAAGACAAGTTTGGCAACATGTCAAGGCCATGTGTCCACCAGGGGACCAAGCACGCGACCCCATCTCCATAAATTACCCGGATGACGAGGCACGTAAGCATGCTTGTTAAAACTGTAAATGAATTAAATTGGAGACAGATAGATGGGTGATGGGTATGGAGAGGGATGGTGTATGAATTGTAGGTTAGGAACACAAAGAAAGGGAGCTGGTAGTAAGGATGGGGATGCTTGTGGTGGTTGGTTACACCGATACGCCCACGTGGATCTGTCCGGGGGATTGGGATCAGATACTTCATTTGAGCAAAGCCACGCTACATCAAAGACATTCAAATGAAGTAGTCTTCTATTGCAAATTAAGCTCCAGGGGTGTGTGTGTGTGTGTGTGTGTGTGTGTGTGTGTGTGTGCGTGTGTGTGTGTGTGTGCATCTGTGAGAGTTTCTGTTTGTGCTTGAGAGGGGTGAGAAAGTGACAAAGGAGAAAGAAGAAAAATCCAGGGAAGAAGAGGTTGAAAGAAAGGTGTGTAGGCCTAAGCTCTTTATCCGTATCTAAAAGAGGCATCTATAAGAAGTGTGCACACTCCATGCCTGTGCACAAATCACTGTAATCTATATGATATTGAGCAACAGTAGGCAATGCATGCCTGTGTGAGGAAATTGGGCACTTTCATGGTGAATTATCAGAAAAAAAACAACAGATATCACAAAGAACATACTTTGATAAGGGGATGTTATTAACCTTCTAGTGAAAAAAACTCCTCCACTTGTACTATATCTGAAAAGCTAACATGTTTCCTTTCATTGCTGACCACATTACCTTGACCATGCATTTCTTAAAGTATCAACTGTCATCACAGTGACATACACCCTGAAGCATATGCACACCTTTAAAGACTCCTCGCTGATGTAATTGCATCTTCTATTAATTCCGAGGATGTATTCAACGTTGAGGAGGTGGGATTGGGAAAAGGATTTGTGTGGCGGAGTAATTCCCAAGTTCGTGCCGGTATCTCTCCCACTGCCTCCATAACAGATCAGTAAGCTTTTAATTGATCAGCTTTGACTCCTGCAAGAAGTTTTTACACAGAGAGGCACAAGGACGGCTGTATACTCAAGAGTAGTGAGCGTAAAAGCTATTCATAAACTTTTATGTGCAACAGGGAGCATGTCTTGACATAAAAGGAAGAAATTTCACATCTTCTGTACCCAGAACAGTGCTGATGCTGGTCAGTTCTGGAGGATGATTGGATTCCTGTTTTTTATTGGGACACTATAACTGTCTCATCCTGGCAAATAGGCTATTTCATTATTAAGCACATTGTTCAATGGCCCCTCAGTATATTATCATATCCAACGAAGGCCTTAAACCAGCGGTAATCTGCAAAGGTGCTTTAGCATTTTTTGCATATGCCTCTACTTTTTTCATCTCCCAAGTTCAAAGCAAAATGTCCACTAAATGGGCCAGTAATCAGTGTTTATGGGGTGTAGCTATGTGACAGAATGAGGGGCTTAAATTCTTTTTGCTTTAAATGTTTATTTCCTGCCAAAGATTAAGAATAAATAAGTAAATACAACTGGGTGTGTTTTGACTGGCACCCACCTTGCCTAATACGCTCTAATCCCATGGCAAAACAGCATCTCCTCGTCACATGTGACAAACGTCCAACTGGCCGAAACTTCCCGCGTCGCGGTATCTCGCGCAGGTAAAATCATCCTGTCACAGCTTTGCACCTTCAAAGCGCCACCACTATCTTGTTTCACCAGAGACAATTGCAGGATTTCAAAGGAGCTGCTGGGACATTTACAGTACACGCACACACACACACACACACACACAGGGTAAATCCTTATATTTCTGTCTGGAAGTTAAAGAGGAGTTTTAGGTGCTTGAGGAATGCACCTCTGCGGTTTGGACCTGTAGATAAACCGGCGAAGGAACTAATCTTTTAGTAATTTACACAAAACCTTTTTACCGCTGTCGAGCATCTCCCGGCACGATTAGCAAAAGGATTTATTTTTATATTCACCAGGCTGGGAATTAATATTTAAGTCCCCCTGGTACCAGCATTGTGTCATTTCGAAGCTGATAAGTGTATGGATGTGTCTGTGAGATTACTCTCCACTTGCTAGTGGCGCGATGGAGGTAATCTTCCTCTGTCTCCAGTTTAGACATGTGAATTTATTGTGCCATTTATGAGTTTTCTAATGAAAAGTCTACTTTTCATCAGGATAAGGAAGTGTCTTCAGATTTTACTGACCTGCACGGAACATTTAACTGCCTTACTGACACCTTCGTGCAATAGAGGGGAGGCATTCTTGTACCTCTGTAATATGCTCAAGTAAGCAACATCGGTTTATCAGCAGCTTCTTAGTCATGCTTTAAAAGTAAACATGAGCTGCATTCAAAACACTGATGAGACGGAAGGTCATAACCGGGAACCTGTGTTTACTATTACAGCACCTTAAGTTCAAACAGTCAGAGGTTCTCAAACTTTTGTCATGCCCCTCTTCAAAAGCCACCACCACTGCAACATGTATCATGTAAATCATATCAATCATTAACAATTTGATTTGAATTTTATTTATCCAAACCCCCACCCCCCCCCCACCCCCCCCACCCCCCCCCCCC
>CM022475.1:12487419-12545287 GCA_011952105.1 Coreoperca whiteheadi
TGCCCCTTTCAAAAACCCCCCTCCCCTCAATTATTCTTATTTTAATTTTTCTTAATTATTAATAATTGCTTTTGTATTTTTTTTTTTCTCCCCCCCCCCCCCCCCCCCAATGCAGTGGCTCTTTTCCATGGCAGATAGACTTTTCATTTATTGGTGGTGCGTCCCCATTACTGGTGACTTAAAGGCCTTTAAAAAGCATCAGCCTGTGTAGAGAAAAAGAGAGAGACAACAACCCAAAAACGCGCAGAGATGTGAGGAAATGCAGTGATGGAAATTGGCTTCAGGCCTGGTGCATTTGTGCAGTGTTGATGATGGCGATGGTGTGTATGTTTGTGCACGTATGGCTGCCTGTATGTTCATCTGTGTAAGTGCATGTGTTGCCTGAATACATGTGTTTGTAGTGTCTTCATTGTGGGTTCATTTGCAGTTGCACTTTAATCCAGAGTAAATAACGTTGAGTATATTCAGTTGTGTTCTCCATTCAGCCACATCAGGAGCCATTTCTCTGGGTTTATATGAAAGGTTTCATTCCAAATGATTTTGTAAGGGTATTTTGTAAGTAGTTTTTCTTTTTAGAAGCCTGGAGTGCTTGTTTTGACTGTTAAAGCATAAACATTGAGTCTTATTTTCATAGTTTAGTCCATCATTTCTATCATTATGATAACAGTACTCAACGTAATTGCTGAAATATGGTTGCATGGGAAATTGCTTGTTACCAGGCTGAGTAGCATCAGACATTTACTGGACAAAACTAGTTGTACAGCAGACTCCATGAGGAGTATGAAAGATTTGTTTTTATATATTTATATTGATTCATGCCTACACTGAAACAGGAAATCTGAGCCATTTTAGATACTGATAATAGATTCACAACATATAGACCACAGGGGATGTGTGAGATTTGAACGGCTTTGCTAAGTGCCAGAAAAAGATGTGCGTGCATGTCTGAGTGTGTGTCTGTTCCGTGAGACAGACGAGCAACGGACATCAAAAAACACTTTCTATCTCAAAAATGGCTGAAAACAAGCCTACAGTTTGGCCAGATTATGTACACCACTGAAAGTGAGCACCCCTTAAAAGTCAATAACAGTCCCTCAATGCACAGAAAAACCTTGTGGGTGCACAAATAAGTACAGTAGGTCAAAGTTAAAGCAGAAAGTTGGTCTGTAAACTGTGATGGATATCTGATGACGGACAGTTTGGGTAATTTTGTTCGCCTTTGTTTTCCTTTCTATTTTGTTGTTTAAAATAGATCATCTGACAAGTCATGTTTCTTGCCCCATCAGATTTATTTTCTGCAATGTCACCGCATTCCAGGGCAATTAACGCGTTATTAACGATAGGAATGATGGCCAAAATTAAGAAGATAAGACTCCAACAATTTTACACATAATAGGTCAGTTTACTCGTTCTGGAGAGTGCTATTCAGCATGTGAAAATAGATGTATGATGCGGTTCTGAAGGCGCTCATGAAGTCTGAGAAAATAACCCTGATGATGTCATCAGGCTTGACAATAAAACATTTTTTACAGAAACCCTACGTAATAAACTGGGCGTGTGGAGCTTGACAGATAAAGGCAATTAACAGACAGGGAGACACTAGTGACTTGCATTATGGGACTAGTAGGATCCAGCGTTTTTGAAGCTTGATCCATTGGGACAAAAAGTCAGGATATGTCTGCCACTGTTACTGTGATACTGACCATAGCATTATTTATTCGGTCTCCTCAACTTTATGGAAGTGCAATACTAAATCTCTGGCGCACCACTTTAAGTTGTAGTAAACCATAATTACCCTTAAACCCCTCATTTGTACTCATACTGCGACGTGATAATGGCACATAGGGAAGGCGGTAGAGGGACATAAAGGAGTCTGCACCATCTTTTGTTGATGTGATTCAAGTAGAATCTCATACTGTACTCCTCCATGCCAGGGGCAACTCATAAAGTGCTTTAAAATAATAAAGACCTTTAAAGTGGCTATTAAAGTCAATGTCGCTTCAGATTAACACCTGCGCCTCTCTGTGGGTGTGCGCATTCAAAATAGACATGACGCTTCATTTATTAAACACAGCCACAGTTTCACTGTTAGCTGATCTGGTTATTAAAAGCATCAGCTGGATGAAGTTACATGCACACTCACATGCACACACAAAAACAATAGAACAGCCCTTTAATTTAAAAAAAAAAATAGCATGATCGCTTCCTCGGGATGTAGCACATTCACCTCGCTCTCCGACATGCTGGGTGGATTATCATCCTCATCAGCTTCATCATCCATCATCTTTATTCATCCCTATATTTCTTGATTTCTTTGTTGATAAACTGAATCAGAATATTTTTGAATCCACTGAAACTGAGGGATAGAGATGCCGAAAGTGCAGGAGCGGTTTCCACTCTGAGGTAGCACTTTGACACCAGGGAAGAATTTCTATGCCGTACACGTTATCTGATGGCAGCCCAAACAAAGAGGTGGTTAAGTTAGACACAAATGCTGCAATAAGTCTGCCAAGACTATTAGCAGTCCTCCCTACCACAGCAGATCTGTCTCTTCTCTTGCACTTCTTCTTTGCCACACCTCCCTCTTTCCCTTTTAACTCCCTCTCTTCCTAGTTCACATGCCCTCTCTTTAGTTGCAATCCTTTTTTCACCATACAATATATTCCATGTTGCTGTAAATATACAAACTGAAACCTAAAGTCTCTCCTCGCTAATATTCCTTATTCAAGGCTGTTCCTGACATATGGATTTATTGTGACAGAGACATGCGGATGCGTTACTTCCCTCTACAAATCATCACACTCACGTCATGGAGTGACATGGAGGGTGGAAATAAACGCGGCTGCATCTTTGACACATACTGTATATGAAAATACAAATTTTTACATTACAAAAAGTGTGTGTCTGATTTCGTATCGATCATGTAACTCAGCCCAGAAAGACAGTGATGGTGAATGTGCATTTATCGCAACACAGATGTGAGGACAGGGACAGTAATATTCCACATCTGGCTCAGGTAGTTACCTGATAAGTAACAAGGCAAAGAGAGAGCTAGAGAGAAAATGAGGCAGGGCAACAAAAAGAGTGGTACAGTACAAAAAAAGAGAGGGCAGATGAATACATAGTGGTTGTGTGTTGATTACTTTTCCATATGACGGTTTTGTCTGATTTCCTTTGACAAGCAGCAGCTTCAAGTGGATTTCAGGATGACAGGTCGTGTGAGAGAGAGATAGAATGAGAAAAGAAGCAACTTTGACAAAAGATTATGCACATATAAATGGATAAAGCCATTTGAAATATCTAAAGCACTCCGAAAGAGTGAGAGACCATTGGTTTGACAAAGTGCATTTAAGGTGCTATCTGTAGCATTTTTACACATCAATGGCATGTCAGTGCTACTATTGTCAAATACATTTTTCTACTTCAGGACAATTAACAAACAGAACACCTTGTTGTAAAGACCTCGTTTCATTGGTATGTTAGTTTATTAAAGCCACTATATGTAGAATTTAAACAGTTATGATTCTGGCACCACCCAGTGGTAGTATCAATCAATACAATTGATTGATTGTCTTATCTTTCTGCAAACAAAAATTGTGTCTTAGGTCAAAGGGTTTTTATTTAATACAGTGAATGCATAACTACACTAGTAGTAGTATACCTTACTGTATACACTACAGTATACACTAGTGTTTACTGTTTACACTAGTGTTTACAGTAAGGTATACTACTTATCAAGTACAGTATCTGTCCAAAAAATGTTAAAATATAAATACCCCAATGCTGCAGCTGCCTACTCAAAGCCCTTGCAGTGTGGGCACCACAGCTCTCTGCCTTACACTCAGTGGCTGCAGCCAGTAAATGTGTCCTCACTGTGCCTGTGCTCGTTGTGTGCCCAATTTCACGAAAAAGCCCAATCAAACCCCTGCCCCTCTCTTCCAAAGGTCACAAGCACTTTAATGGGGAACCCCTATTCAGCCAGCAGTGGGGAGATAAGGGAAAGTAAATTCCAGCGAGACAGCTTCCTGCCTTTCCATCTGCTGTACAAGCTGTATTCAGAAGCTTCTCAGGAGGGTATAACGATCTAGAAATCAAGCCTCACACATGAGTCATACCACCAGTCGAACCCCCCGCCCTCTCCCTCTCCCTCTCCCTCTTTTTTTTTTTTTGAGCAAACAAAAGTGTTTTGCTTTTCATCTCATCCGACATTAGGGTATAAAAAAGGAGCGTAAGATGAGAAGAGGACGTGTAAGTAAGGCACAGAGGGGGGCATGAGGTAGATTTTGAGAGGGTGTGAGGGTATTCTACATGATAAAGTGTGGCATTGACAAACAAGTATCCCTCTCTCTTTCTTCTCTGCAGTGCTGACATGCTATTGTGTGTATGTGTGGGTGGGTGTCAGGGTGATGGCTGCATATATATATATGTGTTTTAAAGTTTGCATGAGTTCAAAACCACAGCAGGTTTTATTGTATATTTGAAATAATCCAATAGTAGATATGAAAATGAAATGCACCAAAGTTGACTAAAATCAGATTTATTTGAACAAAAGAGGGATTAAGTATCAATCAAAGTATTTTAAAGACTTAAAATATTAAGATTTTGCTTTTGATTTAATCACATAAATATGCTTATAAATGTCAACAGACTCTGTAACTTTGCAATCTTTAGATGAAGATGATCTTTACGTTTCTTTCAGTTCTCACACAGTGTTCCTGTGGGCACTGCACTGATCCCCCACTGCATCGTCACACTGTGTACTGTACACCCTCAAAAACAAGTGCTAAATCCTGCTGTATGGGAGACTGTAGTCAGAGATTTTAGATGCAGCCTTTATGCTGATTGATCCACTTGCTTCCTCTAGGCCCTGATAGCGCGATGGGAAGAATTCATCAGCAGGAATCTAATTATTGCAAATGCTGCTATACTTACTTTTGCAGCTAATCCCCTTGTCTTCATTTGTACTTTTTATGGTTATTTGTCTCTAATATTTGTTAAACATATTCGTGGCTCTCTGTCATTAACTCGGGCTAATTGCAGCCCATTAGCTTCACAGGAGACTTTATTTTGGAAAATTAGGGAGGCAGTTTTGCAAAAATGTGTTGCTCAGCATTTTACCTTTCCCTAAAATTCTAAAGTAACGTAACATAAATTAGAGAGATTAGTGTTTGAACATATTTCAGAGTCACTCGTGAGCTCATTAAAGATTGGAGAAAAGCCTCAACCTGGGCATTGATTTGTGTATTGAGCGATGTGCAACAACTGAATTAGTAGGAACAGATACATGTTGTACATTCGAACGTCAGGAATGTGTTTTAATTCGTAGAAAAGCCTTTGCTGCGTTAAAGTTGTGCATCTCTGAGCTGAGCATGTGTTCTGTTTGTGTCGCTGTGTGCCTGTCTGTGTCTGCACAAGTGTTAAATACACCAACTACATCAGCAGACCATTTTCTGCCTCTGTATCTCCCAGTAACCCTCCCCGCCCTCCTGTCAGAAGATTGGACCGCACAAGCTTCACCCACAGCGCAGGCCTGGTGTCACTCGTTTTCTCTTCCCCCACCGCTTCTTCCTCCCTCTGTCTTCTCTTTCTTTCTTGTCTGTTTTGTCTGTGTCCCTCTCCTCTCTTCCTCCTCTTTTCCAAAAAGAACAATAGGTTATGGAACGCATTTTCCTGCGGCATTACTCACAGGCACCAGCCGCCACATGCCATTAGGCTCAGCCGAGGGGGAGGAGGGTTCCACGGCGGTGGCGGCGCATAGCATGTCTGCCATCTAGTGGTGAGGAGACAGAACTGAATGCACAGCGAGAGAGAAAGGGGATATTGGTGTTCATGAGCTGGGTTCTAGATGGCAAATCTCCATCCAATTTGTTGAAAGCAGAATAGAATACTTGTTTGTGAAGTTGTTTTTTTTCCAGCTGAACAGGTATGATTGGATCTGGCCCCGATACGTGCTGTTGTCATGTCCGGACCCATTCAGAAAGATGGCAGCGCAACAAAGCCTTGCTTATTACCAATTATTTGGAGATATTCTTTAATAGGGCATAGATCCAGTAAGCCAGACAGCACTCTTTCTTAAATGTGGTTTACTTGTTTTTCCCAACATTAAAACACAACCAGGTAGCTAGCAGCATACGTCAATTCCACAAACTGACATTTTAATTAAATGAAACGCAACGTGAGGATTTCCAACCACTAAACACAGATGACTCATAAGGACTTATAGGTATAATTTCCCAGCCACATATCACAAAATATTATATCTTCAGAGAGTTGACAGTAGCCAATCAATATCATTGATTCAGTGATTACTTTGCTATGAAATGAGATTTCTGGCTTTCTAAATTCACTGTGCAGCCCATATTGGTAGAAAAACCTCCTGCCAGCTGGAATTACAGGACCCTGCCACCTGTCTGCCTCAACTACAAGCTGGTGTAAACCTCACATTTTTCCACATTTAGTTACTTTTTGTATATGAAATAAATTGATACATTTTTGCATCTGAAGAGCCTCTTGGGATGCATAGAGGGGTGGGTCATTTGGGAAAAGCCAAAGCTATGGGAAGAGAAGGTTACAGGCTCTATCATATAAGTGGCAGTATATATGTGGCAGTTGGCAGTGAGACAATAATGCTTGCAGCCAATGAGCCCATGTGAATAATAGATTTGTGAATGACACAAACCGCCGCTGCCCTGGTCTCTGCAGGTTGACACTGATCTGTTGGGTTAGGTATTCACAGTCACACAAATCACGGCATGAACTCCTGGTTCAAGTGATGGAAGTGTTTGTATCAGTAGCGACAGAGAAGAGATGATAAAAATGGTACGAGCAAAGGAGTGAAGTAAACACAGGCTATATTGTGAATTTAATGAATTGTCCATCCCCTGGTTTGATTCACTATTTATAGGCACAGACAATAGAGTACGAGCTGTGTTGTGTACTTACCTACAACTGTTGGAACATGATCATGTTGTTATTTTTCTAAAGTGCTGACAGAAAAAACAGTTTAGACCTTATGTTTTGATTTGATCCTTAGAAGTAAATTTAGTTTGTATTGTGATATTTAAGTCACTTAACTAACTAATTAGTTATATCACTGCAAATGTTTTGCTTCTGAGACTTAATGGAAAACACCTGCTGTAACAGCACAACTTAGGCTGTGGCCAAAAGCTCGATCTGGCCTCGATCCAGAGCCGTCATACCACAGTACGTGTCACGGTCAAGGATGGCTACCAGAGGGAACCCAAACATTTCAGTCACTCAGGCACTCGCGAAATTTGGGATGGGTTTGGATGTAGCGAATGAGACAGGAAAAGAATGGGGTTAATGTCAGAAGATAAAGAAATAAGCAGCACAGCACCTCTTAGAGGACGAGCGGAGGAGCGGTAGTTAAGGGTGAGGAGGAGGAGGGGGGTGCAGACTTCTCAACCCCTTTTCTTGTTAATCTGATGGGGAGGTCAATCCACAAGTGAGACAGTGGGGGAGCTTTCTCTATCTCCCTCTTGTTTGGCTCCCATATCTCTTCTTCTCCCTGCCACTTCTTGCTCTCTCTCAACTTCTGCCCCTCTATCGCTTTCTGTTGCCTTCCCTTCCTCCCCTCTTTCCATCTCCCCTCCTGCTCCTGCCATCTCCTCTGATAAATCTCTCACCCACTGCTTTTCCCCTCCTCTGTCTCTCCCCATCTCTCTTCTCCTTCTTCTTCTTCTCTTCCTCTCAGGCCACTCCCGTCTCTCCTGTGTCTATTGCCATATCTCCCTCCCTCCTTTTGGTTCATCTTCTCCTCTCCCTTCCTCTCTTTCCTCCTCTTCCCATTTGACATCCTCACTCCTTTGCTCACTTTCTCCTTTCCTCTCTTTCTTGCTCAGTCTCCGCCTGCAGGACTATTCAGTAGATTAAGTTCAGCGGTGGCAGCAGTGTTGCTGATTCAGCCGTATTCTTTCAAATGACCCAAATCCTCACTCTGGAGAAACCTCATGCGCACGCTGATTGCATTTCTCTCTCTCTGTCTGTCTCTCTGTCTTTTCATGCGGCCAGACATACACAAATACACACTTCTTATTGATCTCTGAGAGTTAGCCTCTTCCTTCCTTTTGCACAACCCTCATTTGGTTTCTGTGTTTGCTCTCTCTACAGTAGCTGTATCAATATCGGTGAAAACCTGCAGGCTTGTTTCAGGACGAGTTTTCTTCACCGTCTACAATCTCCTTTGTTTCTCCTGATCACAGTCAAGCTGGCTTGGCATGTCGTGAAGATAAGGCCGTATTTCTCCCTCTTCAGCCGCAATGTCAAAGCTGCTTGATGGAGAATGTCTTCGCAGTCGTGTCTACAAATGAGTTTTGAAGATCGAGCGTTGAGTGTCACTTGCAAATTGACGCCCTGACTACATACATTTTCACTTTCTTTGATACGCCCCATTTTTTGCTTTTGTTCTGTCAGGAACATGGCACTTTTATTGGCAAGACTTGAAAGGAAACGACAAACAAAATAAAAATTTGCATATGTTATTCCCATGATGTTTGACAGCCCGGTGTAGAACGTAGAAACAAGCAAGTTTTACAGAAAGTTAGTAAAGTAAAGAGACATTTTCTCATTGACTAATTCTAACTGTGCTCCACTGATAGTGACTGAGCGAGATTGTCTTGGTCCTTTTTTAGGCAAGGTTTATGTTAAGAAATATTGACGTAGCTATCAAATAATCATCTCATCTCATCTCATTTCATTTTCTACTTGTTCCCGTTAGGGGTCGCAGGTGACTGGAGCCTATCCCAGTGACTTTGGGCCTTAGATCAAATAATCATATCAATTTAAAAATTTGGACCGATTTAGTTTCACTGCAAAGACTTAATGGTGTTTCTTCATCACAGGGTTTGAAACAGTTTGCTGTTTAAGGGCCCCAGCTTGGGCCTCTTATGTACTGTGAATAGATTTGTGTCACAGAGTCAAGTATCCAATTTTCTGAAAAATAAATATCATCAACACTTACCGCTGTTCTGAAGGGGTTTTCAAGATTCCTCAATGCCTCTTCTAACCATCTAGATTTAAAAATATTCTGTTTGCTGTACAATAAAAAAAAAAAAATTATAACTTTTAACCTGTTGTCCAAGTGGCATCTCTCTTTTCCTAATTCCTAGTAAAGAGATGAAAAGCAGAAATGACATATCTCCTTGATCTTTTTGTACAACATGAACCAATCACCCAATTATCAGTTATATTGGTATATTGATCTTTCTTTCCTATATTTAATTCTGTCATCCAGACTAGTGCATTAATATTTAGTGTGTGTTTTACAAAACAAGCAAGGGCCTATGTCGCTTCTTGCCACCTGGATTAAGAAATGCAGTCGCAATTTTTTATTGTGGGACAGACTTAAAATATTTCATCTAGATGCTTAGAAGAGTCTTTGAGGATTCTGGAGCTACCTTAAGAACGGGCATTAGTGTACTTTAATGATACAATATATAGTGATGTAGTGGTACAAACTGGGACCAAGTTTTCTGTCCATACTGAAGTGGCAAAGAGGGAAATTTCAGTAGAATTTAGTTCTTATTATATATATTATTATGCTTTTGTTATCAGGCAACTCCACAAGCATTTCGCTACCTGTTAACCATGATGAACAAGACTTTCAGTCAAATTGCTATATTATGCTCACAAAGTTGTCTGCCAAAGTAAACATTAATACAAATCAATTACAACACATTGTGTGATCGACTGCAGTATATTGGCAATTGAGCATCACAAAGAGGGTTGACAGCAAGAGAAAAGAAGCTACAATATCCAGCACGCAACTGTATCCGTAAGCCATCTCATATGTCGTCATTTCAGAGGAGCTTTCCTTGTTCAAACCAAAGTGATCAGCTTTTCCAGCTATATCCGCGATCTGACTGTTTTCAAAAGTCTGCCAGTTTACTGTAGACATAGCCAGAAAAGCACTTTTCACATACAACATCAATTAATGTCAAGTTTAACGAAGCACTAAAGCCACATGTAGTTCCCAACTGACCGATCGTCATCTGTGGTTCTGCAGCACTTCAGGGTCACACTTTGGCCAATTACATGAATCTGAACTTCAGGCTGTGTCCATACTAATGTCTATAAATGTATAAATCATCATTTTGATGATTCCTGCTAACCTGACATTTTTGACAATGGAACATTTTTCATTTTGGAAAAAACTGCCAAACGTGACGACCAATTTTCTACTTTAAAATATAATTCACATAATGATGCATTATTTTAAACTTGCTTCTAATATTTTGTTTCATGTAAATTACTAGAACATTTTATCTCCTCAGGCCTTTCAAAATTATTCAAGTAAAACAACAAACTTTGAACTTAAATATTAGCTCATTATGGGCCAGATAAAAACTTCAAACTTACTGTGCTTGGTGTGAAAACATTCTAATACCATGCAGGGCAGTGGTGAAAAATAGCATGAGTGATCGACATATATTCCAAGCATTTTAAAAAGAGAGTGAACATATGCATTCCAGATATCAAAGTGAACCTTAGTGCAGGAGTTCACCTCATACCTGAGCACTTCATGCTTCCAAATTCAATTCCCAAGAGAAGATGAACAAGGTTACACATTAAATAACTGCAGCGTGGCGTAGTGTTGTAAGCAGATGCTTGACCCTCGAGTCCACTTGTCCTTGCCTTGAATAAGACCTGCTCACTCGTTCTCAGCCACTTTGGTCTGAGAATCTCGGCTAAACTTCGAAGACATAATGTAAATTATCATCTAATTATGTTTGACTCTGTGCGTCTTTAGCTCACTCAGCCAGCCCACCATGGGCGTTTACTCTCAGGGCCATTTGATGCAAGGCTGCTGCTTGATATCAGAGCCATGTGCTGCATGGATGCTCACAGCAGGGTTATGTGGAAGACAAAGTCTAACCATTACATGCTCTCACATGCAGGCACATTTGCAATGGCATGCTGTAAAAAAGAAAGAAATTAGAAATAGCATATGCTCAAAACACAAGCACATGGGTGTCCCAGCTCTTGCTTGATTCAGGTACCAGTATTGGCATTGTGATTGGCCAGAGGGGTTATCTGTGCATGCTCCATAGAAAAGAACGAGCAGCCTGTAATGTGGCACAACCCCATTATAGACATTTATTTTTCAAAAGAAAACAAAAACTATTTGATCTCTGAAGGGTTTGCCTCAAGTTTGTTACTATTATTATTTTTTTTGTGGGCTTGGAACAAATCAGATGAAGGGTTTTTTTCCTCGCCACATAAATGTCATTGTTTTCCCGCCTGTGTGATATACTATCTGGGATATAACCCTGTGTGTAGGTGTTAAAATGGAAAGGGATATAAAAGAGAAAGCGACAATGAAAAAAGACAGAAGGACGAGGAAGAGGAGACAGATGAGGAGTGCGTGAAAGTGGCAGAGGGCCGCCGGAAGCTGGGTTGAAAAATACCAAGGCTCCGGCTGTCCAAGATTCAATCAAGCAAACATCGAGGAACATTCAGAGCCTTTTTGATCAATTAATCTAGCAGATGGCACGAGCGCAATCAAAAGTGATAATGCTGAGTGAGCACGAGAGAGGAAAGAAGCAGGTGGAAGGTGTGAAAGTTCTTCCTTTCATGTGAAAGCTTTGAAACGCAGCAACTGATAAGACAGCAAGAAAAGTGTCATTTGAAAGCCAGGCTGGCAGTTGAGTGCAGCGTGTTTTTGTGCATTGTGTGCATGCATATTCCTGTGCGCTTGTAGTGCACGCGTGTTTGTGCGCCTTTCATGAAGCAGACCAGCAGACTGATAAAGGAAAGGCAGCTGAGAAGCTTAGCTGGTGGCAGTGAACATCACGCGGTAATCAAAGGAAGACCAAGCTAAATTCCCTCTCACTTGCAGAGGCTACCTGCTGTGTGCAATGTAGATTTTAGATGTGGAAGTGGTTTGAATATGGCTGTTTTTTATTACAATTTGAGTGGGCTAAAGAGACCCTAGAAACAGAGACTAGAGAAAGAGACATTACAGACCTTGACAGTGAGCGAGTGGCAAAGACAGAGAGCTGCACAACAGAGATGTAGCGGTGCCTTCGCCTGCCACAGCAAGAGTAGAGGTTAAGTTATTGACAATGTAGGAAACAACTCAAACATCCACCTCTCTCATTTGTCTTTCAACACTTACTTTTTTACCAGACACCTCAAGGTGAAGCGTGGAACCAATCAGGGTCAGGCTGACTGCGAGTTTACCTTAATTTACGCCATAATGCATAAGCAGAGACAAAATCCAAAACAAAAACAAAGGCAAAAGGCTCTGCCCGGGATCTGGATTAACCACAGGCTGTTTTATCTTCGAATAAATTGCCTTGTAGACAAAAGAAGTAATTTGCAGGGTTAGAAAAACAAGAGGAGCTCGATGAGGAGCATTCTCACTACGCGTCAGCTGTCTCTCCCGCCGACGCAGCGTCTCTAATCGATGAATATTGAGTGGCCCCCGCCACCAGCATTTTAAAGGGAGGGGGAGCACCCACCGTCGTTCATATCTCATATTGATATTTTTGTGCCCTATTTTCTCTCTACTCTTCCTTCCTTCATGCTCCTGAAGCCTCAGTCAGCAACGTCAAAAGTTTCTCAGCTCTAATAACTGTGGTCTAACTTTCCAGCTGTAATGACTGTAGGTGTTTTGCGCGGTGAATTTTTGTCTTTGCTTTTTTTCAATAATGAAAAGGTTGCAGAGGACCATGCGATTTATTTCACCAGCATTTCTTTTTTCCCTCATGTTTGACATTCTCAGCTGACTGGCGCAACAAGCCTGAAGCACCACGGCGAAGGACTTCTTCTGAAGAAAGAAAGAAAATAACAATTAAATGGAACACATTCACACACGGGCATTTTTTTAAAGGCAGGGTGCGAACACACACAACCCAGCGCCACTGAGCTGAACCAGATAGAGCATGTACCATTGGTTAATAGCCCAATTTATTCTGAGAATATTACTTATTAATTTGCATAATGATTCAGATGATTCAGACATTTGTTAGAGGCGGAGTACCATGATTGATGGAAATTTAATTATGACACCTCTTAGTTATTAAACGGTAATCAGGCTAAGCCACTTATCTTTAATACTTACCTTTAGCACACAAGGGCTGGATGAAATGAATGGCAGTCACCGGCCTCAAACTGAAATAATTTCTTCCTTATACCTTATCACGCCTTTAACACAACGCTGGTTGGTTGGTGTAAGGAAGCTTTGAGAAAAATGCTATTGGAGGCATGTAGAGGAGGTTCAGGATGCTGAGCACCACTGTATTCTTTAACCTACTGTACATTGTCGAGAAGTGTACTTCTGACAGAATCTGTTTAAAATGGAGACTCACTGTTGTGTACTTTCGCTTGTTTAAGAAGAGGAGTAGACTCCCTCCGAAACACAAATTGCTTTGACAAGTCACAGTTGAGCCGAGGAGGCATTTATCTGCCTGTGTGCAGCTAAACATGCTGGTTGTGATATGGATACCACATCAGGACTTCAAAATGTAAGCAACCAGAGATAAAATGGCAGAGTCTCAAAGATGCGGCAGCAGCTTTGAGCACTGAACTGAAAGTAATTATGCAGTAAAACCGTTGAAAATGTCACATATCTCCCTGTTTACATTCTTTCAGGGAGTTGTTGTGAAAGAGCTGTCATTCGCTGAGGACTGGAAAAGCAGCAGTCTCGAAGTACAAAAGGAAGAAGCAGACCTTAATGCAGCAGAATAAGCCGTGCTGAGAGCTTTCTGTTCCGATGACAAGAAGGTCTTACAGTGCATTTACGCTGCTGAACTCGACTTTTTCCCATTGTTTTCCTAATTCTCCCCGCGTTACCATCTTTGCCACTATTTCTCAGTGTGTCTTTGACAGCCACTGAACAGGAGTTTCACCTTTAAAACAACATAAACACATCCTAAATGTGTCCTACTTAATCGTATGGCCCATTGTGTCATTCTGGTCAATCAAATGTAGAGTCTAGGCTCCTTTTCTTTAACTTTATTAAATAGCTGTGGCCATCACACAGCAGCAGGATCAATATGCGTGTCTCTTGTGGTATTGTGATCTTACGGTAACCTTATTAAATGCTCAATAGATACTGTAGTTGCCTCAGCTAAAAGATATGTCTGTTTGTACACATGCAGAGGAACTTCAGTGTTTCTTGAAACATAAATTCAATGCAGAGAATATATATATTTGGAGTGTTGTATTATTGTCTATTGGGACTTCACAGAAGTGAACGTTTTTCCCGTAATTCTTTTAAAGGCTCGCTTCAACCAAATAAAAAAATTTATAAATTAAATAAAGTTAAAACATTTCCTCGTTTCTCCCTAGTGGTATCTGGCCATTTAGATTAGATAGATTCAATTTGAGTTATCTGTCTCTGAAATTTCACCAATACGATAGAGGTGAATGGAATATAGTTTGTGGTGCAGCATTTTAAAAAATGACATTTAGAAAATCAGCAGCATCTCTTTCCAGAAATAGTGTCATTGTTACTAGTTTAGACAATCCACATCCACATAACACAGTGTCTGCCGTTTTTCATTGGAACTACTTTCTAATTGAGAAATAGTCCCTATGTCGACAAACTTTGGTCTGCAGAAACCACCCCACACGTTCACAACCTTCCAGCCTCATTGGACAACATTTCCCCCTTCTTACAAATCCCAATTTAACCCCTGCAGGTAACCATAGAAACAGTACATCCGCTTCATGGTATGTTACCAGTGGACTGTCACTGATGATGAAATGGACCTTGGGTTAAACTGATAGCTTTACAGCTTCTTTGGTTTTGACTCTGATAAATGGCAACCCTGTCTCCTTCAAATTACATTTATTTACTGCTGGCAAACATGTCTTGAAAGAAACATAATGAAGAAATGTTTTTAATGAATGCATCTGCATTCATATTGAACACCTCTGCAAAACGTTCACTGACAACATATTTCATTGTTTCCCTACAATATTTCTTGGCAACTAGATTTGTTGTGAGCAGTTTCATGTGGGAACTATTTTCTTTCTACCGATAGTTCCTACATTAAACTGCTCACAACAAGGTCAGTGGTTTATCTTGAGTAACCGGGTCATGACTTCGGGAAAGAGATATTGCTTTGAGTTTTTTTATGTATTTTTTGCCACTTCGAGCTCTGCAAGTTGAGTGCCATATAGTCCCATTATATTCAAAAAATGCAAACATCTCTACAGCCAAAATCTCCAAAAACTTGGCAACTCATGCCCAAAACAGTGTAGACGGATAAATAGCACTACAATACTAATATGTATTTATGGTTTTGGATTGAAACCAAAACCATAAATACAGTGGCCGTGAAACACGCAAACCAGAACCTTTAAGAGATGGAGTGTCTGGTTGGAAAACACTCTGCTTCCCGCTGATTTTCTCTTGTGTTAGTTAGGTGACCAGCAGACTGGGCAATCTGACGGCACATGAGGATACAAAAGGAACAATGAGGTCAAATAATATGTTGGTGTAATCCCATGTAATGACTTCTGTGTTAACAGAGGCACTTTTTTTGCAACAGTTTAAAAAGGTAATTTTTTAATGTGGTAGTAAAATGAAGCATGAGCTAGTGTAAGTGTAATGTAAGAATTTGAACTGTTACATTCAGACAATACCTAATTTAAATATTTTTGACACAAGTATATACGTTTTTTAGTATATTTTTTTTTCTAATGGTATTGACTGAAACTTGAATGAACTTAACAATGGCTACTATAATTTTCACAGAAGAAAAGAAATACAGAAAAAGCGGAACAATTGAAAGAAAATCAGTTATTTTTCAACCTATGGCTTTGTGTTATCTTAATTGCTGCGATTCCGTTAGGGTCAGCTTTGTACTCACCACCTCCGTGTAGACATTCGGGAAACACAGGCTTGTTACAAAAGGTTTTTTTATTTTGCATTAACCGCTTGCCTCTGAGCCCAACTGAAAGTAAACAGAAATTAGCCCAGCGGATTAGCTATTGTAGCTAACTGCACAAGGATGTACTTTCGTAGCAGCTAGCTTTCTTTATTTGACATTGTAATGTAATAATTAGATATTATTTCAGAGTTTAGAGAATTACCCTAAAGATTTCCTTCCTTCCATATATCGCTTTATGTTTATATGGAAAGCTTCCTTCCTTCCATATATCGCTTTATGTTTATATGGAAAGCTTCCTTCCTTCCATATATCGCTTTATGTTTATATGGAAAGCTTGAGGAGGCTCAATCTGCTTGACCAGATAAACAAAGTTTTGCCAGAGTCTGTGTTTCCAGAAAAAGACCCATGTTTTTTGTATCTTAATTGATTTCTTGCTGTGGGTTTTTGCCTGTTTTTCCACAGGTGAGCTTCCCTAGATGTCAGGAAGAATGTTTTTACAAGGTCTTTCTTCATTTTCTGTTCTCCATTGAATAAACAAATATTTATTTAAGCACAAATTTCTTTCTGGGTCCATGTGCCTCTCATTTATTTCATTCCCCTCATTCTTTTTGTCCTTTTCATTTGTTAGATTCTGTTTTCTCTCCTCAGACACCCCAAAAGTGCATCCTGGCGACTAATTTTCACTGTGCTTATTTACACCACGCCTTGTTTCCCTGCTCTCTGACAGCAGCTGTTCAGAGTAAACATCGCCATGTCAACTACCCCACTATTTCACCCTACGTTTCTCTGCCGTAATTATATGTATCAGATTCTGGGAAGAGAAATAACTACACAGCACTCTCCACTCCTCAGAAAATTGTGACAACGCTCCCTCCTTCCTGGAGTGTAGAGTGTACTCGGATTGTGGAAGTTAACGTACACACTGCTGATGTATGGAGAGGATATTTGCGGACAGGCTGTGTGTGTGTGTGTGTGTGTGTGTGTGTGTGTGTGTGTACACAAAATGTGAATATGATTGTGTTTGAATCTGTATGTTATGTGTGTAGTCGCTACACACATAGCATCAAGAAATAAATGATCCTCATGGATCCAGTGTGTTGCATTTTTGTGATGTTTAAGACACTTTTACCCCCCTTATTTTGCATTTGCTATAACTTAACACTTTTTTTGCATTTCTTAGGTATGCCTCAGCACTGCCTTACACTTTAAAATCTCCCATGGGTGTTGAATTTTGGTAGAGATCTGGTGACTGTGAAGGCCATAACAATTAATTCACATCATTTTCATACTCATCAAACCAGTTGTGCCCTGTATGGAAGCGTCTAATGTTTCTACAATAATTTAGTCAGGTTTTTTACTGCTCATTTACTGCTGTACTTCCTTCTCTATGATCACATGCAAGAGCAACTGTTAAATGTCTATGAGGCACATCAATGCTTTGAGCTAAATGCTAATGCCAGGATGCTGACATGCTCACAAGAACTAGGTGAAAATGTGTGAATGTCTATACCAAATTTTGAGTTAGCGCGGCTAAAAAGACACGGATGTTCTGACAAAGTTAAATAGAAGTTTTGATAAAGTTTAAGTTTTTAAAGACATTTATTTTATTATTTTTTTTTATTTCCATGGGAAGACTACTGTTTCATACTGTGTTTAGAAGACTGACAGTAACTAGCAAATAAGGTAATTGCAAGAAATGTCAGTATGTGGAAAAACTTCCTACACATCCTCCTCTACTTACCTCATGACAGGAACACTTTTCACTTTTCTCTTCAGTAAGTGAGCCTAAAATAACATCTGGTCCAATGTGCGGTCTCTGATATGAAAACAATCAATTTGGCCACAATGAAATCAAAATAAAAGGGAAGTTTGTACAAAAGAAAATTTGCTATGATAGATTATCCAGTTCCGGAAATGTAAAAGCTGTGGTAGTAGCAGCATGAAATAGCTTCAAGCAGTTTCTTCTAAAGGGAAGAAAACAAGCCCTGATTTCTCCAACTATGCTGACGGCATGAAGAAAAACTGGAAACCACGACAACTTGCAAAAGCATCAATATTATCCTTGTTATCCTTTAGTGGCACTACAAGTGATTGACACAACCAGACAGCAGAGCGACCTTCAGTTTGACAGACTGGAATGCGAAACCACACTAGTTTGTCTCGTGGTGACTCTCATATGTAGCCCACCAGAATACATCAAACATTGTCATCACCCTCACCTGCCACTGCTGTGCCTCAAAGACACATGCATACACAGTATATACAGCACACATGCACACACACTAACCGAGCTCATTTCATGGCAGAGCAGAGGCCCATCTGTGTGGCACAGCCGGCTGCTGCTGAGGTGAACAGCAGCAGGATGGATGGCAGTGTGAGGGGCTGTAACGGTCGCATTGTGCTCCATTGAAGGAGGAATTGATTATGTTCACTTGGATAGCTGCATGGCTTCTCGCTCGAGCAGTGGTAGACGTCTGATGGAGCCATGTGATAGGGATGAGCTGGCACTGAAGAGGTTTGTAAGTGGATGGTGTAGATGGTGCCGGAGGGACAGATGGGTGCAGATTGATAGATTTGCTTGATTAAGTCTGTCTTATGTCTTTCTATGTACTTTGGGGTATTTGCTTAATAGATCTTTCTTCATCACTTTTTTTTCATCTCAGTACTGATAAGATTTTACAATTCTTCTTCCCATTAAGGACTGCTCACACCAGAATTAAATCATTTTGCAGCTAAATAAGTTAATGGTCCGGTATATAAGCTTTAGTGTCATCTAGCGTTGAAGTTGCAGTTTGCAACCTTTTGAATAGAGCTCAAATCATCCTCCCGTTCCAAGCATGTTGGAGAAACTACAGTGGCCGTGAAACTCGCAAAAAACACGAAAGGCCCTATGTAGAGCCAGTGAGTGGTTTGTCCATTCTGGGTTATTGTAGAGACATGGCAGTGCAACATGGTGGCCACTGTGCAAGGTGACCCACTCCCTTTGTATATCAAAACGGCTCATTCTAAGGTAATGAAATCACAATGACTCTTGTTTTCAGGTGATTTTACACAAATGAAAACATACTTATGAATATTAGATTCTATTTCTGCCAACAGCACCACCTCAAGATTTTTTTCCTTTTTCTCACCTTTTTCACTCCACCGTTTTGCTTTTTTGGTCCTTAAGCCATTTAATTTGTATTTTTGATTCAAACTCTGTTCTTTCTGTCTTGATTTAATTTGATTATTTCTCATTTGACCTCTGACATTACATGGATGGGTGGATCCACTTGAAGGGTTGGGTGCAGGTGATGAAGGTAGGTACCACTTCCTGCACCTGCCTTACAGTATAGGAAACCTATTGACAATTTCTGGACCGTGTAACCCCCAATCAGAGTTGGCCAATCTATTTGGCCGCAGCTGGCAGGTCAAATTTTTTTTTCCAACCGTAAACACCTTTCCAGATGACTTGTGATATCTGAAGTCTTTCAGTGACATCCAGTACTAGGCCAGATCACAGACGATTTCAGGATGATTTAGATTTCATTTCCAGAACGTAAGCACCAGGATATCATCTCGATGAGTTTTTAATGACCCATTTTGTGAGTTTAACCTCAAGAGGGAGAACTATCCCTCTTGAGGTAGGTAGTGGCATTACAAGACAGGACGAGCTGGGGATAGCTGGTTAGCATGCTAACTTCAGCAACACAATACATAGATGTCTTTGAGATAACGTTAAAACTGTTATTTTTTCACATTCTGTTGATAATTTTAGTTAATTTTTGAATATTTTAAATTCTTAAATCTCTTGAATTCTTACACATTGCACCTTTAAAGCTAAAAGATTTTCATGGAATCTATGGTCAGCATTATTTCAGGAGGATTCTTTAAGTAAGTCAATCATCCATCTTCTGCCGCTTATCCGGTAAAATAAAAAAAATTTATATCTAGAAACTGAATTTCGAGAATGTTAGTTGAAAAAAATCATATCTTTTCTAGAAACACACATAATTTAAATACAGTTGTCTAGTACCACAAGTTTCAACCATACATCGCAAACATTGTTTCTTAAGTTAAATGTTCTATTTGTTCGATTATTTTCAATATGCTCTTTTTCTTGTATAATTTTCAGTGTGTTCTCTAGTCACTCTACTTTTTGCTAGTGCATTGACCCATTTTCCCGACAGGGATCATTAAAGTTTCATCTAATCTTAATAAATTGTTACTCCTAATAGAAAGATGAGGATTATGGATGGAAAAATGGAGCAACTACTCACAAAACGTCTGCAGAGAATGCTTGAACTGAAGTCAAGCATCTCCCTTGTCTACAGACTATGCATAGTGAATGGAGAATGGATTTCCATCTCTGACTTTATCCTTTTTACTGTCTGCGTTTGTGCTGTTTGATTGAAGGTAGCATAGTTTCGGGGGCTGAAAGAAAGCTGCCGCCGTGTCACACAGACTTTTCTACTCCTAGTTCGTTTGTAGAGTGAAAGAAGAGTTTTAATAAACATACTGGGAGCAATGAAGAGGGCGCAGCTCTCATTTTTCCCTCCTTTTTCATTAGTAATTTTATCCATTTTTCAGCACCTCTCCTCACCTTAGCATGGATGTGCATTACGTTTACAGAAAAAATAAAATAGCTTACAAATTACACACATACTATACTACCACATGCTCCAAACGTATATACATGTTTTGTCACTTTCTATTTTTACCAAGATATGACATAATCTGTGCATAACAAAGTGAGTGTCATTGTCATTTCAGCTGTTAGAAGCTGCACAAACTGTTGATTAAGGAGACCCTCCTTTGTTTGAGAAAGCTCGTACATGCAGGTGTATGGACGTGTGTGGATATCTGTCTGACTGAAAGAAAAAGAGGGTGAGACAAACATACTGTAGCCTTTTAGTGTGTCCAGAGGAGCAGGGCTGAGTGTGGGGCTTAGGGGAAGACAATGAGGGTCAGTGTGCGTGACAAAAAGCAATGGAGCAGAGCCTGTCTGCTGACAACAGAGATAGCACACCTGTGGGAACATCACCTCTCTTCATGTGGTTGTGTGTGTGTGTGTGTGTGTGTGTGTGTGTGTGCGTGTGTTTGATTCCGAACATGTCTGATTGCTTCTGCAATGCACAAAATGAAAGTCACGCCAATGCAAATTGCCTGCAGCATTTATCATATACAAGCCCTCGTAGCCCTGCAAAATGCTTGTAATTGTTTGAAAATTGGAAGAACAATTTGAAAGTCATGTATTAACTTGTGCAATTTATCACATGGAAATAGCAACGGATGTAGACGGAAACCATGTCAGTCCAGTAGTACTTTATGTGCCATTGTGTTTGACTTTTTAACTTAATTTACACCTGATAATGAAATGGGAGCCAGGAGTAAATGCAATCCCTACAGTGTGGTCACATTTGTGAGAAATGCCACACCTGGATTTAAGATGTCATTTAATTCAATTCAGCTAAACTCAGCTTTATTGTCACTATACTACAGTATAATGACAATTACTGCTTCCTATATGCAAATCATAAAAGACAAGTCCTCAAAGTAGAGAAAAACACAGGCTTTATAATTGTCTGGGGTTATGGGTGAAGGTTAAATGGTCACTATTGTGTTTTGGTGTGCAGGCCTACTGATCCAGAATTGAGTGTGGTGGTTATTGTGGCCATATGGATAGATGTTCAAAATCTCAATCAGACTTGGCTCAATGGTAGAGCTCTACTCCTGCAAGCGGGAGAACCAGAATCAAGTCTCAGCTCTGCCATTCCTCAATCAAACCTCTTAGCGAGTTGGGGCATTGTACTTTGGTAGATGACCATAGCTAGCTTTGAAAGTCAAGCAGGTGCCCCACACTTTCCGCCATGCCGGTGGCATGGTGGGCAGAGTCCCCCTCCCCCTTCCAGAGGAGCAGAGTTTGATTCCCAAGCAAAGACTACCAATCACATGGACCAGGGAGCAAAGGAATGAGTGGTTGTTTAGAAGCAGACTTTTAGCTACTCACTGGGTGGGACAGGATCAGGTACCAAGGTGGTTAGGATAAACTGACCGTCGGTTAAAGTCAGGGGATAAAGAGTAAAAATGATATTCTTTATGCAGATATTCAATGAAATATTTGTGGCCTTTGGGGCAGTGACAGATAAAACAACGTTGGGCTAAATAAAATCCTTTGTGTTTCCTTGTGTAGTTCAGCGATACTGTAAGGTTAAGGTTAGTGGTTAAGAATAAGGTTATGGTTATGGTTATGGTTAGGGTTATGGTTAGGTTTGGGTGTGAGTTTAGGTCAAAAGGTCATCACTGTGCCTTGGTGCACTGGCCTACTGATCCAGGAGCTAGTTGGTGGCCACTGTGACCGTATAATCTCGGTTATAAACATGTTCAAACATTGAGGTCTTCACAAAATGTTACACCATCCAAGATGCACTTGTGTGTTTGAAAAAAAACCACAAAAAAAAACAGGACATAGATCTGTATCTGAATATACCCAGCAGATGCTGGCCATGTCGAGGAGTGTTTCACCATTTGATACATGTCAATTGCACACACTGGACGCATCATAAAGAGTCATGGTGTTAATGCTGATCCGGAGAGCAAATGTAATGAAACTGCTGATTTCCTGGAGACATGGCATGTGTCAGTGCTGAGAAATAGGACAGAGGCATCCCTCTCTGTGTGTGATGCTTATACAGAAAACAATAATTTACCTCACTGAGGTAAATTCTTCTATCTTTGTCCTCAACTTAACAATAACTTGTGAAAAGGAGTCATTCCCATCTAGCAATTTTGGGCTTCCAAGTCAAACAAGATGAGAAAGTAATAACTTGAAGAACATTACTTTGTTTGCTTCATACACTACAGCTGCCTTCCCGTATTGTTGTCACTGTAATGTAAAGACTCCGCATCAATCTAGAAATGAGACATGAAAATGATATCGAAAAGATTGGGGACGCTGTTTTGCTTATTGCAGTTGACTATTGTCCATTGAGGAGCAGGTCAAGTCTTTGAAAATGAAATGTCAGATATAGTTTTCATTTTCATTTTCAAATTGTTAGAAAATTAAATTTATGTTTTTATTTTGACTTAAATATTGCTTGCATAAATGGAAAATCAGGTCCACACACCCAGACCTGTCACAATAAAGTTTGCTTTGCTTTGCAACGTGTATTTGAAAAAGATCTCAGCACAGGCAGAAAGCATAATACAAGAACACCACAAGTCCTGCATGTAAATACAAAGCGTATGATTGGACTGTTAATATCCAGACTGCATGGTTACATAAAAGCAGCTCTAAATAGGGTCTCTGGATCTTTGATGAATCAGAAACCCTACAAGTATACATGTGTTTTCACATATGTAAGCATGCTATCATCTGTTGTCTGTTGCGCAATAACACTCAAACCTTTTTTCAACTGAGCCAGAGAGAGAAACTGAGCCTTCCTAAGTAAATTCTTGGTGTCAGGTGCAAGCCGGGGCAATAAATCCATCCAGGCCGCCATGGGTGGGAGGAGAGGGGGAGCGTGGAGGTAATTTGTGCCCAAAAAATGGGGCATTTCTTTCTGATCCGCTCATAAACTAAGACGCCCAGCCTGGCACACTAATCCATGGACCACCAAACTCTCCCCTAAACCAGCCGAAGGGTTGACATCGCCTTCGATCATGTGTAAACCATAACAAAGGGAAAAGCCATCTTTTTTTTCCCCATGATCCTGTGGGAGGCTGAAGGGAGGAAGGGCAAAGATTTGAAGGGAGGATCACACAGAATATTATGACCTTCTCTCACCTCTTCCTCTCTCATCTTTCTTCTGTTTTAAAAAGGTGGACGGGACCACACGTGTGTGTGTGCGCACGTGTATGCGAGAGAGAGAAGAAGAGCTTTGATTATGCGCAGTGTGTGTGTGAGATAGTAGCAAAGAGATTGTGTGGGAGGGATGTCAGTTAGAACCAGCAGCGAAAGCAGTGGAAGGCAGTTTTTCTCATGAATCTTTAACACAGTCACACACAACGAAGTATTTAATTTTACAGCAGCACAAATGAGAGCCCCCCACTATGAAAACAAGAGACATCCTTATCCCCTGGCTCTTGAGTGTGGCTGCATGTGTGTGTGTGCAGTTAGAAGCAAACACACATAGGACATGTTTATGCATGCAGGTTGCACTTGTGTTTGTACCCATGTTTAAGGATAAGAATACAAACACACACACATCCTGTGCAGAGGTTCTTTGTATGTAGACATATGCACCTCTTCGGTCAGTGTTATTACCACCTAATAGCTTGCTGGCTGTGGATTTATAGTCATGTGCTACTCTGTCTGTGCAGCCCGTCCCTTCATGGATCAATGCATTAAAGCCTGCTGCTTTGAATACCAAACAAGGCTTTGGCTTGCACCTCTAGCGCCGCTGTGCTGAACAGATTGCACGTGGTCACTCTCCTCGCCGCACACCACTCGCCTCCCACAGAAATGCCTTCTTCCCCCTGAGCAGCCCGAGAACCACTGTGGTGCTATTTAATAGCAGCCCCAGCCGTCCTCTCTTGGCGCAGCACGCAGCCTGCCGAGGCTCGCTCAGTAGGCAGCGCTCCCCGCGCTCCCACATGCAAAATTTATGACTGCAGCGAAACACAAAAGAAGAGCGGGATCCAGTTCTGTCTCGCAGAGCAGATATAGGTTTTCAAATCCCATATTCCTATACCCCAAGATGCTGTTCAGCTGTGTGACAGTGGCAGAAGAAGTGAGGGAAGAGGGAGAGAGGAAAAGATTAAAGTCTTCCTGTCTGTCTATTTTCATCCTGCTCTACAGAGTATAAGAGTTTCTTTCTTATTACAGTTAGAAGAGGGAGCAGACTCCCAAGCACAGCTGGGCTGTCTCTCATGTTCTCCGTACCCTAGAGAAGGCTCTCGGATGTACCTACGCTGGGTACAGGTGGAGGCAGGGCCCATTTTTCTGGAGCTATGGAAGCAGTGTTTATGATTCAGACACCATGGTTGGAGTAGAATAAAAAAATCTGAATATTATTTGATGCCTTTCTTTACTCCTGCTTAGGCCATAATCCGCCATAACTGTGCATACACAGACTTGCTGATAAAACAGAGGCAACAGCACGGACGGACAATCACATACACACAAGAACAGCTGCTTCAAATTAAGAATCCAATTTCTTTTGACCCACTTAGCTTCAATGAAAGTCCAAATCTGTGGATTGTCAGGCTCAGAGGCTAAACGAGTATGGACACTATAAACACCCTTTTTACACTGTAATTCATCACAACCAATTCTTAACACATTTATATAGGTACACACACCAGCTGATTTCACTGATTAGCACATCTTCACCCAACAAGAAGAAGCCGAAGAATGAAAGAACATTTGTGTTTCAATGAAAAAAATAACTGCAAAAAACTGTCTATTTCATATAAGTATCAGTGATCCCATGTGGGCTCTAAAGATCTTTACAGATCAATAAAGGTCAGAATAAATTTTAGTAGTAAAAATGTATTATATATTCTACATATTAGTCATTAAATTACGGCTATAAAAAATGCTGACAGCTGACATTAAATCATACGTCAATGCCTCCTGAAAAAACATGGCAGATGGTAAATAAAGTTCGAAAGCTTTTTAAAGTAACAGGCTACTTGGAACGCCCACACACTAACACACACACACACACACACACACACAGCTCTACCTTTTGGATACCACTGAATTTAAGGTCAGTCATTACATGCTTGACCTCTGTCGCGCATCTTCCCTTCTTTCGACATTGCTGTGCTCATTAATCTGTTTTCTAAAATGTCATTTAGTCTTCCCCTTGTATTGCCGTCCACAGGAAGAAGTGATAAGGCAGACAACGTGGGTGGATGAGCAGGTAATAGCTTGCCAGAGTTTGTGGTGTCTTGTGTTTGCCACTGTGCTGCACAATTGATTGGCCTTAATTATATTTTTAAAGGCAAGAAGCTGAAAGGAAACACAGTTGAAGAATCAAAGCTGATCAAAGAGTCCTGCTGGACTTGTCTGCAGTAGGAAGGTAACTATCAGTAATTCTAAAGCAGATGTGTTTTTTTCTTCAGCTGTCAAAAAGAAAACACATGCCCTCTGTGATTCACTGTTGATTTAGCCTTTAATGGCCAATGGTTCAGTGTGCAGCCACTAGAATAGAAAACCTTGTCACCCCTGTCAACATTTGCCAAGTATTATCTGTGCAGGAACTGGTAGTCTTATTCTCTAATATATTTCCTTGCCTGCACTTGACAATATGAAAGTCATCTTGTGTTAACTAGAAACATGTAAAATGATGTGATGAAAACAGGCTACTGGGCTTACATACCAAATGTGCCCATGACTTAAAGCTTAAACATTTTTTTGTCATATTTGTTGAAACTGTCTTTATATACAATACAAATCCAAAAATGAAATGCTCTGAAAAACAGAGTAAACAATCGAGTGGCTGTAGTAGTCACAGGCCTGCAGTACCCCAGCCAATCATTGCATTGGTCTCAGTGTAATGACTGGCTGTGTTACTGACACTCTACAGGTAAATATTAGCAAATCAGAAGCTAAAGTGGCGATTAACGGACAAATCAAAAAGATGTGGCAGAATCTATGGATCAAAGAAAGTAGAGGAATATATCTGTTTAAAAATAATCCATTAGTTGGGAGTACAGGGTCTGGAGGATGAAAGAGGAGAGAGTTATTACAAGGATAAGTACCAGTCATACTGGTCTTAACAGTTCTCTATATGTGATTGGAAAGCATAATAATGGAAAGTATGAATATTGTGGCGAGGAAGAAACAGTGGACCATGTTTTATTGCATTGCCAGACTCTCAGTATGAGTCAGAGAGAGAAGAGTTAAGGAATGCATTAAGAGAGAAAGGAGAGTAAAATATCAGTAATATTCTTTAAAAATCTGCAGGTGACAAGGGATGGAAACTCCTTCTAGAGTATTTAGGACCAAGAAGATTAATTAATAGAATTTGAGAAGGATTTTTTCCACAATGGTTGGGGTTTTTAATAGATCATTAGTCCACACTCCAGATCAGTGGGTGGCGGTAATGCACCCGAAAGCTGTTTGCCAATCGCTAATACAAACAAGAGAAGAAGAAGAAGAAGAAGAAAAACATGGCTGCCTGCCCTGCTGCTACATAAACCGCCTCCGTGCGCGCACCCAGCCGGCACGCTCATGCACCTGTAAGCGCGTAAGCTACCAAGCCAGTCTCACAATTATGGCAGAAAAAGAGCGGTCAAAATTCACAGTACCTGCAGTCTGCACCGGCAAACAAGACAACAAAAAAGGAATGTATGATTGGAAAACGCTACGACCAAAAACACTTTGGATAAAGCAGGAGGTCAGACCAGAGTCAATATCGGCGCGGCTTTTCAACGATGTGGACAACTGAGGGACGTCGGGGAGCTGGAAAGTGACACCATAGTCGCTTAATTTCTGCTGGACAGGTAATTTACTTTTTTCAATTTGATGGTAATTTGTAACTTTCATGAAGTATGTATCGCTAGCCAACATAGCTACCTACCTAGCGTACACCTACATTGTAGCCCTGCCTTTGTGCGTTTCTAGTTACTTCCGTCGAAGCGCGGGTTCACGCACTCTGGGGGCGTGGCTTTGGGAGGAGCTGGGAAGGGAGGGGGCGGAGCTTCTCCGGTTGGACTTTAAATATCTAGCAGTTTCCTCAGAATCAGAATTAGCTTTGTTGCCAAGTAGGTTTACGCTTTCGAGGAATTTTACTTGGTACTTTTGCTGCGAAAAAACAAGCACAGTCGAAGTATAAAGCAGTGTAAAATAACATAACTCTTCCCTCTGTCTCCCCATGCATCTCTGCAGTCCCTCTAAAGCTAGCCAGACACTATCTTTGTATTCATCTAGTTGGTTGTGTTATGTCATGCTGCATGTTTCAGTAGGCAGGCATTGCATGGTCAAAACGTGCTACTTGAAGGCTGACACAGTACGGATCAATCGACCTGTGCAATTAATGTAAAATTGATTTTGTCCATTAAAGTTTTATTCAAACAAGATGGCTGCACAGTCAAAACTTTAAGCAATTCTACTTTAAATGTTAAAAAAACAAGATAATATGGGCCCACTGAGTCTGAAATGAAAGTCCTCAAGGTAAAGTGCATCTTGTTTTTTTTTCAGTGCAGACTGGTTATGTGACCTAGATATTTGTGGTTCAGGTGTTTTTATATATCATATCTATTATAAAGATGTCTCAAAGGTGGATGATGATATATTAATGCCACTCATATTTACGTTCACTTCATTAATATTCTAATGTTAACCAGGAAAGCATATATGGAAACAGAGGCACAAATCTGGATACTAATCCACAGGGCTATTATTGTATGTGCTGCAAGCCCCAGCTTTCCATTATTACATGCTTGAACACACACCTTTGAAAATACAAAGGCCTTGCCCTTTCTCCAAAGTTTTACCCCAAATCTATTAATTATTGCCGTCTGTGACGTTCCCTTTTCTATTTTAAATGTATCCAAAAAAATATCTTCATAGTTTCTGGCAGGCTTCCTAAAATGCCCATTAATCTTAATTCCGGAGTTATCCGAGTCTCGCTTTCCTCTCAGAGTGATAGTTCGTATTTCCACTGGCGGAGAAAATAGCTTTTTAAGATTGCCATGATGTGGCAACAAATCACATTCTGACATCACTGAAAAGGGGTCAAAATCAATCTGCCGCCCAGTGGCCTTTGACATTCAATAAACGTCAGTGGGTATTTATATGCATCCCCAACTGCTAGCTAAAATAACAGGTCGCAGATGACAAAATATGATAACAATTAGACAGGCCACAGCGTGGGGGCCCCTCACATCTGCATGGATCACTGGCTGAATCACAGCCATAGTGGGAAATAGAAAGAAACAGAGTGCAGAGAGGAAGAGGAGGATGAGGGAGGGGGTAAGACAGAGAGAGGAATCATCACGTTAATGTGGTCATTTACCAGAAAGCATCGCTCAGCCCACACAAATCCAAATGCCACCATCTAAATCCAGCCTTAATTAGGTCTGCACTGAATAGAGAGGAGAGGAGGCTGAGGGGACTAACAATATCGTTGTTTACAATAACATCAACCGCCTTGTTATGGCGAATGTGTGACAGGGTGATAAGGTCACACATGGGACTCCATTATAGCCAAGTAGGTGCAGCTTTATCTGGCAAAATTGATCCCACCACCCTTCAGCCTGTCTGTGTTTCACATTTCCCACAGAGGGAAGCTTAAAGATGTTCCAGTAAACCGTATTTAAAATCCAAAGTCGATTATTGCATCAATGTTGCTTATTGGAAGATGGGTTCACGTAAGTGAGTAAATATGACAAGAAATCTCATAAGCTAAGTTGGGTAAAGGATCAAAATTAAACATAATGGCCTGCATTGAGCTATTGCACTTAGTTCATGATGTATGTCTTCAGCATGACATGTGACAGTGAGTGGAGACATTTACTGCATTGAGATTGAAAGAGCTCCCACAACAACTACTGCACTGTGTATGTGCTGGTAGCAGATAATGGCTGGTGTCCAGTGTGTTTGACTGCATTCATATTCAGCGTTGCTCACACGCCTGAGCTATACCCTTCCACAGGTGTGGAAATAAAACCCCCACCACTGTCTTAATGAGCAGTCTCAGCACACTCGGCCTGCTCTTTTCTCCCCCTCCCTTTGATTGATTGTTTTAATTTAAAAATAACCCGAGTTATCTATTTATTTTTGGTTTATTTATTTCGCTGAAAGGGCTCCTATCGGTCGCTGGCAGGTCGCACAATTCCAATTTCCAGAGTCGCTCCCCACCAAAAATGCAGAATGAGTCTAATAATGGCCTTTCGCTCTGTCAGCCTCTCCCCTCCCTCTCCTGACACTCTTTCTTTACCTTTGGCTCCTGCAGTCAGTCAGTCATTGTATTCTTCAGAGCGGGGAGATAGGTCAAACAGACAGACATTTGGCATTTCATGTGAAGAAATGTGGTGGAGTCCAAAGATTAAGTTGGCTATTCAACTGTCTACATTTGGATGGAGAAACTTATTCAGCCTTACAAATGCAGGGTTTCAGGTCAGTGCCTCATACAAGTCTGTTAGTTTTGTAAATGGTAATCTGTATAAACTCAAAATTTCACATTGAAGCTGCTCTAATCAGTATTTTTTATATTAACAATGGATCAAATGACTACTTGTGAAAGGACATGCTTGTAGTGACGAAGCCACAGAGAATGAATGCTAATGTTGCTTTGTATCTGCTTGATGTGTAAGCACCTGTTTGCTAACAAGTTTGCCATATCAACTTAAAAGGTGATAATATGGTATGTCAGTGTTGTGTTCTCAGCTGGTTTCTGCTACCCCCAAGTGGACAAAAAAAATCAATGAATGCAAGCTCAATGTAATTTAAATACATCACAATTCTTTTTTTATAATTCTTCCCTCATGAATCAGATTCGTTAAACTTTAAATTGAATGACCATTATTCTCATTATGAACACAGGACTACATGTACAATCAGATGTACCCATGATGTTTAAATCAGTTTCATAGCACATATTTCCATCCAGCTTCCAGCAGCATTACATATGTGTGGAAAGTTGTACTTGTTGTGATTTTTCCTGGCAAGCAATTATTACCACCCAGCCAGCTAAATAGTCTTGGGGACCTTACGGAATGTAATTTCAAAGAGACGCCCCAAGAGTCCCGGCTAGGTTGTGGGAATTGGTAAACACACAAAACGAACTAAGTCCCCGAGGCCCTGCAGTGCCTAAGAGAAAGGGTAAGTGAGTGTGGATAACACTGCTATCAAACAAGGAGACAGCACAGCCGGCCAGAAAGGGACTTAAACTCATTACAGCTCGGGAAGGCTGGGCCCACATGTTGGGTTATAGTTGTCTACTTATCGCTGCGAAAATTTCACTTTCAGTGCTTTCAGTGTTAACTGTGATCCTGCTGTATATTAGGTGCACTGCTTTGAACTGGGTAGAGCTTGTATTAGATTGTGATGTTGTTTAGAGCGGCTGCAGAGTCATATGAAAAACAAGGTTTGGATTTAGTTTCAGAATACACTGTGCATTTCCAGTAATGCTGCGATTCTTCATTTATTTTATCTATCAAATCAATTTATCTCTATCTTTAATAACAGATGCAGATGAAGGGGAGAAGATTAAAGGACCTTTTTAAAATAAATCTGAAAAGGAGGGGTGTTTAAGCCATGAGTTAACTGTGCAAAAAAGGGTCTGCAAGTCGATATTAGAAAGGGGATCTTATGTTGTGTATACTGTGTGTATGTTTCCGCTTGCCAAACGATTTTCAATTTCCCCAGGTTCAAAGATCACAAAATAAGATTTGAAACCAATTTACAGAGTTTCTACCTGTTTTTTAAAAAATAGGTCAGAAGCACTGTGTGAGCCAGCTGAAAGCAATCTGAAATCCTTTATTAAAGCAGACATATATAGGCTAATTGGCAACTTTCAAAAGACTTCTAAGACGCTTGCATTTTAATGAACATACAGAATACTAATTTAATGCTGATTAGTGATGAACTTAAACTTAAATCTTACTCAAATCAGTAAAATACTTCTACAGATCACAGCAGCAAATTTTAGTATTACAGGGTCAACTGTAATTACATTTAGCACAATGTTGGCTAAAAAAAAGACTACAGTCAAAGCCAGTAATTATTATTTTAACTTCTGACAGCATCATTTTTAAGGATATAATCAAAGTCTCAATGGAGGATTCTTGAATCAGTCAAAATTATATTTTTGCACTTGGAAGCAGGCTAATGAATAATAATAAAAGAACAGTTTGATGAATTGTCAGTGTTTGGAGTTAGCTTACCTATAAGATTGTCAGAGATCATCAGAATATGTCACAGCTCGCTTGCTCTTTAATTGCTCTTGGAAAAACCTCTGCTATGTACGATCAATTGAGAGGACCTCTGAGGGGACGACAGCCCCCCGTCATTCATCGTTGTGGTTGCACTAACCGAGCTGTACTTTTTTAAACATTATTGCTGACAGAGAGGATCTTGCTCTAAAAGGTATTAGCCTTTGAAAATACCATTTGAAATGTCACAAATATAAAGTCTTAGCATTTATTATTTGTACATTTAGTGATACATTTTATTCCAGGAAGCGTTCCGAAAGTATAAACACACACTTACAGAAAATCATGGCTTTAAAGCAAAATGTGTAATGATGATGATGATGGGTGAAATTATTAGAAATGACAGACATTAGCAAGATAAGATTTTTTTGCTAACTTACCTTTTAATTATAACTGTAAAGTATAATTTTATAGGAGGCAGGAAGATGTTTCACCCCCAATAATTTTATATAAATCATTTGTCCCCCTTGATTAACTCTATCAAGCCCTTGTGACAGTCTCACCCCTCCCTCTACCAGAACACATGAGAGAGGCAGACAAAGAGAGGTTATAAAATCGTTCACATTTCCCTTCATTACAAACACTCAGTTGGTTACTCTGTGATGAGAGAGAAATTGAGATTTTGGACACTATGCATTGTCACGGATTTGCATAGGGACTATTTTTTTCATCAGGCAGTAGTTCAGTTTATCCGTTTTTTTACAATGAAATAAGATTAAAGCTACATGCAATTTATATACTGTATATAGCAAACATACTGTTATTATTATTATTATTATTATTATTATAGAAAGCAAAATACATTTCTTCCTAAGTTTTTAATTTTTTTATTTTTAACAAAAGGGAAAAATAAGAAATACTGTTTAAACCTCTGTATTGTCAATGCACTAATGACTTAAAATCATGTTTGGTTTCCTACTTTATGATAGATAATATAGTTTGTAAATATAGATAATATAGTATTTGCATCTTTAGTACAAAGGACAATGGGCTTTAATGTCTTACTTACCTATAATTGGTGCCCAATTTTAGAATAATTCTAGTAGAATATCAACTGGAAATAAAAACAATTTTTACTCAAAAAATATGCCGAAGAGGTGAAAGTACTCTTTCAGCCCTGAGTAGTGTCTGCAGATCTTATCTGGTTTTTGGCAGCTGAATAATCAGAGTCACCCTGAAACTATAACAGTGAAGGGGACGTTCCCCTCCCCATCCCCAGTGGAAATCTAGCCCTTGTGTACATAGCTAATAGTACACAGACAATGAACAAATTTAGCTGTGAGACCGGGCCCTAGGGTTTTTGAGCCCACGCAGACAAGCCAATGCGTTTATTTCATGTGTGACCATTACCTTTTAAAGTTACAGTTTTAACCTGGAGGAAGCACTGGTGCTCCCTAAATTAGATCCCTGTGGCCATGTGTTTGGAATGAGCAAGGCAATGAGACCAGCGAACAAGAGGGGAAAATAACACAAGTCAGCGTTTTCCACTTATTTTGTCTCAACATTTAATAAGAACCCTGTCTGACCACCAGAAGCCATCCCATAACTGAAAGGCCATGTGCTTGACCCTTCCTTCCTCTCCAGAAACATGACCCTATTTACACTGTGTAGATATCGCTGATTGAATTGTTCTGAAAAAGAATCCCACAAAATTTGCTCCCAATAAACTTCAAAGTAGGTCACCTGAACAAGGTTTGTCCCTTCTGGACACTGTTAGACAAAGTCAAATTGCATCATTGATATTTACTGAAATGCATCATTCAGTATCTCCACAAAGAAGACTTAAACCACAAAAGGGTTGAGATTTAGTTTTTCTGGTCTTGGTTTTTTTTTTCTTTTTCAAACTATAACACTTTCCACAAATTTAAATGGAACTCGGTCATGTCAGTAATCTCAATTAGTTTAAAACTGTTTCCCCTAAGAAAAGGCCAATTTCATGAAAGTGCAATGAAATGTTAGAGGGATAGTTCAACATTTTGGGAAATACACTTAGTTGCTTTCTTGCTGAGCGTTAGATGAGAAAATTGATACCACTGTATTACCTGTGAGACAAATATGTACTTAGAGCTTAGCGAAGCATAAACTCTGGAAACGGGCAAACCACTAGCCTGGCTCTGTCTAAAGGTAATAAAATCTGCCTACCAGCACCTCTGGATATCATTAACACTTTACATCTTGTTTGGTTAATCCGTACATAAACTACAACAACTAATAATCTGCTTTTACAGCACATTTCTTGTGTTTCTTCTCAGAAATTGAGGCATTTGGGCAGAATCTGATGAGTGCTGTGCATCATCACAGTGTCTGCTTGTTCTTGTAACAGTTCCTCTACCTTCATATTATTATGCATACCAGTGAAGCTAACAAATACCAACAGATGGCTACCAGTGTTATTCATAATAAAAAATATATATATATCTTGAAGGTCCTTAGAGGGATTTCTTTTGTAAAACACCGTATGATCAGTCACTAATGTCAGTTTTCCATTCAGTATGCTGCTTGATAAATGTCAACCACTCTTCACTGGAAAGCAGCATTGCGCCAGGTTAAATGGTGCTCTATCCATCTCGCTGTGTTTCTCTATTGCGCCTCAGAATGATATATGTATTTCTTGTACTTGCACACTTGCATTCTCATCATCACATCCTCCCTTTCCTCTCTCTTTGGACAAACTTTGTTCTTTCCCTGCTGCTGCAATCCCTCTTTGTCACAAGACTCCCCCTCTTTATCTCTGTTTCTTCTCATTGTTCTTAATCTTTTCGTTGCTCTCCATCTGCCGCGGAGTCCATCTTTTTCTCATGCTGCTTTTTCTTCCACTTAGTTGCGTTCATTTTTTACCCATTAATTTTTTTCATTGTTTCTCCAGTTTCTTCTAGTTCTGCTCCATATTGATGTTCTCTCTGACAACAGCAGTATTTAGAGCTATTAGATATTAGCTCAGTCCACTCGGTTACAGAGTAGCTTGTTTCTGCTTGATTTACAAAGCACTCTAATCACACTCTTGCATGGCATTTTTCTGTCACACTGTGTATCATGCATATGATAATGGCTTATCACAACTAATTGTGCTGAACTGTACCGAAATCAGTCCTGGGCTTTGCATTTTTGTACTAGCAGAGTTCCATTTGTTGTAGGCTTAACTGAATGCAGAATTTTATCTGATATAGAATGTTAAACATGTTGACTCTTGTCAAAATCACAGCAAATATCAAGTTTCTTCTTAATTACATTTGTGACCAAACTTCTGCTAATCTAACAACGTTCCGATCAGCCTCAATTTATGCAATGTGCTAATTAGCAAATTTTAGCATGCTAACACGCTAAAATAAGATGGTAAAGATGGCAAATATGATACCTGCTAAACATCAGCATGTTAGCATTGTCACTGTGCGCATGTTAGCACACTGACATTAGCGTTTAGCTCAAAGCAGCGCTGTGCCTGCATACAGCTTCACATAGCTGCTAGCGTAGTTGTAGACTTAGTCTTGTTAATGTTGTTCATCTTGTTTTTAACATTGGTCAAACAAGTAGAAATGTGAGTGTTTTTTCTAGGAGCAAGTGCAGAGTGCCCTACACCACAGAAACAACCAATCATGTTTGTAGGTGGCCCAGTTTAGCCTCTCATTTGTCTTTGCCATTGGTTACTGTGAGAATAAGTGACTTTGATAAGCTATAATTTAAAACAGTGGATGGTTTTTCAGTCCTCCCTCCTCTGAACACAGCTCAGTATCTAATCTCTGTTTCAGTATAGATGAAGTCTTTCAAGGCCATTCCTCTTGAAAAGCACCTTTCAAAGAAGTATGAGAGTGCAATAGATCAGTTTGTGTCCTGTTCTGTGTAATTTGTCTTGACCTGTCTTGTACCATTAGATGGATGCTGTTCCCTGCTGCGACCTGTGTGTTTTGTCATTTTCTCAGTCTTGTCCTCTTCAAAGTATTCTTGTACAATTTCTTTGTGATTACCATCCAAACATTATTAACATAACATAAAAATTGCATGATTTCTAATAACAAATTCAGATTTTCACAGCTGAATTTCCAGCAGTTCTGGATCAGGATTTTTTCTAATTAGTTTCTAATGTGTCCATCAAAAACCAATTAATGCAAATGTGTATCTTTATGGTTTCATACACTTTGACTATGACGAATTTCAGTTTATTTAATTAGATTTTCCAGATTTCTACTACATCTAAAGGCTAAAGTATGGTCTCAAACGTCTGGCGCAAAGCCTGCCGTCGTAGAAAAGGGCACAATGTGATGAGTCGTACGAATGGAGAGAACGGTCTCTCCCCAATTGCATTCACGGTGCTGTGTTTGGTTGTATGCGCGAAAAGGAACGGAAGTAGCTGTGTGAAGAATGAGGAGAGAGATGGTCAAACCCTGCATATTTTCTTACCTCTGCACACATGTGTGCTCGTCGGATTGTCGGTTTCGGAATGTCACAAATTGTTGGACACAACCCCCCAGTTCCAACGTCAGATCTGACAAGCACTTTGAATGAAGCATACTGATGCCTTATGAATAACCCATTGAGGGTTTCTTATAAATGTGTCACAAGTTTCAGGCATGTAAAGCTTCTAATCATTAATGTTCTTTGAAGACTTTTCTTTCTTGTCTCATGTCCATCTTGTATAAAAAATGTTTAAGTGCCTTGTATTGTAATGGCTAATGACTCTGGACAGGTAGCTGTATAAGTATCTACACTACCTTTTTATAAGTCATTTTATAATGCAACCTTTTTCATGCTTTGTACAACTGTTTATATGGTCTTTGTTTGGGAGGTATGTGTATCACCCCAAGACATGCCAAAAAGCCTCTTGGATCCATACCCTAAACCCACAGGAAATCAGCCATTTTAAATTGAATGTGCAGTTTTCTGCCATTTACAGGCTCCGTACTGTAACGAACTCCTCTTAGAGAATTAGTCGGATCGACTCCAAATTTCCGCAAAACAAACTAAAGACCGTTGCAATTAAAAGTTATCAAAAGTTTGGGTTTTGGTTGAAGGGCGTGTCCGTGGCATCAAATTTTGGCGTTTCGCCATGAAAAAGGAAGTTATAATTTGACTGTGCATGGTCACGTCTGCCCCGAACTTCACGTTTGAGTCCTGCCCTGAAGACATCTACATGCCAAAATTCACACAGTCATAGCGCCGCCTACTGGCAACATGAAATAATATGTTTTATACTTTGACGTACTCTTCCTAAAACGTTGCCCAAATCTACCTCAAATTTTGACAGAAAAGCCTTAATGACCTTGATGATGATGCTGTATTGTGAAGCTTTTGTTGAACAGCAAGTCTGTGGCGTGGCGTTGAATGTCGATGTTTCATCATGACACAGGAAGGTGTTGTAACTTGAGTGTACATGTCAAATCTGGCCCAAACTTCATCTTGGATGAGTCCCAGCCTGAAGACCTCTAACGGCCAATTCTGAATATTAGTTATAGCGCCACCTAATTGCAACAGGAAGTTAGCCCTCAATGAAGTAGCCCCTGGTCTACGTTTCACCTACATGTACAAAATTTGGGAGGTATATTTATCACCCCATGACATACAATAAAGCCTCTTAGACCCATACCCTAAACCTAACCGGAAGCTAGCCATTTCTAGTTGACTGTGCATTTTTTGCCATTTACAGGCACCATACTTTAACAAACTCCTCCTACAGAATTAATCGGATTGCCTTCAGATAAGATGAAAACTTAGCAAAAGCTTGAACAGCCTTGGGGTGGCGAATTTCCCCATGGAACAGGAAGTAGTTTGTAACACGATTGTACATGGTCCAATCTCAACCAAACTTCATATTTATGATAAGGGTCCCGCCCTGATCACATCTATGTGGCAATATCTACTTATTATCACAGTGCCACCTACTGGCAACAGGAAGTCGGCCTTCTGTGACAATCATCATCCGATTTACATCAAATTTACACGGTGTGGTCTACACATGATTTTTAGCAAGCTTTATTAGTTTGTGTTCTCTAGCACCACATAGTGTACAAAAGTAATATTTAAAAAGGAAGTTGCTGTAACTTAAGTTTACACTGTCCAATCTGCCTCTAATTTCACACGTTTGACAGGTGTCCCACCCTGATCACATCTACAGGCCAATAATGACATAAAGTAATAGCGCCACCTAGTGGCAAAAAGAGGGAAGACTTCCATGGCAAAGATTATCCAATTTGCATGAAATCTTCCTGGTGTGGTCTACACATGATAGCCTTCAAAATTACACATAACGTGTGTTGTCTGGCGCCACATAGTGTCCAATAGGGATGCCATGGCAGCGTGCTTGGAGGGGCGAGGGCCCGATCATTAGTGCTTGTAGCTGTAAAATTAAATTATATTTCCCAAGTCTAGGTTTCAGGATAAAAATTACATCCAAACTTAATTCAATAGTGTGAGTAATTTAAGAATCTGGGTGGCTTTAGAGTGGTTCTCCTCTCAGTCAGAGCAGGACTGTTCACGGGACACCTCAGAAAAGGCTGGCATATATGTGTGCAGCTCTGCTTGTTTCGAAAAATCTGCCAAACTGGCTGCAGAGGCGAATGCTAGTGTTGAATATTTAATGGACAACAGCTCCGCAAAGGAGGTAAGAGCTAGCGGCTGCAGTGAGTCAAGCAGATGCCACCTGGGAGGATTGTTGTGGTGGTTAGAGGGGCTGCAGAGACAAACAGGGATGACTGGTTATTGCCATGCCATGTCCACACAGAATCGGAGAACTCTGCAACACAAAACACCAATGTTAGGCATGTCTGAACCCATTGTTGAGATTGGTGATAATCAAAGTGTCAAGACACAAATTGGGAAGTGGCATTTCATTTTACAAAACCAGCAAAGTTAAACAGAAGAAAGATCCCATTGTCTTCAGTTGTCAGAATTCAAATGGTCTTTGACAATCCAGTGGACCCAGTTATGAAGATGCCACTACATTAATTTTATCTAACCGGTGACATGCATATACACACAGATGTCAGTATTCATGTTTCACTGCAGAGACAGAGGTGGAAAAGCAGAACTGGGTGAAATAGTATCTGTATAGTCATCTCATTCATCCATGTATTCAGGTAGAAATGATGCTATCCTCTCAAATGTAGAGTTGGAGATGTTTTGTAGTAGTATTTGCAGTTAACATTTGTTTTACCCTTTTGATTACCAAATAGGTGGGTTTTACTGTAGCAGGTCATGTTGTGAAAGAAAAAATACTTTGCTATAAATGTAGACGTTTTCTGGCATCAACTGTACTGTCAAATGTTCTAAAGCCCTAAATAGGTTATATAAATATTAGGCAGGTCACATTGCCATATTGACAAAGCACACATATGGTATGTGTTGCAATTTAAAAAGACCAAACTGCTTCCATCCAGGTTTTCGTCTTAATACTTAATAATTCATTGGTTCTAAATGTTTTTTTGTATTTTTTGAAACTTCAGCAAAGCGAATACTGCTGATCAGATTGGTGATGTGAAGCACAGTAAGAAGCAGGATGTAGAAATCCTCAGTGGGTCGATACGTGAGCCCCTAAATTACCTCAATGGTGCTCATTTTTGAAATTGAATAGGCTTCCTGAATGATTTACGGGCTGGCTTTATGGGAATAATGGAGGGCAAGTGCGGTAACAGTACGAACAGAGTAACGAGCACAAAACAATAAACACAGGCGCAGAAAAACCTAATAGCAGAACTTCTAAATGGATGCCCACACATAAGCCGTATGAATAGACACATGAAGCCTGAATGCATTGTGCAATAAAACACATGTATTAAATCTTATGAATGGATTTTCATGGATATATAAACAGTGTTGTGCATTTGAATTTGCATTCAAGGCTCATATTGGTATGCGATCACTCTTGCGGCATGCAGCGTACACACTCCACCTTCTGCTCAGTCGTCCTCCACTATGTCAGTGGTTTAGAGACTGTGAAGTGCCTGCCCTACAGTCTCTAAAGGCATTTCAGGAAGGGGTGCAGATGACTCAACAAGTCGTCTAAACTAAATGACAAAATACTTTGTACATCATTACCTTCTAAAGTGACCCATATTTTGTTATTTATTGTGACGCCCCTTTTCAGTACAACATTGTTTCTCAGTGCCTCCCAAAACCGTTACCAATTATTTACATGATGATTTAATTTCCCAGTGCTATAGTTAAGGTTTGGTTAAGTTTAGGCAACTGTAACTACTTGGTTACAGTAGAAAAAGATTGTTATCCTCATCATCTTTTAAGAAAAATCAACATTGGTGGAGAAGGATATAAACGGCGATCTCTGCTGTTTTGTCCCATCCACCCCGACCTCCCTATACGCTCTTACAGTATGCTATAACAAGACATTTGTTAGGTTAAAGTAAACATAAGTTGTTTTGAGGCATTTACATAATGACTAATGCTGCTGCAATATGAACAAAAGCGCTTTTATGCTAACAGGACAATCAAGATTCAGGTTAGCAAGATGCATTCAGACAGTAAAATTACATGTTAAACTTGAATTAATTGATATTCTTTCCACCTGGAGGCAGCGCACCCAGCTGCAAACCACAACATTGACATATTATAACCTTTTTATTAAAGTCGTTTTGGCAGCAAGCCTATTAGCATATATCCAGCGGACACAGAGCAACATTAGCATGTGATTTGGTCTCCACTAACTCGTGAGAAAAATATCTGGCTCTTTAGCTGCTACATACTCCACTATGTTCACCAGCTAGTTGCTAACTTTGACTGTCTGCTGTTTGGTGTTGTGCGGCTAGTGTTGTGGGTTAAATCGGGGCTTTTTCACTGAAAACAGCTGCCTTCTGCATCTGGAAATGAAACTATGAGAGGGGTGAGAGTGAACCAAAACAGTAATGTTGCAGTGCTTTCCCCTCTGCTCCCCGAAACACTTCACCAGAGAGGGCATGGTACAAACATGGCCGCCTTCACTCACACAGGCAGACTAGATGATATGGGTGCAGTGTACTTGAGGTACTCAGGGTACTTGAGGAAGTAATATAAGGCAGCTCTGCTCTCTTGACCTCTTTGTTCTTGTCTTTCCTGTCACATATTCCTGCCGTTGACCTGCTGTTAATATGAAGACGGTCTGATCTTAGACGTCTTGTTCCCTGCTATTCACCTTCTATAATTCAGCTTAAATTTTGAAATAGGCTCTTAACTTAAAAAAGGTAATTTGACATTTACAATGGTTTTCATTGTCTGTCTTTTTCAAAAGACTATTCATCTTGTTTCTCATCGCTCATTTGCACCTTCTTTGTGTCTTTACTCTTATACCACAAAACTCATAGTCAGTATTTTTTTCTTTTCTTTACACATTACCTTTACTTTTCAGAAACGCCGCTGCTCAACCACATCACCCCCTAATTTCTTCTTCTCTAGCTCTTTTCGTTTTTGTCTCTCAAATCACACTCCGCTTATGTGATTTTTTTTTTTTATATATTTTTTTGTCTTCCTCTCATTCTCTGTCGTAACTGAATGGTACATGAATGGACCGAGAAGCAGCTGTATCTTTGGCAGAACTAATAGGGCTGATATTTTACCTTGAACAAGGGCCAATGCTGAATTATACCTACATTGATCTACAGTTGCTGTACAAGTCAAGACATTGACACCAAACTGTGCACGTCTTATGCATTACTGCTGTTTCAGTGAAGATTAGCATTCACTACACATACCATTTGGTGGCTGCTTTTATAACCTCGTGGTGCCATATGTGTGTAAAGTTTTATCACGCTCAGCCACGGAGGGAATCAAACCACTAACCATGCTAGTGTTACTGTCACGCTTTACCAACTGAGCCCTACAGAAAGCTTTCTACTCGCATGGGATTATTCAAAAATATTCTGCAGCACAGGGCCCAATGCTAACACAAATTCCTCGACTGCATTACTAGTTCATGAGTTCATGAAAAGTAGAGCACTTTTCCCATTTTTCACACAGCCTTCAAGTGTGATGCAGTCTTTTGGTGCAACCGGTACCCAATCACTGCGCAGTCAAAAGAAATGCTAAACACGATGATTGGTCAGGAGTTGGACGTTTTCAGCAGGACATTTTTCAATTCACAGGCTACAAGAAGTTCTGATTTGTCTGAGCAGTGTATAATTTTCAGGTGTGGACCTACATGTGCAGTGCACACACACAAAAAGATGTAGAACGACAAAACGTGTGCCTAAATAGTAAAAAGAGACTGTAAAAGCTAGAGTAGAGTAAACCCCCGTAAAGGGGTAGATCCACCAGTTTTACACATGAAGTTCCGTTTACTCGTCACAAGGAGTACTACACAGCCTGTGAAAACAGTCGTATGTCTGTGGATCTGAAGGGTGCTTTCCAAACTTTGTAAAAATAACTGATGACGGCATCATCTCGGTTTGAGATTGACCATGTTTGATAGGCCCTGAAAAAATATTTTCGTAATCCCTTCTGATTTCAAATAATGGGATCCTACATGGCCACACTATTTTCTGCCAAAGTTGGTTCACATGAGAGATTTCTATTTTTTTCTCTGTGCTCTTCTCACTGCTTTGAAGAGGGCACTTCTCATTTGGAAAAAGGTGATTTTGCTCATTTTGAATCCTAATCTGATGACCATTGGTGGGTTTTCTGTTTACTGTTAATCTGCTTTCTCAGGACTGTGAAGGTAATTTGATCAGATTTGATTGATTGGTTTTGAGTGTTAAACTCTAAATAAAGACCATAAAATGTTTTTAATGCTGATTGTTCCTTATTTAGTCATGACTAACTTAATTAAGTTATACAAAAATGTTTAACAAATAAGATTTGAAGATAAGTATCCAGTGGCTTTAAAAGTTGAAAGGCATGTAGGAGGCAGGGGGATGTAATAAAGATGCTATTGAGTTGCATTTTGGGAATTGTAGGATCCAGTGTTGTTGACCCATATTAGGGGACTAAAGGTCTGGATATTTCAGCCTCTACTGTTTCAATTTTGGCTTTCCTTATTTTTTTTTTTTAACCTTTCTCTTGTGAGTTCACCGACTGTATGGAAGTGCTAAATTGCTGAGTTTCCCCTTTAGCTTTGCTTGATGACACACTAAAGACACATGTGATAGTACAGTATGCTTTTGTTGCACCTAACACTGTGCCCTGCAGAAAGTATTTTATTAATTTAACATTTGTATATTATTTATATGTAAATCTGTCTTAGATAATCAGCTTGTTTGTTTACTCCCTGTAGCACCTCTGGTACTTAACGGTCTGCTAATCACTGGGATGCTTTGATTTGTGCCAAACGTCTATCTTCACTTGTTTTGATGGTGTTGTCTTAATCAGGAAGATTGAGCCGCAAAGTCACTCAGACTTATGCTGAAACAGTGGTTGGCAAATGTCATAAATGCTGATTACAATGACTATGTATAGCGTGTAGATGCTCCTTTATTCTGTTATCAGAAAGCAAAATATTCAAGAAAAGAGTTGCACCAAACGCAACTGTTATGAACACACGTTCAAATTATGGCTTTTTGACACTTTTCAGACTTGAGCTGTCACGAGGTAATGTGGATTAAATGAAATTTTAACAATCCCCCGTGGGGAAAATTTGATCCAAGGACAATTTCCAAGCCGCATGCAGGTTTCATGAATCCAACACTGTTTTCTGGTACTCCTGACCTCAAAAACACAATAATTTGCACCTCTTTCTCTGTCCATTTCTCTCTCTCTCTCTCTCATTCATATTCTCCCTCTCTGATACAGACACACACACACACACACACACACGGGTGGTGTGGATATGGTATTCAGACATGCCAGCTATGTTAATAATGTAGTGAGTGGAGTAGGTTTAGTATTATCTGAGACTGAAAGCCTGCACAGGGCAAGTCTGCCATCTACTGAGAAAGAGAGAGGAGAGTTTCAACATATAGGCACTGTATTTTGATGCAGATATTCTATATCTTTCTATATCTATATCTTTCTTGGTGTGATTTTTAAAGCCATTCTCTGCTGTATAGGTTAGCTAAACAGTTAGCTTTTTAAAGTTAGATGTTGATGTCTATTTTCTCTTTGTATTTCCTGATGAAATTAAGCTAACAGAAAGCGAATCATGCAATCAATGGAGGACTGCAGAAATATGTTTAAGTTTTAGCAATGAATTGAAGCATGTACTACACTTATTTAAATGTATATGGCAAATGTTGCTACAAAAGTACAGAAATGTGTACTTTATGTATTTAAATGTAATTTTTGAGATTTTTATACAACCATACACCTTAGTGTTAACATGGATAGTTAACAGTGACACAGTTCATTTCTAACATTACACACTAGTATTGAAACAAGACTGAATCTACAGACATGCTAGGGGTTCTGTTAGGCTGTACAGTGCTTTGAGTAAAATGCTAATGTCAGCTTACTAACATGCTGACAATGCTAACATGCTGATGTTTAGCAGGTATGATGTTTTTGCCTGGGTCCTGACCACTGACTATAGATGGACGACATGACCGCTCCCCAAAAGTGAAGCCAAAACATCTCGATTGCCCCCTTGTGACTGGCTGCGGTATAGGTCATAAACCCTGCCCCCTCTATGTTAGCGGATGGGACATGAGGCAAACTAAAAACTCAAAGAAGTAGATGTCAAATAATTATTTATTCTTGGGTCTGTCGTTCTTATGACGCTGATATTTGATCGGTGTCCGTGTTTTGGATAAATTTGGTTTTAATTAGTTATTTGATGCTATAAAAATTGGGTTTAACGGCATGATTGACAGCTGATGCTGGTTCGTGATTGAGTCGGCCGGGTGTGTGTATGTATGTATAGCTGTATGGCGCCAACCCCAATCACTACTGCCCAGACTCTGGCTCCAAATGACATCACCAGCACAAAAGGGCAGCTCCCATATGCAAAATATTTTAGCTTCATTTTTGTACTGTGGGAGGATGTGGAGACGCGTTGTCCATCTTTATATACAATGTCTGATAGTGTTAATTAGTGTTTGCTGATTTTGCTGTGTTCAGATTTAACATGTTGTTCCATCTAGTATCTTCCTTACATCGACTCTTATCTCTAATATCCAATGAAGTCTAAAAAGTAAAAAAAAAATTATAGACGTTTACTCTTAATTTTGGAGGATTGTGGAAGGGTGGGGTTGAAATAGGTAAAGAGCCACTGGGAATAATATTCCACTGCCATGTTTTTATTTGCTTTTACATGTACTGTTCCACAGCACTGACAAATAGGCAGGACAGAGAATGCAAAATCAGTTTGAATAATTCTGTGTGGGCGTCCTTTTTGAATTTCTGGGCCCTAAGCTGTTCATTCCAGTTCTGATTGATTACTTTAAGAAAAAGTAAATCCCATTTCAATTACTAATTTGACCCACAGCAGCTTCCAGCACACTTAAATATGTATGAATGTCACACACACACACACAGTAACTAATCACAGTGAGCCTGCAAGTGAAACTGTGGTTTAAGGAAGAATGTATATATTGTATAACTTCTGTGCAGTCTTCTTAATCCCTATATATCCACTTTTTGCACAATTGCTTTCTTTCTTTCTAGTGTTTTATTCATCAAAAACTGATCAAAAGTCAATCTCTGTCATGTCCCTGCCAGTTGCACATACCTGTATATCTTCGCGTTTGTGCAGTTATCTTTCCTCGCAGCCAAAGCTGACGATATACGGTAGAAGATTCATCTTTTCTGTCTCATCCTGCGCAGGGGTTCCTGCACTGTGTCACCGCCAAACTCAAAGGGGGAATCTGTGACTTGATAAGTCCGGGTAACATCAAGGAGAAGCAATGTTTTATTCATCGGCACAAAGCTCCTGAATTCACTCAAATCAAATTCTCCCGCCTTTGTTTGGGAGATCAAGCTTGAGGTTTGACACATATAGAAATTATTGGATTTCTTAGACTTAAATGTAATAGAAAGGGAGGGAGAAAGTTATGAGTTCAGGAGAGGACAGAGTTTTTTGTTTTTTTTTTTTGGGGGGGGGGCGAGTTTAATGAGAACAGATACTTGTATAAATAATGTAAGAATTAACATAAGAGCTGAACATGTTTATGATTTTCATCAAAAATGTCTATCGCAAAAACTTGCATGGAACCTTTTATTCTGCCTTGTTTCACAGTTTTTCACTTTCTCACACAATCAGCTCCAGCATAATTCAGCTGCTCTCACATTCCTGTGACCTTGGCACCCTGCTGATTCACTTGTTTTGTTTGCGATTCTTTCATCCTGTGTGTTTCTCTATCATACCTCTTCTCCTTTCAGATTTTTCTCTCTCTCCGACTCTGATCTCCTGCTGTCAAAGAAATTCAAATACTTTTTGAGAAGCGCACGCCGAGGTCAGATGAGACTTGCAAAAAATTTAGGATTTGTTTTACTTTCAGATTGGACAATGCACTAATTGCCAGAAAGGTCTCATCACGCGATAAGTCCTCAATAAAGTCGAGCCCTGCAGGAATTTAAAATGATTAGGAGTGAATTTCTATGAAGCACGTCTCGGTTTGTATCTAATCTGCTCAAATTTTTTTTTTTTTTGCACTTTCTTTTCTTCTCGTTTTTATCTCGGCCTTGTTTCACTGTGTTTCATCAACTAAAGTAAATTAAACCAAACCCCCCAGACTCACTTCACGTATCACAGCAGTGACTTCGGGTGTACTATCGAGTTCTGAACTCCCACTCAAGGTCTGAGCCATACAACTCCTGTGCCAACCACTTATTGTGACAATATGATACTGTAGCTACAGTACAGCAAGTATAGACCTAGATTTATTAATACAGAATCCTTTTTTTCCACCAACCATTTTGTTTTGCATTTGATACAGGGAAATGATTTGGGAAAAGCATATTTCAACAACAATAAAGAGATAAGTAACATTTTGACTGCAGAATGTTATTCAGTATGGTGCGGCTTTAAAGTAAATATTTTAATTGTTTGTTTGTTTTTTTTAAATGTACAGACTTTGGGTTTCTGGTCAATGTGTGGATATCGGGGGAGATAAACCTTTTCAGCATTTAAGACTTAAAAAAAGAAAAAAGTTCTGCATATAGAGTGAGAATTTCTCTTCTTAATGTCGTTTGCCTTGTTTTAGACATTTTCTTGAAATGACTGTCAGTATCTTGAAAGAAGACAAAAGGTAAGGCAGACTGATGCAAGATAATGCCACTTGTTTCCAGACAATAGATCTGCATTGGAAACGCACATGGGATAAGTTTGCCCTTGGGGCTTTCTGCCAGAAAGCCATAAAACTTGGTTTAGGCACCACAACTACTTGGTTAGGTTTAGTAAAAAAAAAAGGCAGAAAGCATTTCTGCCAGAAAGCCCTGAAGACTAAGTTCTCCCACGTGCATAGCATGTTCAATATTCTCATCCACTAGCAGATTCTAAACCTTTTTTTTCCTCTGGATAAGATTTTAAGACCAAATTAAACTAGTTAAAATATAAGCTAGATGGTTTTTTTGCAGTGCATCCTCATTGTCTCTATTCAGTGGTAAACCGAAACAATATTCAGATTCATAACACCTTTTTGATGAAACACAGGAACAAGTCAATAGTTTTGTATCACTTTAATTTTAGACTTGAGAGATAGATTTTCAACCCAAAAATCCTGCATAACAATAGGTGGGTACTTTAATTAATACACCTACACATAAATATGCTGTAACTGTAGACTGAGAAAGAGAGGATCATTCTTTAGTGTTTCTGTCTTCTGAGCAGTTTATGATCACACATCATTATGTAAAATACGTCTCCAGGCCCCTCATTAGGCTAACATTAAATATTATTCAGGAACAAGGAAGAGTGTACAGCCAATGTTGCATGTAATGTAGGTGATCTAAAAAAAAAAAAAAAGTACTCTCACCCTGCCACTACACTCACTGTAAATGTCCAGGATGTAGGATTTAAGCAAACTGGGAATTCAAAATAAGAGTCCTTAGAGGCTGCTGACTCGTCTCTCAAGGCTACACCCACTGGCATGTTTTCATGTTAGGAGAGGTTGAGCCTCTCTATAAGTGGAGGTGTCCTTGTTAATCGAATGGGTGCCTCAGTCAGTGGCTTGTCACATCTGTTACACCTCGGTTTTGCTCAGCACTAAGGAACTGTTTGGACTTCATCACGTCTTCTGACACAGTGTTGACGATAACAACAAGGTAATTGCATCAGAAAAGAAGCTGACACCTATTAGAATACCCATACTCCCTTGCTAGAAGTTTTTTTTTATATATATATATATATATATATATATATTTGGTTAAGGCTTACTTTTGTAGCCATATAACTACTTGAAATTTGAATATTTGCACTCATATGAATTTCTGTGACACCACTTCCGATTGGATAAAAATAAACACAAATCTGATCAGTCATATACCTGAATTATGAATTCTCAACACATTGATCCTCAACTCTGAAGTTTTTGTCTGTGAATATTTCTTAAAGCAGAGTTCTACCTGACATCAAACTCTTACAACATCAGTAGGAAGGGATTTTTTGCCTACTTTTACAGTGTAGCTTCAGGCGCCGATCTTGATGCAGGGTCCGGAAGATGCCGTTCTGTCTCCAGTTGCCTACAGCCTCCCAGCGGGGTCGTCACGGAGCAGGTCAGGGCGGACAGTTGTGTTTGTGGTCCTTTTTAACCGTTAAGAAATCATTTATAATACTGTGAAAGCCTCATGCTGAAAAGAGCATGGCTGCTCCTTTAGATTTGATGTGCTTGTCTTTATGGCATTGTTCAGTCTTACACGCAAGACTCCAGTTCTTTGGGGAAGGTAATTCATTGATTAGTTAGGTATTTTTCTTGGTTTTTGTAGCCAGTTGAATTATTCCCACTTAAACTGCGGTTAATTCTCATTATCGTGACAAGACCCATAACTCCAAAAGAGCCAGAGAGTCTCAGTACCAGCTCTGGCAGGTGTCGGCGTGACACCTTTACTTGTTGATTTGTTTTTTCAAATCATAAAGGAATTTTGCACGACCATAAATGGCTCCGCCGCTCTGGCCTTCTCCAAACACTTACCTCCAGTCCTTATGTCTGGATGAGGAGATTTGAATGTAAGAGGGACTGATACTCCATGGTTACTACTTTGTAACCGTGGAGTCACTCAAAGAGCTTGACTGTAGCTTTTTGTGAATAATCAGTAGAAACACTGCAGTTGGGTATAAAGGTATTATTAGAGCAAAACAGCTGAGCACCTGTGACAGTGGAATCTGTAGTTGTAGAAAACAATCACACAGTAAATCTCAGTATATTTGAAGACACAGAGAAAAAATGCTTTAGGAGTTGCAAACTTGTATAATTTTTTTTCTCTCTCCCACAAACACAACAGTTTAACCATCTCAAATTCTTCATTGCAGGTGCACAAATCATCTGCTACGGATCACAATTTAAGAAACTCATACACATTTTTGCTACACGCACATATCAAAAAATGTGAAGTCATGGACAAACTTTGCATATGCGCACATCAGTATGTGAATTTATGTAATGAGAGTTGCACACTAGAATATCTTCTCACAAAAAATAGTTTTGTCTTGGTTATTTTGCTAGCACAAACACAAGTCAATAACTACAACTGCTTGAATCTGCTGCTACAAGTCTCAAATGCTGCTTTTTCACTCACAAATGACCAGTTCTGTGCGCTCTCACCTTTGCACCACATATCAAATTGCATAAATTCACATACTGATTTGTGGCTGTGCACATTTTGTCCATGACTTTGATATGGGTGTTTGAATGTGTTTTGCACCATATTCACTGCAGCAACTGTAGCCAAAATGTGAGTGTGAGTTTCTTAATTTGTGATGCGTAGTATAGTTGTTTGTGGGGGAGAAAGAAATTCTACAAGTTTGCAACTCCTAAAGCATTTTCTGACTTCAAATTTACTGACAAACGTGTGACTGTCCCAGGTGCTCAGCTGTTTTGCTTCAATAATACCTTCATAGTCGGTGCTGGCTGGATGTACACAGGAGCAGCAGGAGAGCAGAGAAACAAGATTTAATAACCTAGGAAGCATGCTCCTATAGTGTGAAAGGTTTTAAGTGTGGCACATTTTCAAAATTGTCAAAATGTAAGAGCAGCCTACAAACGTCTTCTTTATAAAGGATGTATCAATGCTGCTAGCCAGAAGGCTGCACTCAAACAAACAACAAAATGTTATTGTAAATAACAATTAAAGTATACACAAAATGTACACAAATCAAAAAAATAAATATCTGACAGTTGAACGCCTAATGACCGTGCATTTTTGAGGTTAAAGGCTACACAGGTGTTTATAGTTTGGCTGATGATGGCTGTTCTCATTATTACTACATTCCAAAACTACTTTGTTTTTAAAAAGAACCTTTAAGACTTTCCTGCTTGCCACTGCCTTTTATTAAAATCACATTGTGACCAGTCATTCATATCTTGCACAGCACAGTAGCTGTGCTGTGACTTGTCTTCCCCTGTTTTATCAATTCTAGCTTATTAACATCTTCAATTTTAATTCACTCTTATTCTATCCTATTCTTATACGCCTTTTTATATTTCCTTTGCTTTTCTTTTATATCTTGTTTAAATACCTTTTTATATATTTTGTGATGCGCTTTATATTGCCTTTGTTGAAAGGTGCTACATGTATGCAAATAAACTTGCCTTGCCTTACTACTGCACAGGTCACCAGTTTGTCAAGGGTCTGAACACATACTATAGAAAGACAACCATTAAAACTCACATTCACACAAGGAATGAGAACATATGTGATTGTAACATGATAATATCTTTTTAAAGCAAGAAGAAAGCAGAAAAAGAGCTGGATGAATTCCATGTAGCTGCTTCAGTTTCAGGGTCTTGCAGGCTGCCACACTGTCAGGACTTACTGAGACACTAGGACAGAACGGAGCCGTTGTTTAATGTTTTCAGTCGGGTGTGTCTGGGTATGCAGGGCCTTTTTAAATAAGTACTTTTAGAAAAGGCTTTAAGTTGGGTTTTATCTTTCGCCATTGTCTTAAAACATTTCATCTTATTGCCGGCACACTTGGGGATTCACCACTCTCATTTAATTATACATGGAATTCCCCGGTGGCTACCCAGTAGGTGCTTGGTTATATTTTGCAGTCATGTACAGCTCGACAGGCAGAGCACAGGGTCAGGAATGCAATTTGCATTAAATATGAACACATTTAAACAGTTTCACCTTTGTCGTTATAAGTGCTTCAGGAACATGAGCACTGCATAAATCTGACTACTTTGTTTAAATTAAGTCACGTGCTTGTGGTAAATTTGAAATAATGGGAGAAAAGCATAGGGCCTTGCTGCTTATTTGTGTTAGCTGAATGCTGTGGAGGGCTAATGTTCAGCTGATGTGACTTCTGTGATGATAATCTATGCAAATCTGATTAAGACCTGTTCAATCACACCAAATCAATCAGGGCAGTATCATTCAAGTCAAAAGACATTTAGACGACGCCGGTCCTGACAAACATTTTTATTTGTTCATTTATATTAATGAGACCTTTTGATCTATTTCAGCAGCTTTAGGGCAGACAAATTAAACCCATAATTGCTTAATGAAAAGATGTGTAGTGATGTTATTTTTAGAAGCAGTTGTAATCAAGCCTACCTTTGCTAAAAAATTGAGGATGAAATTCAAGCTGAAAATGTTTTAAGTTTTCAAAATATGTTATATCCTACATGTTGAATCGTGTGTGTGCTGCACTGATTACGTATCTCTTCTGATCAGAGATATAAGTATCTTATTCTTGTAGCTCTCAAGACGTTTGTAGCATCTTTAAGCATCTTATAAAGTACACGAGTACCTCCATGGTATTTTTGTGGAGGCTAGCATTGTAGAACTTTTGTTTGTCTGGATTTGTCTTGGTCTTTTTTTTTTTCTCTTCCTGAAGACCTTTTCAAAGATATATTTCTCTTAGCTTTAATCTCTTGGACACAAGTGGTAATGGTGCTTGATCTTCTATGCAATGTTTAGTCACAAGAAGTCACAGTATACATGATTCCGGTGACTTGTTGGTCAATAGAGGTCTAGAAATTATATTATATTGCAACCATTAAATTAATGTAATTTAATACATTTACTTTGATTTACCCAAATGTAATAAACTTAAATTGAATCAATGCAAATAATTCAATTAAATGCATTCAGTAAATATAACCTAAAAAAATTTACATTCATTTAATTCAATTACCTCAAATTAATTGTATTACATCACAAACATTATAGACAGCGGCAGAAAGTAACGAAGTACATTTACGCAAGTTTATACTTCTACTCCACAAAATATTCAGAGGTAAATATTGAACTTTTTGCTCCACAACATTTTTTTGACAACTTTAGTTTCAAGTTACTTTGCAAATTCAGACTAATACAAAATATAATCAACAAATAAGTTATGTTGTATTATCATATGTTAAGATGCAATGAGCTGCCACTGTATATCAAGCAGGCGGACTCACTTTCTGTTTTTAAATCACTTCTTAAAACACATTTCTTCTCTTTTTTTAAACACAGTCTAGAGATGTTGACTTTTTTGTGACTGTTCTATTGTATCTTAACTCTGTTTTAAAGTTCTTTCTGTTATTTTTAACAAAACAAATACATCTAGACACAGCCACATTAGCCCGGTTCTCCGTTCCCTCCACTGGCTCCCGGTTCGGTACCGTGTTGATTTTAAAATTTTAATGTTTGCTTTAAAGCTCTAAATGGCCTTGCGCCACCTTATTTATCAGAGATTTGAAGTGTCCACCGTCCAAACAGAGCCCTCCGGTCGGCTGACCAGATGAGGCTAGTTGTTCCGAGGTCCAGGTGCAAGCGGTGGGGCGATCGTTCATTTGCTTTTGCTGCTCCTAAACTTTGGAACACTTTACCTGTAGACCTGCGTGTTCTTACAGACCTGGCCCTGTTCAAGTCCAGGTTAAAAACACATTTATTTAGACTGGCCTTTAACACACTGTAGCACTGTGGCACTTTGGATTTTCTTTTTGTATTTTGTTATTGCTTAATGTATTATTTTATTATTTATTGTAGATGTTCTTCTGTTTTAAATGTAAAGCACCTTGGTCCTCCAGTTGGTTGTTGGAAGGTGCTATACAAATAAGGTTTGATTGATTGATTTTTATGTTCTATTATGTATTTGCCAGTGTACAGCACTTCGGTCAACTTTGTTGTTTTTAATGTGCTATATAAATATATTAGATTGAGATATGTTAAGATAAGACTTGATTGATCCTTGTGGGGGAACTGCTACAAACTGAAATAAACTCATCTACTGTAGCTGAGTTTTAACCTTGGTCCGCAATGGTGTGCGAACCAAGGTGCGAATCATTTTGTTGCCACTTGGGGGGCAGAACAACAAGCAAAAAAATTTGACATACAGTATAATCACCTTTTTATAACATTAATATGGCTAACATGTTAGCAAACAATTACTACTTAATTTATTAGTTGTTTTTTTGGTCACCTGATGAATGCAAGTCCAGCATTCGCTGTTCTTTTAGCTCTGTTTTTGGTCTCCACCAACTCCTGAGGGAAATATCTGGCTCTTTAGCTGCTAAATGCTCCAACAGCTAGTTGCTAACTTTATCTATCATTTGGTGCTGGACAGGTGTTATACAGTGGCATTATCCAAACTGTTTCGCTGAAAACAGCTGCTTGCTGCAGCCCAAAACAACGCTAGTGAGAGTGAATAAAAACACTAAAGATGTAGATGTTGAAACGCTCCATACAGCTGAAGGGAACTGCAGAAAGGGGCGATAATTCTCTGTGGGTTTTTCACTACAAACACCTTTCATACTAGTCATGTTTTACATTGTTGCTATAAAAATGTTTACTGGTGCAGCTTTCAGTTGATCTTTACTACAATCCTGGTTTGTACCGTATACAACACATGAGACAGTATAGTGCCCTGCTTAACCCTCTTCAATCAAACCTTAAAGATGTCCTCTGATGGCTCTCATTGTTCAAACCCAAACTCCCTCTCGGGTGAAGCCTCCACTCTGTAAACCTCTATTTTGGCTCAGCTTGTGCAGACGCAGGAACACCACCGTCCCGACTGAAATGGCTTCATTATATTGTACCACAAACTGGCTCCAAGTCTCCCTGGTGGAGGTTTGGAGCAGAAACATTCATTTGCACCAAGCACGTCTGGTGCCAAAGCTGACTTGGTCTGTCCCAGTCTGGGTAAACATGGCAGCTATCAACATGGACTAGCCCAGGCTGTTTACGAACCCAATTCTCTGCTGCAGTTTGTGGTAATGGTTGTGAATGTGCACATCTACTCAAGTGTTCCAACACTCGCATTCTCTGTTTTCCTTTTTATAAATTCACTTTCCGTTATTATTCCTTATTTTACATCATTCTTTACTTAGGATTTTGTTTCTAAAAAGGTCTTGCGCTCTTTCTTTAATGCTGCACTTTTATACCTTATTCCAGCACTGCTTCTCTTTTAAAAACATTCCACCTTTTTCTTTAGCACTTGAAAAAGGTAGACAGCAAGCCCCAGTAGGTCACAGTGCATTAACCACACTAATAAACCCATTACATTGAAATGGAATGGGATCCAAACGAGAGAGGGAGAGGGAGAGGGTGGTGAGCGATGGGGATAAAGAAAGGAGAGAGGCTGATTTTGGCAGAGAGGAGTGGTCAGAGGGAGAGTTGAAGCGCAGTGGCAGGCTGGGTGAAAGCCCCACTGATGCGCACTCACATTTATGTATGTGCGCCTTTAAGTCCCTCTGTCTATTCATTACCTTTTCAACCAGCATTCATTAAGGGGAGGATCTGCCATCTCCTGCTAGGGCGTTGCATCATTTTCTGCTCATACACAGCTCCTCTTTCTGAGCATTAGCGTCATTGTGGGGCCAATTACAACACTGCGGTGCCCATAAATATCCACGTGTGCCCAACCTGCAATGCCCCCATGAGGGAAAGTGAGGGAGCAGAGAAGAGGAAAGTAGGAAGAGAATATGGGACAAAGGAGCAGCAGAATACAGTTTTAAAGGTACTGCTCCATAATCCGATCACAGTGAATGTGTTTGTTGCAGAGTGACTAGGTGTAGGACTGTGGCACTACAATGTCGCAGCAATTCACAATTCAGTGACAGTTCTGTAACACTAGTTAAGGAACAAGTCAGGAATTCATACTGAGTCATGCAACACTTATTTACAAGGAATGTATCCTTAGATTATGATCTGTTAACATATTATCTATACATATATGATACTATCCATCTAAACCACATGGCCAAACGTATGTGGACACCCATGTTTGATTGTTGAGCTCCATTCCAAAACTGGGCATTAATCTGCTGCACCACTCTTATGCTAAGGCTTTCCATAAGATTTGGAGAACTGGTTGCAGGCTGTCCTTTTGAAACAAGGAAGGGACTTTAACTGTTACCTGAAAGCTGGAAGCACACTGTTGGGAACATTGTCATTGTGTAAAATACCCAACAAAGTGGTATGTTTCAGGTCGTAGGTTAGCATTGTTTTATTTTCATTAATTACCGATTAGATTTGGTTCTTAGTTGTTGCCGGGGAAGTTGTGCACCTCCATGTTACCTGTGTTTCAAAAATGTAAACTTTACAATACATTACGCTTTTTTGGTGTAATTTTAAATTTGAAGCATTTGAATGGCTGGGTTGGATATCTGTGATTTGGATAAAATGTTGTATTTAGACGTATCCTCAATTTTGAGAGGGTGGGTTGGGAAACAAGATGATACTAAGCTCTTACTGTGAACCTGAGCTGTAAAGTAAGAGAAACTGGGACCTCCAATATATCGCTCTCTGATTCTGGTCTGTCACAGTGTTCACTAAACACTCACTGACACTCCGTAGGTTTCACTGTCAGGGAGTGGCTGATATGGTTGCTTTGCTCTGATGCTCTGCTGACACCATGTGGCCACCAAAGTACCGGTAACTGCACCTATGAGGCAGGGGCCAATAAGGTGGGCCGGTGTGAGAGGCTGGGATTTGCTGCTGTGTACAGTGTTGCCCAAACAACACATTCATCACCGGCAGACGTCCCTTGCTCCTCTCCTAGTGTGCCGAATTGATGAACCATCAACACAAGTTTCATCACGTTCACTTTATATTGATAAAGCAATCATGCATGCTTTTCTTCTGTGTATCACGGTTTCCTCACTCTGCTGACAAATGGGGTGTCAGAATGATACTTTTCTCGACACTTCTGTTCACTGCTGTGAGGAGGATGTGGGCTCCAAACGGAGGACTGTTTTCTGTAAGAAAATGAATTCCCAGAAATCTAGGTAATCTAATCTAAATATTTATTTAAAAAAATGTGTAAAAAATGATCAAGATACAGAGTATTGTAGTAGACAATTAGTTGATTAGTAGGTCAACAGAAAATTAATCAGCAACAGTTTTGTCAAATGATGAATCATTTAAACAATTTATCAAGTAAAAGCGCAAAAAATTAATAATTTTGAAGACTTAATGAGTGAATGTTAATGAAAATAATAGATGTTTGCAGCCTTAAATATGTCTGATTTTTCAAAGGTGTATTTCAGTTATTTATTTGCTAAAATGCAAAAAGAATTTTAAAAAATAATTTTAAAAATTGTAGCAGCAGAGGCCAAGGTATCCTGACTTTTAGTCCCTAATGTGGGTCAAACCCCCAAAACACTGGATCCTACATTTCCAATAAAGCAACTTAATAGAATATTTAGTTAGAACCCTCCATGGCTGGCCAATGTCGGGATCTCTCAAACGCCTCACCTCCAGTTAGCTCCAAATAACCCTGATGACATCATCAGTGTTACTTTTTCGAAACTTTAGAGAGACACAAAAGACCTAATACAACTGTTTTTATTGGCTAACAACGACTTCGTGTGATAAATAAACTGGATGTGTAAAACTAGGAGGGTGCCCCTTTTAACATGAAATGAAAGATAACAATGTTGTCCTTTTGTCTCATGGTTTATGTAAATATTAACACTTTTTAAATCTACACATACTGCATCTCCAACTACCTCATGTATATAAAGCAACCTGTTTCATTATCATATTTATTTCAGCACCATTGCACTAATTGTTATACTGTTTACGAATTTTACTGTTTTGTTTTAACCTTTTTACAAAAATACCTTTCAGCCATATTGCGTCTACTGCTGTGTATGTAGCCTACATAGAGAGCGACGGGAAAACCGGGGTCAAATTCCTTGTATGTGTACACACACCTATCCAAGATTGTGATTCTTTAAATGCTTGTTTGTCCACTTGCTCAGTGACAGCTACACAGACCAGTTAGAAATTAAATAATGAACTTAATAATAACTTCTAAAATTTACCAAATCTATAGAAAATTGTAAACAATTTAACAAAATTAGAAAAGAAACACTGTAACATCTGAAACGTCTCCGATGCCTCCATTTTTTAAAATTAATTCTTCTACAGTATACAAATATACGCACACAATGTTCTCAAAAAAACCATAATATCTCATAAACATTCATTTTTTTCTCGTCTTGCAGTTCTTTCTTCTGTTTCCTTAATTGTGTGCTGTATTGCCACAAATTAGTGTACACATGTAGGTATGTTTGCACGTATGTATGTATGTATTCATGTGACCTCCTTATATTTACATTTAGCAGGTATCCAAAGCGACTTACACATTTACAGACCGAAGGCACAGCTTCGGGAACAATTTTTGGATTTCAGTATCTTGCTCAAGGATACTTCGCCATGTGGCTGGAGTATCCTTCCCAGGGGGAAGCCAGGGATCGAACGTATGTAAGTATGTGTGTGCATTTGCACTCATGTATGTAGGTGCGCTTGCACACATGTTTATGTATGTGTGTGAATTGCACACATGTATGTTTGTATGTATGTTCATTTGCACATGTATGTATGTATGTATGTTCGTTTACACACACGTATGTATGTGTGTGCGTTTAGTGTGAGTATAGTAACACGCATACTCTAACACATTGTAACACATAGTAACACGTACTTGGACACACATAGTAACACACATACTTGATTACACATAATAACACATACTTTGACACACATAGTAACACACATACTTTGACACACATAGTAACACACATGCTTTGACACACATAGTAACACACATGCTTTGACACACATAGTAACACACATATTTGACACACACACTTTGATACTCAAACTAATACACATACTTTAACACATACAGTAACACACAT
>CM022475.1:12548263-12577801 GCA_011952105.1 Coreoperca whiteheadi
CACCCAGCTGTTGTCTGAGTCTGTCTCTTATACATATATATATATATATAAGAGACAGTCTATAAGAACATAATGTTAAAACAAAGTTTGTATATATATATATATATATATATATATATATATAAAATTGAGACATCCATAAGTAGTGGCATTGAAGACACATCAGATAATTTTGGCTCTGGCATTAAGTGCTGTATCTCCACTGCTGCTGCTCATGTATTTCTCTCATCTCTATATCTTTATTCAATATTTACTCCGCAAGCAGCGGCGCTTTCCCTAAATACCAGGAAAGCAGTAGTGCAACTAACTTTTAGCAGGATTTTCTTCTCTCAAAGGAAATCAAGTACATGAGTTTAGGACTGAAACATTTTGGCAAGATGCAATCCCATAATTTGAATGGGCAAAAGTAGTTAGGACGCTTAAGAAAGAAATTGTCAAAATGATGTTTTTAAGAAATCCTATGAGCTTTTTTTTTTTTCTTGGTGATCTTCATGTGTTGCCGTCACTGCTTTTCAGTCTCAGACCAAAATGAATACAAGACAGTGAACAGGTAATGTGTTTTGGCTGTCTGGATAACAACAACCATAATCTGTGACCTTCCATTGACTTTTCCTTTACCTTGGCAGGTGTTCCTGTGAGGCTATGAGTTAACTAAATAAAAAGGCATTATTGAAAAATAAGGCTACCAGTCTGAGGTGTTTAAAAAGGGACCCAGACTGAGCTACATTCCATCTTTGACAAAAAAAAGAAGAAAAATAAGAGAAAATGAAATGTTTTAGCTTACAGTGATGTCCGTTTTTTAGTATTAGGGCTAAAACAACTCTTCATACTTTCTTTTCCACATTATCTCACTCTGCAAGGTTTATTTTTTCTTCTTGAATAAGCTTTTGATTTTAGAGGAGGAGCGCTTGATTTTCTCTCCATTGTCGCTGGAGTCCTGGGAGGAGGTGCTCTGGAGCTTGTATTCCTTTCCCACACTCCGGCCTTCCGAGTCCAGGGAGGTAAGAGACGGGTAACGCCCTACGTTTGGCAACATGCTCGCAGGCAGCTGGCCGAAGCTGTAGGACTTCTCCAGGATGCCGTTGTACATGCCCTTACCCGCTGGAGAGGTGACGTTTCCCTGTGAGAACGTTAGGCTTTGGGACTCGGGTATGATATGGGTGAGGTCAGGTGAGCCTCTGTGAGCAAACGGGTGGTGCTCCAAGGCCGGGGAAGCCGAGGTGGAAGGCGGGCCGGAGGGGGTGGTGGCTGGAGTTGGAGGCAGAGGGGGAGGCGTGGAGTCCCTGAGACTGCTGCTGCTGCTGCTGCTGGTGGTGTGGGTGGATGCTGGAAGCTCCGGACTCTGGCCGAACAGCAGCAGCTCCTCCCGGGAGATCTTGCGGTACGGGGTGTCCGGGCCCGGCGTGCAGGGGTTGTGCAGTTGCTTGCGGCCCATGGAGGAGTTCAGAGAGTCTGTGTCAGAGCTGGCCTCCTGAGCTGGTTCCCTGAGAGAGGAGAGCAGCATATGTCTCAGTATGTACTTTGGACATAATTCTTTATAAAATGTTATGTTAAAAAAAATTACAGCCAATCTAACACTTTTTTTCCCCTGAGGAGGGTAAGTCAAATTATGACCTTTCCCTTTGGTGATTTTAATTTCATCATGGGTGTAACTGTGCCTGACTGGACAGTTATTGGACAGATAATAATCCCATAAACTGAGGGAGGAGCTACAATTTTGTGGTCCTTTCTTGGAGAAAAGATTGAATCTTTTCTTTATTATTTGAATCTAAACTCTACTCAAATGACACATTCCTAAATAAGGTTGTGCTTAATAGGAAAAGTTAGTTTTATTCCCTGTTGGTCTGTGGGAATAGAATGAAGTTATAGTTCAGACAGTTTAGAGTTTAATAGAAAATGCTAGGTAGTTTGGGCTTCACAAGGGCTTCTTATTTAATCAGAATGCAAAACTAAAACTTACACTGTCACGTGATTAAGTCTTTAAAATTACAAATTCAGAAGGTTGAATTTTCGTGCACTTCACATGAATATGACCACTGACTCAGTCTGCTTGGGGTTTAGTCTTTACTGACACATTAGTAATGCAAATTGGGGACAAAGTGCGGGAATTGCAGATAAGCTCTTGCTAATTAATTATGTTAGACATTAACTAATTATGGTGTATCACACAAATGGCACTGTTTAAGCTCTAAGCATCAGTGTGAATGTCTGGATAAAAACACCTGTGAGTCCAAACTGTAAAACCATTCCGCGGCGTTCCGGCCACCGCTACATACCCCCTCCTATCCGAGCTGAACATGATATGTTCGTCGTCTGCCTCGGGGCGATAGGAGAGGGAAGAGCTGGCCATGGACAGCAGGTCAGGATCCGGGGACATCAGCGAGGACTGTGGCGAGCTCAGCAGGCTCCGGCGGGAACGACACAGGCTACTGCTGCGAGTCAGCGAGGGCCGGATCAATGTGGTCGCTGGGGGAAAAGGCGAGGACAAATAAATTGTTATTTATTATAGTTTATTTCTCTGTGTCGCTACAGAGCGTCACAATCCTCTGCCATCTTGCTCACTTGTGAACTGCGGAATGATGGGAGGCGTGTCCTCGTCCAGGTCATCCACTCCTCCTGCGATGGGGTAGGGAGGCACCGAGACTCGCGGCATGACCACCCAGCTGTGGTCTGAGTAGAGGCTGGCCGTCAGGCTCGGCAGCCCGGAGTTATTGACAACAGGGAAGTTGCACAGCTTCTCAATCTGCTGCCAGCGGTGCAGCCGCTCCCTCAGGCATGCTGTTACCTCTGACAGGGCTTTCCTTAAAAAAAGAAAAACCCAGATTAAACCAGGGCAATCTGGTTTCTGATACTGATTCAAAGTCTTGAGCCAGACCCAGGAAGAAGCCGTGTTTGCTTTGATTCGACAGGATTTAGACCGTTTCGGCACAGGAGCTGGTTCTGTTGCGATACTGGACTTATGCCCATTGAAGTGGTCACGGAGAAGATTTTACTTTGTTCTCTCTTATGTGACTCTTTTCTTTTTGGCTTTTAAATATAAAGGAATTCTTTATCTCACCGACAGCACCTGGATTATACGAGCTCTGAATATATTTAATAAATCTGGAATAAAGCTTTTGGTGTCTGCCTAAGAAATGTAAGAGCATTATGTCGTCAAATCTGATAGAAGAACTTGACATTGTATGGTCCGATGTTGTCACTGCTTGGGTTTTTGCCAGTGGAGTGAGAACTTCGATGGCTCGAGCAAAGAATTGAATCCCTGAATAAACTAATTTAATCTATTAGCAGATTCTGAATAGTACTTTTGTATACGAGGTACACACTGCAGCTGACTGACGGTTTTCATACCACCATATTAATGACACAGGGACCTTTCTTGTAACATTTCGTATCAATAAGCACTGCGATAGGTTGTCATCATTGCAAATCAATAGGTACGGCTAAACGGACGTGGCTGACAAAACACAAATCTACTATGCTTCAATAATAGAACTGACCTCTACCTGTTGTTTAATGTGTGTGACAGAGAGAGTGTGTATCTTACTTTGCTTCTAGTATCTTGTGGTCCACCTCATCCAGCGATGAACTGTGGGCTACGTGAAGAGTTCCAAACACAGAACCTCTTTTCTTTTTTATTTTCTCTGCCTAAGATTCAAAATCACACAAAACATTTCAAAGTATTATTTTGACAGGAACGATCTCGTCATGGCCCCAAAAGCTTCCTCACTGAAACCTAGAATAATGAAGCTCTTAGGTTTGTTAGCAGCTCTTCAACAGGCCTGACCGCAGGTCATAAGGGACTCTCTGAAACTGAAAGTAAATGGCAATGCGGCTATATTTATGCCTACATTTAACTGTTTGATTAAAAATATATATATATATGAAGTTCAAAATCTTACTTAAAATGTTGAATTTCCGGATTCACATTCAACTACCTGACACATTTCTGTTTCAGGTGTTAAGTGGAAGACTGTCATTTCCTGCCATCAGAGGATCCAGCTGACCAGCCAAAATATTAAAGTAGTGATATTTTACACTATCACGGTAGTACCGCTATAGGCCAGCCAGGCTGCGGTACACTGCTTTTACTGGCTGTCTACAAAAGAGCATACTGAGGCACTCTCTCTGCAGCCCAGCACTAGTAGCTTGATAGTAGCAGTAAACATGATTGACTGCTCTCTTACCATGTGGAGACAAAGAAATTAACAAGGCACAGCTCCGTGTACTTCAGTTTGTGACTGGCAATATAAAAAGTAGGTAGGTCTGATTTTTGGCAGCTTTTGATGTGGTTGGTTGGTTCCTGCCAGTCAACACCCAGGACATAAGTCTCTTTAGTGGCTTTGGATGTGTGTTAGGAAGCCAAACCTGACCAAAGGAAAATTAAACTGCCAAAAATGTTAAAAACTGTTTTCAATTATTATTATTGTTGTTGTTGTTATAATAATAAATATTTGTAATCTTTTACAATTTCACAAGATTAAATAAAAATTTAAATAGTAGATGAAATCAAATGTATTTTTCACATCAGTGGTTCAATAGTTTATTAGCAAGATAAATTGAAATTCATGCCATTCAAAAACAGTAAAATCTCTTCCCGACCTAATCTCTTAACATTTGGTAATTTCCACAACATGCTGAGCATTAAATAAACCCACTCAGCACCTTATGTGATGTGTAAAACACCGATGACCAAGTCTACCCGCTAATGTTTTGAGTCACTTTATGTAAAGGCATACATGTTGAATGTTTACAATGCTATGGTATAAGTAAATAAATGAAAATTACCTCTTCTTTGGCGACGCACAGCTGAAACTCAGCATTCTGTTTCTTGATGTTGTAGTATTGAACCTCCACCTCGTGTGTGAGCTGGAGCCACTTCTGAAGAGCTTCGGGCACCGACCGCTCCGACTGCATCTCCTTCTCTGCTCGCTTCAAGGCCTTTCGCACCTATGCGGGGAGGAAACAGGATACATTCAGGGTCCAGGTTAAATCCACTGTGAAATATTTAAAAACATTTTCCCGTGAGATTAAATACTGTAAGTGAGGGTGAATGCTCGTTGAATTTTACATTCAGAATTTGCTGTGTAAAAATGAGTCCAATCCCGGCTCGTCTGCAAGTGGAGGAACTCTTGATATATTGGTGCTGTATTTTTTATGTGAAGGGAAATGGGGGAAATCTTATGGTTATGCAAAGGAGGTATTTTGTGGAAGAAATGAAAACTATTAAATTAATCTTTTCATTTAGCAGCAGTAATGAATACATTAACATTCATGTACAGCAGGGATGACCCATAAACTGCCTATTTGATTAGAATATGTAAATGCATTTGAATGATGATAAATCTGTCTACCTGTACCAGCTCTTCTTCAGCATATTTGAGGCGGCTGAGTTCACATTCGGCGCCCTCCCGCAGCTCCCGAAGCCTGTGAGCCTCCGTTTTGGCCCCGGTGATCTCATCCCTCATCTTCTGCTCGAGGTTCTGCTTCTCCACGGCCACCGTCCGGTTCTCCTCCTGAGCCTTTTCCAGCCTGAGAGAGGAGGGGGAAAAGACGAGAGGAGCCAGGATGAGTGCAGAATATAATGTCTGGCATGGTGTAGGTTAAGTTAAAAAAAATAATAAAATCTTTTACATGCACAATTTAAGAAGACATTTGAGCTATTCAAGTAAAAATCTGAGCTCCATTGTATCCCCTCTCTCATTATATATGTGCACATTCCCATGTTAAAATAAACTTGACACATTTCCTTCTCCTACCGGCTCTGCAGGTCTAAGAGGCTTTGCTCAGCGTGTTGCAGGCTCTCCAGATCCTTCATCATCTGAGAGATGTGCACCTTGCTGGACTTGTTCTGCACATAGGCAAACCAGCAGCCCCCGACACCAATCACTATGGAAACCATCAGGACAAAATCTTTCATCCAGTTATGTTGTGGACCTGCAGAGGAAGGGAGGAACAGGAGAAGATGGGTGGCTTTAGCAAATACTGTACATTTCATTTCATTTTTCTGGCTGCAGAAATTGAGTGTGTGGACTTAACAAACGTCCCAGTTAAATATATTGCATACTTACGGAGAGGAGGGCCAAAAAGCACAGCATCTAGTGCCTTTAGGTTTAGTTTTTGTTTATGCCGTTGGTCTAATATCTTTAGCTGCATCGACATAAACGACGGCTCATTTGCCGCTATTCTGAAATATGGAGAAAAAGAAAAATCAGCTTTCTACGCAGTCAGATTTCAGTGTCCAGAATTGTCTTTGACTGTGGTTGTGACTCTTAACATTTAAAATTTGTGTCTGTTTTGTACAGTCATGAGAGAAAAATGTAACATTAATGCATTAAAAAGGTTACAGTCAAGGCTTATATAATGGTACACAATAAGGATGGTGTTAAGGGTTACAGAATGAATAAAACTGACAAAACCTATGGACAATCACTATGATGTGCAATCAATAGCACTGAACCTTTACAGTTTTAGTATTTACTAAACCTACTGAAAACTACCGTCAGGGGCCACTGCAGTTTTTCCCTATTTCATCGGATTTGTTTAAAGGTGCAGCTACAAAAGGCCTGATGCCAGGCAATTTTCACACGTTGCACACGTCTTAAAAGACAGTGGAGCACAAAAGAAAGCGTTCTCTGCTGCTGAACTTGGAATATTGCTTGAAGAGAAGACACTTTTGGAACTGCAATAGTGTATACGTCCTGGAAGAAGGCCGCTATATGTGAGAAAATATTAGTTAAATACTTAGTTTAAGATCATGTGACAAAAAGTGATCTAGTCTTGAAAAGAAAAAGTCTACAAGCCCTGAGGATCGTTTTCTAACACAACAAAAGACCACAGACACTGTGGCTGAACCCACCTGTTCCAGAGCATGTCTTTTTCCCCGTGTTGCCTTTTATGACCAGCAGTGGGCAGCATTAAACAATGTAATGAAAACTAAATGTGCCTTTGGGTATTCTAACAAAGACCTTAATAGTGTTACTGTTCATAAACACACTTCACTGCTCACCAAAGGCAAAGCTAAACCTCTTAATTAGAGGCAAAGAAATGACAGTGCGCGCACACACACACGCGCGCGCACACACACACACACACACACACACAGAGAGAATTGTTGTGTCGTAGCACTGCTCCTGTGAGCGATGAAGTGAGTAAGACGTCGTCTGTGGTGTGTCGCTCTAACCGAGGTAAGGTGTTCCCCGTAACCCGGAAGTCCCGGAAGTTCTTCTCATACTGCGGCAGCTCCACCGACTCCTTCAGCCACTGCACCGTGTCCTCCGTGGTCCAGTTGTGGACTGGATGAGGAGAGATGAAGGTCATTGCTTTACTGTTCAGCAACTCACTGAGCCACAGAATGTTAAGAATAAACAGCGGTCGAAGAAGTATTAAGATCCTTTTCCTATGTAAAGGTTCAGAAGTATTATCATCAAAAGTAGAAGTACTTGACTGATATATTATTAGATATTTAATCATTAGGTTGTAAATACTAATGAATCACTGCTTAAGCCCTCCAAAGTGGGTCACAAGATAAATGTGAGGGGTCTGTGTGATGATTAATTGGCAGAAAAGAAGAAGAAAACCAGTTCTCCTCCACAAATATGTTTTTATATTTATTTTTTGGACTTCCTTCTAATTTTAGAAAATATGGTCACGTTTTACTTCTTGGAGCCTTGAATAGTTAGATTTAATTTTATATGACACATTTAAAAGGGGAATCACTCTTTGGTGGAATCTCTAACAAGACATGGGTTTAATGTTGTTTTTTATCCAATGTTTTTTTTTTATGTAAAACCTTAATCTGAAAAGGGAGTAAGGAGTAGAAGTAAACAGTAACATTAAATAGAAAACACTTACATAAAGTACAAATGCCTCAAAATTGTACTTAAAATATAGCAGAAGTGTTAAACAGCAAATGAGTGTCAGCCATTAGAGGTGATTGAATCCTGATTAAAAAATGCTCAATATATATTATTTCCTATGAAAAACATCAAATGCTGTATATACAACACCATGGTTGGTGTGGTTGCGGTTGCTCCCTGGCAATGGCCCTGCAGGTAACCGAACCATATTAACACCTAAACCAAAAGCTACAGTAGGATGTTTATTTTCTGCTGAGGAAGCACGAGCGCACGTTTAAAACGTTCTCCAAAAGCACTTAGCTCTTCACACATATTTTTAGAGACATAAACAAACACTGGCAAATACTGGCTGAGGATGACAGACTGCGGTGGCAGGTGTTTGAAGATAAACCACAGAGGTGTTAGAAAAAGAAGGACTTTGGGTCAAATCCTATCCCCATCTGAAATTCTGATAAGAAGTAACACAAGGAGAGGGGAGTGGATGAAACAAGCCTCTTAAAATGTCTTCATTGTACCAATATGATTAAATTAAACTTCGCAGTGTCGTTAACAGGGAACATATGTGTGATCACATTGAAAAGCTCTTGAGGTGCCTAATAATTAAAATAATAGGAGTAAATGATGATTGAAACTCCTCAGAATCGCAGATGGGTTTCTTGAATAAATAAGTCCTTAAATGTGTCTGTTTATTTCTACTTTTATGTGTCTAGATATTCCATTACACATTCTGCAGAGAAAAGAATAGATCACACTTCATTCTGGGTAAATGTGAGTGTCTGTCACTGATCACTCCCTCCCTTGCAGAACTCCACATGAGTTTTCAGAGAATTGGAAAGTCAGATTTGAAAGGGATCGTCGACGAGGGCTTTGTTAAACCACTACCTTAGTCTGTCTAGAGGACTTCGCACCTGTGTCAGGTGTATTTATGTGGTAAAATGTGTCACTCTTAATGCAGCTGACCTGATTCTCCTAACCTCCTTTCTAGTCTGGGCCCTTCAGCTTTGGAATTTAATTTTTATTTTATTTATGTTTTGTATTCTTTATATTGTTCTCATTTTACTTTCTCTTGTCTTGTCAGCTCATCAATTTGGCACATTTTTCTGCCATGTTGCACCGCCATGTTTCTACAGTAGCCCAGAATGTACAAACTGGCTCTAGACAGGGATTGTGAATGGCAGCTCTACAGAGAAGGATTGTCACCAAAACCTTAAGGGTGGTTTTTTTTAAATGTATTTATTTATTGCCGTTATCGCCATTGCAAAAAGGAATTGAGTATTTTAATGCGAGCCCATATCATCCGGGTTTAGCCAGCTCTCTTTAGGAATAAAACAAAACAAAAGATCTGACTCAACCCTTGATTAGAACAGCTTAATGCAGGGCACTAAATGTAGAGGTATTAGTGTTAGTGACCTTGGGGCAGAGACAGTTGACTTCTCTTGCTTTACCTTCAGAGGTCTTCCAGCCCTTCCACAGCTCCTCCACGGTTATGTGCTGGTCTTCGCGATGCAGGTTGCTGTGTTTGTTGGTTTGCTGCTGCTTCATGTCTTCTATTATAAACTAGGAAATAAAGAGAGACAGAATTGAATTTTCCTGGCTTTTCAGAGGCAACGCAAAACCTACAGTTTTGTTGGTTTAAAACATTTAAAAAATGAGTGTCCATCACTATGAACTCAGCGGGGGGATACAGACAGCTGTGCTTGTCTGTGTATGTCCATGTGTGGTTTTGACAGAGAGAGCTGAAGCGAGACGGTTTTGCCTAAAAGTCTGGCTTTGGATCACACACACACTGCTTCTATCTTTGAGAGCACAGCCATTGACATAATGCACTCCCTAGCACCTTTACCATCACAACTAAATGCCTAACCATAGCCATAACCTAATTCTAACCTAACCCTTAAAACCAAGGACCGACCAAACTGTCCTCACTTTCCGAAAATGTCCTCACTATGTAGCAAGCACAAGTTCACACACACACACACACTTTCTTTTCGCTCTCCTTTCTTCCTTTTAGGGACTTTGAAAAGAGAAGGAGACCCACCACTTCCACCTGTGTGTGTGTGTGTGTGTTTTCAGCTTCCGGCTGTCCTGCTTTGGTAGCTCAGAACTAAAAGCCCCTGCAGAGAAAGCGTTAGCAAACACACCCACTAAGAATTGCCAAAAGGCCAGCAGCACTAACAACAATGAGGAAAAGGATCACATCAAACCATTCATCTAGTAGCAACCTAAAACCCGTCTAGCTCATACAACCTACCTGCTTTCGATAACTAATTAGCCTTTGATATTACTGCAGTCACGTATTATATGCTATTTTGCAAACATGCACTTTAATTTTGATGGGTGATTGGCTCAGCTATATTATCTGTACTATCAAATATGCCTAAAAGCAAAAAGGTTGCTGTGTGCAAACTTGCAAAATGCTAATTAGTGTAAACTTTAAGTGCAGATTAAATGTAGGTTAATAGTACTACTGTGTGTGTCAGTAAGACCGAATATCACCCGAATTCCTGTGAAAGCAACATTACATTATGTGGTCTGCTTCTACCTTTCCAACCACCTCTCAGAGTTTGCTAGCTAACCAGCAACCAGGCAAACACATAGCACCATGCCGTGATTTATACCTACATTATTTGTACAACAGAATGTTGTCCTTTTTTAAAACTGGCCACAATGTAAATATGAGTCTACTTTATCAATTTATATATTACATGTACACATTCATGTAACTTTTTCACTGTAGTAGCGGTTCGTGTCAACCACAGAGACCTAGTCCTAGCGTGAGCCAACTGTAGGGAACTGTAGCCAGAGTTAGTTTAGCATTGACCAAAAACAAGGGCAAACAGCTATGTAAAACTGCAACTTGTCTGTCTGATGTCTTTTTTGTGCAGATTAAACAAACCAGATAAAATGAGTCAATTGGATTAGAAGTGCTGGAAGTGTAGTTTTGAACTTTGGCGTGAGCTGGGCCAATGTGTCCGGGCTTCAGCTCCTTAACGCACGGACACGAGATCGGGGTTGATCCTCTCATCTAACTCTCGACAAGAAAACAAAAAAGCGTGTTTCCAAAAATGTCTTCACTGTTCCTTAAATTCAAATCCTTTATATCGGTAGAAGCCTAAATTATTGGTCAGACAAAATTCCTAAAAGTGTCTAAGGACCTACCTGTGTATGAAGTACATAAACCTGTCTGAGGCTTGCTCGTCATTACACTCGTAGATAAATGATGCTGAAGTTGCATGCAATAATCTAATAAATGTATTCTGTATATAATGTAAGCACGCAGGAAGCTCTGCAGCTAGATGCTTTTAATAGTTGCTAAGGGACACAAAGAGGAGCTTAGCTGGTAGAATCAAGCAAAAGTGTGAATTCACAGACGAATTAAAGGTTCCTGAGTTTTCAACCCTGATGTGATCAGTGGGACGCTGAATGTGCTGACCGCGGGTGCTAGCATGTACTGTCTGTTCATATCAGCAACAAAGTCAGAGCCTCCATTAGACTCTGGAGCAGAAAGTAGGCCTACAAAATGCTGTTGGGAGGACAAAAGTCATCAGCAACATAGAGAGACTACAGTAGTTTGAATCATGTAAAACTATAGCTGCAGCTGAGGGTGTTTTGACATTTCACACTATTATGAATCACAGCAGTTACAGATCAATGACTTTCACATCTGACTTGATGTAACAGCACCCAGATTCCAACACAGCTTGAAAAATGTCAGGTTGGCTGCTATAAGACAGAAGTTATCATCAGCGCTCGACTGCACCAAATCCCTTTGAAAAAAAAAAAAAAGAGTCCTAAAAGCATTTAAAGATTCATCTTGAACAGCTGTATTTATCATGACATAGACACACAATGTGGGCGTCATTTTCAAAATCCACCAGTACCTTCACACATCTACACTGTGTGCACAGACTCTGAAAGAGTGCTGTGAGTTTGACATTGAATACAAAATGGCTGTCTGGTGCCGAGAGGCTGCCTGAGACAAATGTTTCCTGCACTAAACACATTTTTCCTGTCGCAGGAAAAAAATTTATCTCTCTGTGATCAAGAAATGGTTTTAAAATGTCATCTTTGAGATTCACTTTTATTTTTTTTAAGTATATTTTTTGGGGGGTTTTCCACCTTTATTTGATCGTGACATCTGAAGAGAGACAGGAAATGCGGGAGAGAGAGGGGGACGACATGCAGCAAAGGGCCACGGGCTGGACTTCGCTCTGCCGGGCAAGCTAACCGCACCAGGGAGATGCACTGCTGGCACATGCACTGAATGACTGATAACATTTACTACAGTCGCTCAACATCGGTGAGTCAGCTTAACAGCTACCTGAATCTTCTTGCTAGTGAACACGACTAAGTCTACAGCCATCTGCACTGTGCCGCTTGACAATGCTAACATGCTGATATTTAGTACGGTACTATGTTCACAAGTTTAGTTTAGCTTGTTAGCATGCTAACATTTACCAATTCCCACTAAACACAAGTACAGCTGAGGCTGATGGGAATGTCATCAGTGTTGCAGGTATTTGGTAATAAACCAATATATTAAAATTAAAATTTTGGCGCTAGACGAAAAGTCTGGGAATCCCCAAAGTCATTAAGATTCGTCCTCTGGTCACAATAAATGTCTGTAGAAAATTTCATGGCAATCCATCCAACAGTTGTTGAGATATTTTAGTCTGGATTGTCTTCAGGGCCAAGCCACTAGCATGGCTAAAAAAATAGAGGCGATAAAACATTGAAGAGATTCGTTAGACTCAGATTAATGTATCAAGGATTGTTTCCAAAATCTAACCCTATTATTTGATCTCACTATGAAAGGATCATCCAACACTACATACTATAATGCAATAGAGAAGAGTGGAATGTATGTCTGAGAGGCCTCCAACACTGGTAGCGACACATGTAGGGTTGTAGAAACTTCAGATTTCAATCGAATCTTAAATAATCCTACAGTAACTCTTATTTTTGTTTTGTTGTGGCCTGTGTTCACCTACGTCAAAGGTTTTTCTAGGGTCTGAAAAGCTCTTTCAGCACATTAGTAGAGGACAACATACTCTAAGGAGCCTGAAAACTTTGCCCAGTGTTTTTTTTCCCCCCTCGCCTTCTTCTGACACAATACAAATGCAAATGAGTTTTCTCACTGACGTAAAGCCAGGAACCAACTGTCTGCTGAGTCACTGGAGGGACCACAATGTGTGCAATACTAGTCCAAACAAATGTCTTGTAAAGCCTTTAATGCTCAATGTACTTTATGAGAAATTAAGTCCTGCTGGCAAAGATGCAAAGGACATTTGCCAGAGCGCATGAACGAGAATAGAAAAGGCCTAGTAGTACCCAATAATGAATGGACAGACAGATTTAGTTTCTCTTTATAGCCAGAAAAGAAAAAGTTTTAAATGTCTATATTTGTCTTCACTTTATTCTCAGATAGTAACCATTTGCACTTGTTAAAGAAAGATTACTCTGCTCAAAAAAACTACCAAAAGCTGCTTAATTAGAGTATTAAAAGAAAATGTAATTGGTTAAAGTGCTGCCATCTCATTATGAACGTTCTGCTTGCAGGCAGACTGGAGGAGCAGCTTTGCATACGGTCAAAGACAGCTTTGTGATGCTTTATGGAGTCATAAAATATGTGGTGTAAAGACAGGCCTTTGTGTGGGAGCCTTGCGGCTTCTGTGGTAAAGAGTTAAGATAGTGTGATAACTGTGATAATTACAGCCATGGTGTGTAGCCTATTGAAATGTCAAAGGAGAAGAAATTCCTGCAAGAAGAACAAATAAGGTGGTCTTTAGATTGTGTTTACACTTTGATATGATAGTAAACGCAAGTCTTGTAAACCTGACGATGGGATAGGGAGGCTAAACTCTGCCTGAGGAACAACAGTCAGTCCTGAAGAGACAACACAATAAGTACACAGCCAGAGGCCTAGCACAGACAGGGTAGGGCACATGCTCGGACACAGGCAGGAGCAGACAAAGACATATTTGTTCCTATCAGATTCCAGATTGCAGGGAGCCGGCTGAGTTCGAGACTTCCCATGATCCTCTGCTCTCTCCAACAGTCGGCCGTGTCTCTATTCACCCCTGATATCTACTGTATCAGTCCATCTGTCCACATCTACTCATCTAATTTACCGAAAGTTATTACATCTGTCGCTTATCTATCATCATAAACCCAAATTGAATTTTGTTTTTTACTCCACAACGTACCTCAACATTAATCAAACCCTGTTAGTAAAGTGAATCTGCAGGAAGAGGATTATTAGATTGATTAATTGTTATTAAACTACTTGGAGCACAGCTGACAGCTGGGCAGTCTCGACTGAAACCATCATTCGTGTGATAAAATCTTCCTCATGCCTATTTGGAGTTTTCAGAAAGAGTTCAGTGAAGCCTGTTGCTTTGCCCAAGAACAAAGTCGGTGTCGTAGCAATGTGCTATAATGTTGTTAGACATTTTAAAACTACTATGTTTCAAGGTTTTATAAAGTTATCCTCAGAGCAGGAAAAGGTCTGTACGTTTAGAGTGTCAACACTACAAAAATCTATCCATGCAAATAGCTTTGGTTTTATTTGTCCAGGTTTTGGGTATTGCAATATTGATATATATTGTGATATAGTACATTTAATAAAATAGACATTGAAATAGACATAAAATGTGTATTTCTAGCTAATGCTAATCCAACAAACGAGTTACCTAACAAAAGGAAGGTCCTTAATGACTATGATGCAAAAATCCAGTATTACTTATTCATCGATTTAAATGAAATTTCATTCACAATGCTCACAGAATTTAAAAATGACACCTTAAAAGTTTAGCAGCAACTTGCCCTTTCCAAAAACAATGTGCTTGTTACTCTGGACAATCCACTGATCAGGCTGTCAACAGTTTTCACAGGGACTATTTCTTTGGTAGAAAGGAGTTCCAATACAAACTGTTCAGTGTGATTATCCAGAGCAACCGAACCACTCCGTTTTGGTCAAGAAACATTTTCATATTGATCTTAGCTTAGAATAAAGACTGGAAGCAGGGGGAAACAGTTAGCCTAGCTCTGTCCAATGTTCAAAAATATGCCTGCCTGTCTAAAGCGCTGTATCTCATTTGTTTAATCCATACACAAACAGAAGTGTAAAGATGACAAGGTGTGGTTTTCAGGGACGTTATGGGCTTGACTATTTCTTGGCGACCAGCGTCAGGGCACAGTGACTTCTGGCAACCTCAAGCTGACAAGACTCCAGGACGTCACTGCGCCTACTGGTCACCAAGAACTGGATATTTCAATCAAATGAGAACATGTTAATTACTGCATTTTTGAGGTGTATGTAGGTGTATTTTCTCCTTTTTAGCATTTTTACACTGCATCTAGTCTTTACGCTAAGCAAATCCCCTCCCAGCTCTGGCTTCATACACAAACATTTCAGTGATATCAATCCTCTCAGTCTCCATTCAAAAGTGATGAATAAAATCCCTCCCTTGAACGTTCGCTCTAGAACATTCCCAGACAAGTCAACAAACACCTTCTTGAACCTTCTGAAATTTCTCCTCTTTATAGATACAACCTAGACGCTCCATAAGCCTCCTCGAGTTTGTTCTGTTCATACCCGCCAAAACACGAGTAAGACATACGCAGTATGCCTGCACAGATGTAGAACTCCCATGCAAGCCTCATTTTCCCACCAAGCTGTTATGCACGGCCTGTCAAGAACAAATAAAATACACAAACACCCACACACACACACAGGAGCAGCGCCATTGCCCCCCTGCTGTGACGTGGGTTGGGTTCTTGCAATTTCAAAGTGATGCAACACGATCCAGCCAAGTGTCTCCTTGGCAGACGGGCAGCACGCAGCCCAGCGCCCCAAGGAGAGGACGTGCACCTGCCGTCCCCACTGACTGTGCTCAGCAACAGACCCCCGGACGTCGCTCAAAAACCCCTGACGACGCCCAGACTCAGAGTAATCAGAGACAGGATTACGTTTCACAGGCTTAGAGCTGGATTTGATTCCTAATAAAATTCTTCCACAGTAGTCGAATTACAGATGGTTTTGAAAGACTGTAAAAAAAAAAGTGATTACTTTTGATTTTGAGACTATAAATACATATCGTCAAGAGGGCCAGGTTTCTGTATTTATTTAGTCTGTTCTTGAAATAGAGGGGAGAAATATTGAGACAAACTTCACAAGTAGAAAATCCCTTTCTTTGAGATTTCTGGGCACAGACTTTATTTCACACAACTTCAAATATCATATAATCACGAGAGCATGCGACAATGCTGGTATAAGAGGTGTTTTAATGCTCTGGATCATTTTGCAGTGGTGACCAATGCAACTCGTGTCAATGACTCACTAAATCATCTGTGTGTGCTGATATAAACTGTAAACCATGGGTAGGCGTTAATATGTCTGAGGGTTCATTTCCCTGTAACTTGGCATCACTGATTGTTGTTAAGTTACAGAGGAACTGTAAGGGTAAAACAAATGTTACATTTCAGCGCTACCAGGTAACTCACAAGTATCTGATATGGCCACTTTCTATTCGGTTACAATATGTTGTACTCCAAAATTACATGCAAAAAAACCCTACTCATGTTAGCTAAAATGAGCATCACTTTGGCAAATAAAATATTTAACTCTTGAAAGGTGAGTAGACAGTGTTTCAGATGTTCCATTAAAACCTTGACCGGTTCATGCATTACTTGAACATAGATGTGACAAATTACCTGTAATCAAAATACCATTAATTAGTGTGAAACTACTTAGTTCGCAGCCAAAATTCCTGGGTAAGTTGAGGATGCGTGCAAGGTCACTAGACTCTGAAACAACGCAGGACAATAGCACCTCCGTCTGAAGACTGGCTGAACAAAAACAAACTGAAAATGTTATCTTGTCTGGCCGCCCCATTAATACATGAACAATCTAATGTTGCTTTGAATTTAGCAACAGAGAAATCAGGAACATGTCGTCATATTGCACATAATCTATTCTATGTTTAGTATTCTCTCTAATTTTTATAGTTAGGATACTTGACCTGCAGTATTTGCTATAGTTTGCTTTATACTTCTACTATTTATTGTTTTGCACCACAGGTACCTAAGAACATTCCTTGTATGCATAAACCTACTTGGCAATAAAGCTGATTCTGATGCTCACAGTATCATGTGGTGAAATACAACCCATGACCTTTAAGGATGCAACTAATGACTGTTTTCATTGGGGCTTAATCCTTCTTGATTATTCTACATATCGTTTTCAGTGTCCCGGTGCACAAGTTGTAACATTCATATTGCTTGTTTTGAGTGAAAACTATCACAAAGGACTAGAAAAGCTAAGAAATATTCACATTTTAGAAGCTGGAACAGGTGTTTTTTGCAGTTTTGCTTAAAGAAACTACTTAAACAGTTCAACAATTTTCAAAAGTGTAGATTCATTTTCAGTCAGCTCTTGTGGACTTTATAACACCATTTTAATCTATTAACCCAATGTGTAATGTCACGTTCAATTCCAAAAGTGAATGATTTAAAGCAGAAATGCCTTTAAAAACACACACAAAAAAGCCAGTCCCTTTCACCCTCCATCAAACCGGCCTTGAAAAACAGGTGCTCTTACATTTTGTAGAAAATATTCATAAGTGATTTTGTTTACAGCTCAACATGCTCTACAAACACAAAACAGGTAAACATTAGCCAAAAGCCACCGGTGTCACTGCCACCGTATATCACCACTCATGTGAACTTTACCATCAGCATGAGAATCTCTGAAATGCAGGTCATGAAAAACTCGATATCCTGACCACGGCTACAACATTACAAATATGACCATCTTCTCAAATTTTAGGATAAAGGTGGGGGGGCGGGGGGCATTGTGTGTGTGTAAGGTTTAAGCCAGGTGGCAAAGGGGCGAGGAGGTTTGAATTTGTGCCTTTTTATTCTTCATGCAACAGAGTGTGAGACGAAAACCATCAACGCTGCAGCAATGAAATTAAGCTGACTGTGAAAATCCACTTGTTTCAGTCCTTTACTCCTGGTCACATGACAATTCCCTCCCTCCATAACTGAAAGACAGCCACTAATTTGGCGAAAGGAGCATCCATCATGTTATGAAACCCTGCTCTGCCTGCCACTGGAGCCCAGAGAAGAAGCTTGGAAATCCTCAGGAATGAGTGGCAGCCAAAAACAACTGGGGCTTTCTGCTGGAAAGAAACAGACACGACTCACTGCCCTTATAAAGACAACGGGTGAAAACAGGGCAGAGGGCGCCGATACAGTCCAGCACATTCAGCCATCAGAGGTATATGCATATATGCACATCGCCTTGTGGGCTGGGGGCCAGTTCTCACACAGCAGACCTCAGGGGTCTTAAGACAGGACTCATACAGTGTCCAGCTCTTTACTGAGGGGCCACGGTGGGGCTGCAGGGTATAACCGTTTCTCACACCAGCACACACACACACAGAATGTGACCATGCTCTCAAGTGGTTTCTTTCGAACGTAAGAGGTCGTTGATTACCGAGGCGCAGAGGGCACGGCAGGTCAGTGTGCTCTCAGGTGTCAGTTTTGCCCCTCTAGTCACTCACAGAAACCTGTCCCTTCTCCCTTCAGACCCCACCCCCCATATATTTTCTATGCATGGGTACATAGAAACTATAATCCAAATAAAACTACAAATATTTTTTTTTTTATTTGCATAAAATTAGCATGCAATGCGTAAAAATGCCACTAAGGATCTGTGTATTTCTGATGACATGTCACTATGTTAAAAATACAGACACCCATTTGGCTCTCTCCTCCTGTTTAATCTGCCACAAGCTGTTAATTACTGTAAGCTTTGTAAACTAAATATTTATTCGTATGTACCGACCCACTTTCAGAGGTGACACGACGCAACTATCCTTGTGCCAACACTAGAAACACTTACACGTGGTTTGGTTTACTGTAGTTAACCTGATGATATACAAAATAATGGATTTTAGCTGAGATCGTAACATGAGAAAGCCAGTGATGGCGTTCAAATATCCACAAATACAAAAACCACAGCGTAAAATGTTTCGCTCCTGCTTACACATGGTCTTAAAAGACAATGAGCCTAATTATTGCATTTGATGTAATATGAGGTGTAAAGGTTTGGTCCTTTACCCCAGTGTTCGCCAACCTTTTTGATGGTGGCCTCTTAAAATAAAATGTCTACTTGTGACTCCTCCATCACCATTTATGGCCTTAGTGTGTATATAAGTTCTGAGCAGCTCAACCAAAGAGTTAATTTACCTTCCTACTGAAGGGCTTTTAAAAGTCTTAAGAGGTAAAGGCATTCAGTATTTACAAGTAAAAGGCTAAATTTAGATATGTCAGTAAAAATATACATAATGTGTAACATAAATATTTCTTTGCTTTCTTATCTCTTTAATCATCTGATGACCACCTCAGATTTGCTTTGGGACCCCTTCAGGAGGTCCTGACCCCAGGTCAGAAACCACTACTGAAGCCTAAAAATGTCCCCGGTTTTGTTTACAACCCATGTGCCTTGTCACGTGTCCACAGGCGTGTCCAAAATCATAAATGTATATCACAAAGCTCACCTCCACACTCTCGTTGACCTCTATTCCCCCGTCATTGTCGTCGTCCAGCTGTTTGTGGATGTGCCGCAGTGCCTCCAGACTGAAGCGGTCGGCCTCGCCCATGCATGGCGGCATCACTATAAGACAGGGGTCTGCAGGGGAGGAGAAATTCAGGTCAGAGTTTAAGGGTCAGGTGAAGGTTAACAAGGAACCAGAGGAAATGTACACAACAATCACATATCCAGTTACTGCGTGTCAGGGCAAATAGATTAATAGTGAGTGTACTTCCTCGTTTCAGTCTCACTTTTAGTTTCAGCAATATCCAGCACTTGTGTGTGGATTTATTGTTAGTAAACTGTAGCTTCCAGGTGAAGGCTGCATCTGCCGAGTTTCTACCAGCCAGCTTAAAAAGGATCTACTGAATGTTTCAGATGCTAATTCAAAACCTCATGACTTCCAAGGACGGCTGCTACGTGATTCATTGAAGACTGCATACTTGGCACAGGAGATGACACGTGCTGCAAAATGAGGATTACATTCCAAATAAAACAATCACAGAGACACAACATCTACCTGTTGTGCTTGCAAAGATTTTTTGTTTTATACATTTTATAAATCTATTTGATGACTGAAGAAAATCATTTTTTTCACCTTAAGAGTAAACCGAAGAGAGCTAAATCTTTTCAAGTGCGTAAAGAGCTGCAACGATTAATCGGCTAAATGATTAGTTGATCGGCAGAAAATGAATCGCCACCTATTTTTAAGTCAATTTATCACTGAAGTAATTTTTTTCCATATAGCACATGTATATACACAATATATCCGATCTCTTTTTTCAGGATTTTGTCAGAATATTCTGGTGTTTTACAAATGAAATGATTAATCAATTCATTGACCAAATAATCCGCAGATGAATTAACATTGAATAATCCTTAGGAGCAGCCGTATTGGCACCGATGCAATAGGAATTGGTTTTGATTACATCTAAATGCCAGGTGTCTTGAATGGCAGACTCACTTTGACCTGCAGTTTTTAGAGTGATTTGCTGACCGGTTAAAAAACCGTAGCAGCACATGGAAACTTCTGATTTTGCATGATTGTAAAGATGTGTTAATGCTTTAGAAACACACTTGGGATGATACACTCACTAGCTGTGCTCTTGTGCCTAGCATAATATTTGTTTTCCTAGAGGGGGTGGCCACATCTGTAATCCTGGCATTTATTAAAATGCATGCCACTTCTTTGTATGACTTGGAATAAGGACAAGTTATGAAATGTGTTTCAAGGTTCCTGCTGAACTCTCTCGTGCACGGTTGCCATTCCTGCAGCGTCCCCAGGCATCCCCTACTTGTTTTTATTTAGTCCCCCTCCTGTCCCACTGGGGAAATGAGCCCATTACTTCCAGCCTTCCAAGCGACGGACACTTTGAGCTGGCCAGGTGCCCAACTGTCTCAGTGGAGCCACAAAACACACACAACCACAGAAACAGTGGCTCATACACAAACACACACATGTACAGTATGTATCGTTTCTTTGTGTAAACAAAACCCAACTTAAATTAGATTTAAGTCACAATCATAAAAACATCAGTCCATGAACTGGATACAAAATGACAAACTATTTTTTAAACCTATAACCGCTTGTCTAATGTCAGTTCAAGTAGTGCCAAGGCCTCGTCCAAGCCCAACAAATAATGATGCTCCCTGTTTGGCAACAGTTTCAGACCAAATTCAAAGCCACACAGCAGCCGAGAGAGAGACACAACACCCAAGAAATGAGAAGAACAAACGCGAACGTTGTCGTTGCCTTGAAATCCTGGTTCACTTTGCCCAAACACAAACGCCTTCTTTCCTCAGACACTTTTTTGCACTGTTCTCCTTGATTTGTTACTACTTTTGGCAGTATATAAAACTTCAAATGTTTTTCCCGGTGCGACCGATACGTACAGCCTAAAACACGACAATAATTGACCATTTTCAGCAGAAAAGTTTGCGAGTTCCGTTCGGTTCAGTGGCATTGTTTACGTTCAGTATCGCCAATATGGCCGACTTCCGGGTTGATGACGTGTCGTGAAAACACACTATATAAAATGATTCTGTAGTGGGAGTTTTATTTGATATTGGTCTTTTGAAATACCCATCCCCTGAAGTCTTAAAGATATTATAATAGAGTATCAAACTATGCTCCCCATATTCTTACAGTACACTTACCCCGGTTTGAGATCAAACAAACATAAATAAAGATGTCATAATACTGCGAGTTATACCTTTATGGGATATACACAACTGGAAATGGAAACAAATAAGGTAGCATTTTGTTTAACTACATGTGAAAAATAATAACACTTCAATATTCAAGCAATAGGCTGTTGTATGCCATAAGGCAGCGCGCGTCACGGTTACGCGGTGTCTGGTTTCTTAGGTTAACGTTACCTGCTGTTCCTACTTTGGCAAGTTTACATCGATTAGTCAACTGTAACTGAACGCACGATCAAATGTTAGACTGACTTCATAAACAGTTTCATCGTGTTGAGGATATTACCAAACATCAGGCTAACCAAGCATGTAACGTTAACGTTAGTGGGTTGTAATTAAGCGGTAGCTTACAGGCGAATGAACACAAACAGCTTGTGCTTTGAATGATTTCATTTACTTACTTGTGCTGAGCAAGTGAAGCCGCATCGGAAACATCCATTCTGAGAAAAAGCTGCAGTGTCGAGCTAATGTAACAGGCTAACGTCAGGCCATGAAAACGGAGCTTTCATTTCGTGCCCGCGGCCTGGACGCCAAGTTTAACAGGCTGCCGTGCAACGTTTCTTTAACACAAATCAAGAAACCGTCAAAAGAGCGACTCGTGGACGGAAGGATGTTTTGCTGCCTTTTCATCGCCACTAGTTAGCTAGCTACGGACTGCTGCTGCTCTATTAGTTTGCACGTTGCTTAATGCGCGAGTTGCCGCCGTGAATCAATCAGCACACGTTACATTTAAACCGCAACGTTCAAACGCCATTTAGTTTTTCTGTGTCTCCTCATTAAAGTGTCCGAGTGAAACAAGCAGTCTCGCGATTCAATCAACGTTGTGGAAAGTCACAAATCTCGCTACACTTTTATTATTTACCTGCCACCGCACAAAATCACCAGCATTTGGCGGGTGCTAATTTCCACCCTTGGTTGCCAACACGATGCAGAATAAACAGCAGGGTTTTCCCTACCATTACTATATTGGCTGGATTGAATGACTCGCCTATCGTTACCCCTGTGCCAAATGCTTAAGATTTATTTAAGTGCAATATTTGTTAACAGACCCAGAGAGTCCATTTTGTTTATTGTTTTGGTTGTGTGATTTTATTTACTACGTTTTAATATTTTTTCCCCACATACCAATTGCAATGTCTGAATATTCTTAAGAATTATATGATAATTGAAAGGCTGTACTTTCTGCATTATTATGCTTATCATTATATCAGTGGCATTAAATGGTCTCCAAAGTACAATAACATCGTTTATCACAATTATTTCCAGCACAGGTAGTTATCGTGACAGGCCTAGCTGCTGGCAATTAGTAGTGTATCAGAGGAGCAAGTAGTACGATAGAAAAGCCACCAGAAAACCCCAAAAATATGAACAAGAGACACTTATAAAATTGTGTTAATGTCAAAAATGTCCATTCTTTGTGAATATCACTAAACATAGCGCTTTTGGATCAACAAAAAGTGCACAAACTCAACAATTTTCTTCACTTGTGCAAAAAAACTCTTTGCTTCATGCATTTCATGAAATGGAGAAAATGTACAAATATTCTCATGCCGTTAAAGCATGAGTTCAAAAGTTTGACATTTTGAGGAAATACATTTCTTCACTTTCTTGCCGAGGGTTACATGAGAAGATTAATACCACTCTCATGTGTGTATGGTAAATATGAAGCTGGAGCCAGCAGCCACTTAGCTTAGCTTAGCTTAGCCTTGAAACAGGGGAACGTTAAAAAAAAAAAAAAAAGCTCTTCTAAAGCTCTCTGATTAACACATTTTATCTCATTTGTTTAACCCATACAAAAACTGAGGTGTAAAATCTAAAGTTATGGGGCTTTTTAGTTACCTTTGGACAGAACCAGGCTAGCTGTTTACCCCTGTTTCCAGTCTTCATGCTAAGCTAAGCTAACCGCCTGCTTGTTCAGTCTTCTCATCTAACTCTCTATAAGCCAGCAAATCATAGAAGACAGAAAGGGACATGATAAAATACATTCAATACTCTCAAATACTGCAAAAAAATCACATATAAGTCATAGCTATTTAGAATGCATGTTTAAAAAAGTGTAGGCCTCACATGTACAGTGTAGTATAGTGTTTAGGTGACCATGTGGGTTTTTGATTTAGGATCTGTTTACTGAAACAAGACTTGACACGTTAGTTATAGAGGTGCCACTTGGCAATCCACAGAAGACGCAAAAGGAGACATTTGATTGGACATGTGCCCGGGCTAAGTTTGGATGAGAAAACATTGGGGAGGATGTCTGTCCAGGTCAAATGAAGACACCAGCGTTGGCAAAGGGCTGCAACTGGACTGAGCCTCACGACGATACAGTACCAGAGGTTGGATAACACAGAGATCGTTTGTTTTTGTGTAAACAGATACAGTAGGTTGGCTGGAGTGAGTGAAACCAGAGCGGCTTTTAAATCTCCATCTGTGAACACGATGATGTGGAAGCTCTGAACAAAATATTTACCTTGTGTTTTGACTAAGCTCTAAACACTGTGCACTACAAAAATAATGAAACCATGAGGAACAAAACAACCCCAAAATACTGCTTTGATTTTCTGCTTCCCTATTTGAAATAACCACACTAGATGAAAATATAGCGTCTCTATCAGTGACAGGAAAGGAAAATCAACAAAATAAGACTCTTTCAGCAGCGTCCGTCTGTCTCTAGTCAAAAAGCATCTGATGCTTGAGAACAGGTTACATAATGCATTTGCTTAGCTCGCCAGTGCAGTTTACATAGCCTGTTGTTTGCATAGCATGCATATCTATTTGGCTGTTTGGTTGTTTAAACAGGCACAAAACTCAAATACTTTACTTGTGTTTTACACACACACACACACACACACACGCACACACACGCACACACAGATGGCTGCACATCCTACTGTGAATCCCTGTTTAACTTTCAGTCTTTGTTTTGCAGAGACATCAGAATTAATAGCAGCCATTTTTCACTTTCCATGATGTTGATCTTTTTTATTGTCATTTCTCTCTATACTGGTGGCCTAATTCTGCTCTGCATGTGTGCAGAATCCTTCATTAACCGACTTATCTTGTGAAGTTCATAGAGGAAAAGATCGTTCTAAGATAAAAAAAAATAAAACAAAAAATTTTGTCATTTGCTGACAGTATTTAGGCTGGGCCACCTAGTGTGCAATTCAGAAATATGACAGCACAAGCCTGTCCTTCCCTGGTGTCCTATTTTTGAGTATGTTCAATACGTTTAGGGACAGTTGCGAGCACTACAATGGGGAACCATGTGACAGGAAGTGGCCGTCTGTGACCCCGAGCATTCCAGGGGGACGCACAGTAAATCAAAACAGCCGGGAGTAGCAGTCCCAAAAGATGACAAAATTGGAAAGCGCTGGGTTATTTTTAACCCATCAGGCTCCCAGTTGTCAGGATGTAAAAGCCCAACAATGGCAGAGGTCTCCCTCGCTCAAACACGCACACATGCAGATGTTAAGTACACACACACGCACGCAGCAGGCAAACACAAGCAGGAAAGCAGTCGTACAGCAATTCACTTCGCCATAACTCACAAATGTGCACAAGCTGTCACAGAGGGCGGCAGGTTTAGTTCAAAAGAATCTGACAACAAAAGCATTTAGCTGTCAGCTGCTTCCTTTAAAGTGAATCCCAACTTTTCAAAATAGGTTGTTTTTTTTAAAACACAATAAACGCATGTCATTAATAAGGTTCTGTCTTTATTTTCACAGAAAGCTTTAAAGTAGGTGACGGGAGAAGCAGGCAGGGAGGAGTGTGTGTCTGATGTGTTTACGGTGACTTTTTGGGGACTTCCTTGAACCCGATCCCTTGAGACATGCGGACATCATGTTTATACAACTGAATAGATACAGCAGACCTAGCTCACCAAGCCTACTGCCTTCTGGGTGTGAGCTCTGTTAGAGTGTTAGAGAACGACATCTTCACATGAGATGAGTGTCACATAACCATTTTTTCATGCAGGTTTGATGTGTTAATATGAGAGAAGTGACAGTATAGGAGTAAAAGTTGTTTTTCTGCCTTCTAATTCTCATTTGTGCTCTTATTGAACTCAAATCAGTGGTAGGACAAGATTTGCTATGTGCAAGTGGTCCATAAAAATGTCCACAGAATAATTCCCTATTTTATCAAAAACATACTGCAAGAGATTTACAGGATGGGTTTGGTGATATTCTGTAAATTTTTCATATTTTCAACAAATCTCATGAAAAGACCAAAACCAATGATTAACTGATCCTACTAACAAGTACTGTCTGTGCTGCCAAAGCTTGATATATCTTATTCTTCTGTGCCACAGCCTGCCATTGCTGTCCAAAAAAACGCACCAGTGAACCACACTGTTGTTCCTTCAATACGAAGAACACAAACAGCGTAGGTAGATACAATGCTAAAATGTAGTTTTGGGTATTTGTAAATACTCAATGTGTGTTCATCCGCAGCTGTAAACAGATTCCAACAAATGCAATGGCTGTTACTGTTTGGGTAAGATTTGCTAAGCACTACAGTGCCCAGCTGTCTGTGGAAGTTACTTAGCCTTTAAAAAAATAAACACGATATATTTATGACCCATTTTGAAAGACGTACATCTTCTTTAGGTACGAATAGGCCTGTGACTGAGTGCCACAGGCAGGGTATGCAAGTTGGAAAGTACTGAGAAATTTCTTGACAATAAAAACATCAAGACTTAAGACAGAATGTACAAAGTAAGATAATAAGGAGATTGTCTAGATGAGTTTCTCTGCACTTTCATGCACCATTTTGCCTGATGGACTTTGCACAACACAATGTAACTAATGTAACAGAAATGCACCGAAGGACATTTCTCTTTTCACAAGAAATACACTAAAGATTCTGCATATATTTCACACAGAGAAATACATTGAACCTTTGGAGTTTATGCACAACATTTTCAAGAAAATGTATCTTTTAAAACAAAGTAGCTGCTCAGAGCTCCAACAGTAGAGGCTCCATGTCAGCCTCCCATAGAGTAAGCTCTCCACCTGGGGGGAGGAGGTGGACCGTCCCCTCTCCCTTTATCTCACTTCAAACCCGATCTTGGATAAGGAGCTAGAATCAGTGTAAGAGTATCCGTGTGGTGGGAGGGGAGCGGGTGGGTGAGGGCAGAGGCGACGTGGAATTAAGATAGGAGGATATGATGGGCTTGACATGCAACTCTGGGGACCCAAGGGGGCTGAAGTGGCCTCTTCTTACCCGCAAACTGCTCGAGATTTCCCCGTGTACCCAGCTATTTCCTGCTCACACATTGTCTCTTTCTCTCTCTCTTAAGTACAGACACAGGAAACAGATCATAGACACCAAAGACACACACGGCACCTACTCATACATACTCTCAAGTGTCTGAGATGGTGCTGAATGACAGTGAGGGGTGGTGGCGGCAGACTCAACGAGCAGACCAGGATGAAGTAACAGGGAGGCAGATTAGAGAACACGTCAGCAAACGCGCCACATGCTGAAACTGATGAGAGTGAGCTCACTTGCACACAGAAGAGTTTCACCTCTTCCCGGCTGGGTTATTTTGCCCAACAACCATGTAAAGCATATGGCCTTATACATACAGCATTAGTAGCATCAGAGCTTCACTTAGACCGCAAGAATTCGACATGATCCTAAGCCCCATCTGCTTTCACACAATGCTCCAATCACGGGCGAGCAAAAACTTACTCAACTTTCTTGGGTTGTGTCCAAATTCACTCCCCATTTGCAAATACAGTGCACTATTTACTTTCAGCTATTTTATTTGAGTGTCCATATTCTCTGTGTAAAATTTAAATATATAGTGCCCTCAATGCTATGGAACACAATACTTTTTCCAACAGTCCCACAATGTCAGAAGTCTCATTTTATAGACACCAAAATTACTGTGGAGACTCTACACTGGTCCTTTTTCATTAGTGTCCAAAATCTTAATTTACTGCACACTAAAGAGCAAACGTTTGAGGGTTGTCTTGAGGAATAAGTGAATAAGTAATTTCAGCCACACAAAGGGATGTGTGTGTCGCCTGCATGTAGGTCCTAACAGACACGCTCCGGATCATACCAAAATCCCAGTCGACAACAAAAATGGATTAAATGCAATGTCAGGTCAACATAAAAACCTCAATATGGGGTCCAAAGGTAAAAAGATATTTCCAGTCACAAGATTAACATTTAGATGAAATCTACTGCCGCTTCCTCCGGGTAGGTGAGCTGGTCGTCAAGACACATGACCTACCATTAGCTTGCAGGGGACGTGTAGGATTGGTCAATTATAGGGCGACTCAATTTCACCTTTAAAACATCCTGGGAAACACCTATTTTTCTATTGTTGTTACACACAGGATGCCAAATACATTAGAAGACTGAAAGAAAAGAAATCCTACTTGACTGCTCAAAAAATGTGTGATTTTCCAAGACAGCCAAAGTGGCCAATGATACTTCTGGTGTAGTTCTACAGTCGTCTGCACATACAAACGTACTGCCTGCATTAATATAGGCAATGTCTCAGTGATATTATGAACCTATTTGATCTGCTGCTGCTGGGGCTGCTGAGGACTCTTGTTCAGGGACACTTCAGCATTGCAGACCCTCGGCCTTGAAACCTTTTCTTCCAGTCTCATGATTCACTACATGTTGCCTCTCTGGCCCGATGCAACAACAGCAGCTACTGGTTGAGGCGACCTCCTGCTTGCATGTCACTCAGCTCTCCATACAGAAAAGTGCACCCAGTGGTGAACCGTTCTCCAGACAGTATATTACCACGCTGTGTCAGCAGCTCATTAGAACCACAGATGCCGTGCTAAACTCTTATCAGCTTTCACACATTTACGATGTATGCACTTGCCATATGGATGACGAGTGAAATGTTAAGTATATTCTGATAAATCCCTGCATCCGCTTCAGCAGTCATGAGCTAGTCAACCTTTGCCACTCGCATGTCTGACTCTGTCTTGTGAGCACTATAAAGCCATTATGTATATTCACACACACATATATATTTATCTTTGTGTCTTGTGAATAAAGCTGAAAAAAATCCTAACTGCACTGTGTTCAATACACCAATTAGATAATCCAAACTGTGGGAAAGTTCGGGGGGGGGGGGGGGGGGGTTAATGTGTGCCAGACGTGTCCCCTGTAACCAGTGCCCATATGGCAGTGTCATAAGTCAAGCTGACGGGTCAGTATTAAAGGCAAGTAAATAAAGCTTCTGGAGAGTCTACCATTTCAGCTCATCAGCAGCCATTAAGAAGACGCAGATATCATTAGCTGCCTACAAATGCCACCAGCTAGTGCAGAGGGTCGGAGAGAGCGAGAGAGTGGGGGAGAAAGAGCGGTAGTTAGTTGAAGAGGAAGAAACAAGATACAGAAAGTGTTACTCTCAGTTCGCACAAGCTGTCAAAATGGACGTGTCATGAGCGTACATTTAAAAACTGACACAGGACTTTTTTTTTTTTTTTTTTTTTTTAAAGCTTAAGGGGGCTAATGAAGTTGGCCAGCAGGAGGGAAAGGATCTGACGGATGACAGCAAACGACTCTATCCAAATGGTTCTCCGTCTTGATGCACTTGAAAAAGAAAGCGGCCTTGCCAGGCTTTGGGTTATTGGGTTATGTCTGAGCTACTGCGATGCTGACAGGTGAGCTCCCCAGGGTGCCCTAGGTGTGGCAGGAGAATCACTACAAAGCAAACCCAAAAGCATAGTGCCACACACAAATGCATAATTACCCCATTTCCCAGAGTGGGAGTCTTTTTTTTTTTTTTTTTTTTTTTTTTTTAATTTTAAGGGGGTTAATTAAGTTGGCCAACAGGAGGGAAAGGATCTTCCGGATGACAGCAAACGCCTTTTTCCAAATGGTTTTCCTTTTTGTTGCACTTGA
>CM022475.1:12577826-12631035 GCA_011952105.1 Coreoperca whiteheadi
ATTTTTTTAAAGGCTAAGTAACTTCCACAGACAGCTGGGCACTGTAGTGCTTAGCAAATCTTACCCAAACAGTAACAGCCATTGCATTTGTTGGAATCTGTTTACAGCTGCGGATGAACACACATTGAGTATTTACAAATACCCAAAAGTATAGGGCCACAAAAAAATGCATAATGTCCCCATTTCCCAGAGTGGGAGTCTTTTTTTTTTTTTTTTTTTTTTTTTTAAACCTCATGCCTCCATGGACATGATTCAGATATATCAAGAGCCACCTACACAGACAGAGTCCCATTCCCAACCCAAACAAAGTCTTGCAAAACCTCACACATCCAGACTCCAGACTTTCGTCTAAACTAAACCTGATCCACCCTGAAGTGTATTATCTTTGTCGCAGTTTGTCGAATGAAAACAACAGATTTTGCACACAATACAGGTGGACCTGGAGCCGGTTCAGCTCAGGCAAGTGTGTGTGTATTTCCAGTGTCTAAATGAAAGGTCTGACTCACTCATTTAGGACTCTGCAGCTCTCCAAAAACTGACTGTGTTTTGAGTACGCTAAAGGTTACCTGTAGAGTATGTTATCCTGTAGAGATTGGAGCAATGTTTTTACGAGTGGGTCCCAGTTTTGTTTCAGAGAAACACTGAATGTAAACAGAACCTTTGTTCACAAGGAAACGCCACAGGGCACGCAAGTTTGCAAAAGCGGATTCTAAAAAATTTCAAATACTTAACAGCCTTCTACTTCCAATAGTTCAATAGGGGATAGGGAGCTGTCTTTGACCTGTTGAACCCTGTCATTTCCACTAGAACAAGGTATCCCTTACCCATCTAAACCACCTTAATGAGCGTCAGTAATCCTCTCCTTAGGCCACAGCTTAAAACAGAGGGCAAATGGGGGGGCTGGGGGTCAAGTCTGATCTAAAAACTTCCAGAAAAGGAGACGTTCCTTGTGTGCGGACGTCCCAGGAATGTTTCAATAACAGCCCTGAACACGAGATGTGTGATATATATGCGGCTGGCCTGAGGAGGAAAAGCAGGAGGGGAGAATGAAAAGACAAGAAGAGGCAGAGCACTCGTTTAATTATCTTGCTCGGCCTCCGACATGCTCCTCTGGATATAAGGTTAATGGACTGTATGTCTATAGAAAGAGAGGCTGGGAGCAGACAGCTGGTCTGAGGAAGAGATCACATGCTAGGCTTGAAAAGTTAACAATGAACAATGAAAAGCATCATGAGAACTCGACATGCATTGGCCATGCAGTAATGGGATCTAATGTCCTTGCACAACTAGTGATTACCAGGCAAAATAAATGATTTTAGTCTAAATCATGGACACAAGTGCACATAAGATGCAGCCTGGATAACCCCAACTGGGATTAGGTGTTCCTCATCTGTGTCATGGCCTCAGGAAAGGAAAGCTGAGGGTTAAGACTTTCCCACTGGACTTCTGAGAAACATTTCTTTTAGGGTTTGGTAACCCATGTTCCCTGACCTTGTCACAAATTGGTTAAACAAAATTAGGAAAATAGAAACAAAAAACAGAAAACAAGATGTGTATGGAAGCAAATGATAGCTGTAATTGTTTGAATCTTTGAATACCTAATCGGGAAATTAGTCACTAATGAATTCTTAAACACCACTGAATTTATAGAATTTAAATATTTTACTTTGAAAATCAACTTAATTTTAATCGCTTAAATTACCCTATTTGAACAATTTGAGTAATTTCACTTTAGGGCCCATGAAAAAAAAAAGTGGCCAATATAAAAACGTTTAATTGTAAAATTGACCTAATGTATGTTGAAAATCTATCTGAAAATTAAACAAATAAAATCCCAAATCTGTCCATACACAGGGAAACTACTTACTGCCGTTAGAAAAATGAGTACAATTAGCTGATAATTAGCCACATCAGCCACCGGCAATAATCAAGACAAAACACATTATTAGCATTATTAACAATTTCTTACATGTCCGCAGAAAACACATAACTCTAGAAACACAAGAGAAAAGGCACCATTTGTCGACTGCATTCTTGTCAATTTGGCATCACTATAATCCATAAAGATTAACTGTATTTCCGTAATTACATACTTTACGGGCTTCACATTTCGAATTTTGTGCCTCAACTCGGTACCAGCCTCCGTTGTTTAGCTGCGCTATTTTAGGTGGAGAAGACCATGGGAGTGAGAGGCTAACGTTTCAAAAATTAAGATTTCTCACTAAAATATGTGCTGGTTGGTGGATCAGATACACGCTGAATTAAACAGAGACTCGGGACACTGCTAATTCACAGTCTACCGTGTGTGTGATATCCCTTTTCCACCAAGGCAGAGCTGGTGCTGGTTCGGAGCCAGAGCCTAGTTTCAAATCGTTTTTTTGTCTTTCCACACCCAAAGCCCCAGCTCCGAGCCAGGAAATGTGGTTCTTAAGTAGCTCCAAATCGTTGCTGGTCTAGAAGTAACAACCGCTTACGTCAGCGTCTGGGGGTGAGGTTACTATGACCGACACTTACACCAACGCTTAATACATTTTTATTTAACTGCAATGTGATCGTTTATCAACAAAGTTAATGCTAGGAGGTTAGCAACATGGTGAGACTAAAGTTGACATGTTATTGTTAAAAATAAAATATTATGTACGTTATATGTATGTTAATCTCGCTTGTAATCTCCGTCTCTACAAACTACGGCGAACATAAATAGCAACGCAACGTCCGCGATTGTTGACGGTGTTTGTGTTTGGCGCTGCCACGCTATCGTTGCTGGGAAAGATGTGACAGTGACGTGAGTCCTGGCTCTGCGCTGGCTCCTTAGCCAGTGGAAACACAAGCCGGTTCTTAGAAGGCTCGTCATTCGAACCAACTCTGAACTGGCTCTGAACCAGCACCCGGTTCATTCTGGTGAAAAAGGGGTGTTTGAAACGATTTCAGGAGTTTTTTCGGATCTTACCAAAGTAACTACCCGGTTTGCTGTTTCCCCTTTGCCGCCGGAGAGAGACCGTAGCTATACGCACAGACGTAAGAAAAAGGGTTTTTGACAGATCTGACTTGAAATTTCAGATTAGCGGCAATTTGACTAAGTGAATTTGAGCAGAATTTCAAGAATTTCTGAATTAGTTAATAAAAAAAAAAAACAATCTTGTTTTTCAGGTAATCGTTACATTAATAACTTATTGTAGTGGGAAGGAGCGGAATTCAAACCACATACATTTAGGTGGTTTTGAATGTAGTATTTACAGAAATGTTTGACATTAGCATTGTAGTGGTTTAATTTCACAATTATGTGTTCAGCTTTTAAGATTCTAGTTATTGTGTTGTTTGTTATATCTGACAACTGACTGCAGTTTTACCCACACAGCCTACGAAGGATCATATTACAAGTACGTTGTATCTTACATTACCGGAGCATCGTTCAAGTGTATGCAAAATTGTAACTATCTGGACTGTCAAAATCCACAACTCAGACCTCTGCATGGCCTTGAGAGAAAGATTTAAAAGGACATTTATGTGGTAGAAAGGAACATTGAGAACAGCCTGTTCAAACTTTTACTGCTACCTTTAAACCAACAAGGTTCGTGAGAACAAGCTGATGTGCGTTTTCAGTTTCATTTTGAAAAGTGGCCCTAAAAGGTACATTTAGTGGTTTTGGACACTTCCGTCACTGCGTTAGTGTGGGAATGTCACGCTGGGACGATTTGTAGCTGACAGCAGGTTTGGCTTTCTGCCAGCTTCCTGTGCATGTCTTTACCTTACTGCTTGACAGGATTCTGATGGGGTTTTTTTTTTTGTTTGTTTTTTTAACTTGGTGCTCTTAAACATGTAGGAGAGTATGGAAGCTAAGAATAAGCCACACACTTCAGAGAATAGCTAAGTAAATTCGTCGAGTTAAGTCCAAATAAAGAGGCATATCAAATCTGAACAAAAGAAAACAACTCAGTTAAGCAAGTAATGCAATACATAGGACTAACAGTGGCAACACAAAGACTTAAATATCAACATGCTTCATTTCTTACTGGCAATAAGGGTACCTACTGCCTGCATCCTACAACAAAACATAAGCTACGGTCTCTGATGTGAAACATAGCAGAAACAACTGTGTGCAGACAGACAACCTAAACCTTTTTGATAGGCCTCTGACCCACTTGCTGCTGGAGAGGAGAAAACATATAAAAGTAATTCTGTTTTAATCAGGTCCTTTGATGTGTAATACAAACTGGAGACAGATCAAGGGAAGGCCAAGTGGCTCCTGAGAACCCACCTGTTGGTCCGGACATGCTACTGTTAGCAGCATTATGACAGATTAGCAGTCAACTCACCACAGCCTTACGGCGCTCATACAAGGCATGGGGAGTGGGGCGGAAGATAATCTGCTTGCTTGATAGTTGGATAACATGTTGCTTTTTACTGATATTCAAGTTTACATGATTTCTAGCTTGCATGATCAATAAAAATCAACGTTTAATAAATGTAAAGCAACCCTGGGAATTCTATAAAACTCTAAACCTGCATTACCTGATTTTTTTTGTGGGAGCAGCAGAAAGACGCTGCTAACCCAGGACTGACATATTATCACTTTTTAAGTATATATGGCAAACTTGTTAGCAAATAGTTGCTTATTTACACATCCAGCAGATACGGGGCAACATTAGTATTCATTTGAAGTCGTGTTTCTGGCCCCCTGATGAATGTAAATCAAATTTTCACTCTCCTTTTCGCTCTTGTTTGGTTTTCACCAGCTCCTGCTGAGAATTATGTGGCTCTTTAGCTGCTAAATGCTCCACTATGTTCACCAGCTAGTCGCTAACTTTGTCTGTCTGCTGTTTGTTGCTGGACACAGGGTATCTGCATATTCTTTTAAGTATAAATGTAATGCACTCTTAAAAAAAAATACCATTACATTTACTGCTGTAGATGTTTAAGGTTAAGCTAATTTTAACTACTTTATATATTGTTGGGTAGTTTCATCTACAGGACGGCACCATATTCTATAAAGATCATCAGATGTTTGTAGTGTCGCTGTCCTGTGAGAACCACGTATGTCTAAAAAGTCTTTTTCATGAGCTCAGAAAAACAGCCCTGTTTTCAGCTTTGTGGTGATGCATTGTCCAACAATCCAAGTTTAAGGAGTTGGATTTAAGTTTCTCAGCCCATAAAGGTTCAGGTTATCAGAAACATTCAAATTCAAAATCACCAAATTTGGATTTCAATGGACAGGAAGAGAATGAAAAACTGTAATCTGAAAAGTAACTAAAGCTGTCAGACAAATGTAGTGGAGTAGAAGTAGAAAGTGACGTGAAGAGAAAAGAGTTAAATACAGTAGAAGTACCTCGAATTTGTATTTTAGTACAATACTTGAGTAAATGTACATTACTGGGGTAATGTTACATTCCACCACTGCAGAGCAGCCATATTCGCTGTAAACAAATCATCTCTAGTAAGTACACCCAAACTACCAGCAGCAGCAAACGGCTCAATGGGCACAGTACTTTTTCGGGTGCTAGCATAGTGCTTGTGCTTTTCAGATTTCATTTGAGAATCCGTGCTTACCATTGTTCCAAGTTTGAATGTTTTGCGACAAAGTTCACATCGCGCCTCATACGAATTACTGGGACTTCTTTATTGAGTTTGCATTTAACCATCGCTGAGCCTGCACTGCTTGTCACGTCATGTCAGCAGGGTCACGTTCTTCAAACTAAATTTGAAGACTTTTTAAGGATCTGCGGGGACCCTGACTGGACAAGTAGCATAGAGTCAGGTTTTACAGCCCATAGGCATGCATCCTTATGCTGCTTTTCTCCAGTTTCCATCATTGATTACGTTTGCGTCCAAATCTCCCTGTTGTGTTTGGTCTCTGCTTGTATATTAGTTTGTTATGAGCACAGGCCAGAGCACGAACATTGGTGGACAGACTTGAGAGGGGACAGCATACCAAAGAAATTGACACCGCTCTTTGCCCCTCTTGCCCTGGCCACCACATCACGTGCCCTATGACAAGGGAAAGTCCCTGAAATCAGAGGGGACTGCTCCTCACGTCCAATATCTAACTTTAAATCCCACTTAAAAGTATTTATATACTGTGTGTGTGTGTATATATATATATATATATATATATGCCTAAATTTGAATGGAGAATCAGTGGCTTATTTGCTCCCTCACTATAATGTGAAATCTGTTCACCTTTCTCATTTCCAAATAGTCAAACATCTACTTTAAAGATTAACTAAACCCCCAAACCACTTTCAGCTGAAAACCAATGTAGATGGGTGTCTAGAGGTCACACGTTTCTCTGCTCTGATTGGTTGTAGGTCTAGGCTTGCATCCAGTCTACTAGGCAGTGCTGATCAAATGTGGATCAAGCTTTTGTTACTACATTCCCTATTTCCTGCCTCAGTTGTTTTCAGAAACACATTTCAGTGTACTGTTTAACTGTAATTTGAGAAGGCTTGTCACCAGGTCGCCTTTTGTTCCTGCTTGAAAATGAACCAAGCACCACCCCGTCACTCAGCGCCACGTAAGTTCACACGTTTCATCACTGATTGGTTGTAGGTCTATACAATTACGTCCTCACGTAATTTCCTCACGTTTTAGAGGCATTTTTTCCACGGTAGAGGCACTTCAGCCAAAAGTTTGGGGTTTAGTTCTTTTACTAGAACGTAACTGACTTCCACGGGTGGTCTCACTCTGGAAAATAAAATAGATTGAACGAAACGTTTGTAGGTTAAATCTCTTTCAGCTCACTACAAATAAAATGTAAGATTCCGCTTGCAGTGCTGAGAAAGGTAATGCTTCAGTAAGTACATGTGATTAGCCAGGAAATGACATGCAAAGCGAGAAAGCCATGTTGTCAATTTTTGGCTTCTGTGAAGGGCATGGCATTGGCTTCTTCCTGTGTTAAGGTGATGAGTATTATCACAGCAGGATGCCACTCTCATAATAGGACAAGGCTCTGACCCTTTTATTCTGCTGTGGACTGTTGATTTCTTTCTGTGTTTTAAGGGGGGAAATAACAGTGATTGTTTTGTGATGAATCCATTCATCCTGTAGCCTATAAAATGTTTAATTCTGAAATGTCAACAGGGAAAAGTGACCACCAAAGTTTCCTTGAGCCCAAATGTGACATCTTGAAGTTGCTCTTTTTGTCAGACCAATAGTACAAAACAAATTTTCAATTATGTAAACCAGAGAAAAGTAGCAGATTCATGCATTAGAGAAGTTTAAAATCGTTTTAAAAACAAACTTTGCTTCAAAAATTATCAAAATACTTGCAATCTATTTTCTGTTCTATTGTAGTGTTGTCAGCTTGTGTGTATCCATCACGAAGGGCTTCCCAGCTAAGCAGCGCCCATGCATTGCCAGCTTGGGGGATCAACACCTAAGGTGTGGTGGGGTGGGACAACAATAGCCCCCTCTGGACTGGGAGAGGGCAGACAGTTCTGCTACTGTGGGCCACTCGCAGCAGGAAACACTGTACAGCTGAGTACAGTGACCTACATCTCTTACTGAGACGCTTTTTGCATGAGTGAATCAGCTTACTGGCTGCTGGTGTTGTCTGCTTATAAAGGAATTACTGTATCTAAAACACTCTGCTGTGTGCATTAGAGATTCAAGTATGCAAAACAAGTATATGTCTCAGTGTAACCTTTAAGTTATTTGACAGTGTTACAAAATAAAAGAAATTTTCAATGAGGTGGTTAATATGTCTTAGGAGATATTAAAAGGAAACATTTGCATGTTGACGAAGGGGAAAAAGAACATTATCTCCTCAATGGGGAAGTGCACCTTAACAATACCTACATGCCAGTGAATCATTGGTCGTCTCAGCGCTTGTTAGTGACATCAAATCCAATCTCTGCTGTCTGCCATGGCAGGTGACTGTGGGCACAGTGGGGTAAACCATGAAATAAAGCCCCATTATCTCCCTGGTGAGCCCAGTTGAAAGTCAGACTGGCCCGGTGCAGCGGTGACAGATCTCAGTAATAATGAGAAACACTCTGAATCCGCCGCGTCAATGTCAGTACTGGGTCAGCAGCAGCCGCAAATCGGAGCATGATGGAAAATGTACATGGAAAACTTCACCAGTGGCTTTATAAATACACAAGGGAGACGACGACTGTGTTCTGATTGGTGACCGGCCTCACTCGGTTGGATGACAACCCTAAAGCCCCTGACTGAGATGGGCAGCGGCTGTCCACTTTTGGTGGAAGCCGACTGGGCAACTGAGCGGCGTCAGTGCGGCAATGCAACGACGGCCTTTTGTTTGAGGTTATTAATCTATAACTGGACACATGCTCTATTTTGACAGATGGATTTTGCATCAAAGCAGTATTAATTGATTTTTTTTGGCCACCTGTGTACAGCAGAAACAAGCTTTAAACACAACACTTGTAAACATGACATGGGGGATGTAATATTTAACAGGTGCCTATTTACCCACCCAGCAGATAAAGAGCAACATTATCATTCATAAGGAGTTGTGTTTGTTTCTGGCCACCTAATGACAGTAGGTCCAACATTCACTCCGCTTTTAGCTCTGTTTTGGTCTCCACCATATGCTACACTATGTTCACCAGCTAGTCGCTAACTTTAACCTTCTGCCGTTTGGTGCTGGGCAGATGGATGATAACTATCTCTCTCTGCGACCTCTTTCACATAATTTGATCGTCTGTTGATATAAAAATATTTATTAGCGCAGCTTTAAGCAATGAAATCTGCAAATATTTTGAAATGGTCAACTTAGTTTCACTGTATTTAGCTCACTTCTCATTAATGTTCTGTTCTCAGGGTTGGTTGCAGAGTTTTGGTAAAGTTTGACTTCTTTTTTTTTTTTCTTCCTTCAGAACAGTCTGTTCTAGTCAGGGAAAGGAAATGGCTTTGCCTGTTAAGCTGTACACCACAGAACCAGGACATTATGACTCGCTCCACGTTCACTCTGACACTATTAGCCCTCAGAGGGAACCCAAAAGGCTCCAACACCACAGTAAGTAAGAAAGCCTGGCTTTCCTCAAACGTGTGTGTTAGTTTGGTACAACAGGACCCAGCCAGCAGCGACGGAAGGAGAAAAAAAAAAATGCAAATTTCTATGCTCCCTGCAGAACTTAAGCAAGCACTGGCGAGATAGGTAAATGTTGAACATCCTTTACAAACAAATCTCTTTATTAATGCAGTCGCTCTGCTCTGAGATATCTGAGATGTCCAATGTCACCTCTGATTTAGCAACAAAAACAAAGCAACATTGAGTGAATTCTCTCCAAACTTGGACGAGCTTTGAGTGAAATCTTAGTGACAGAGGTATAGATCATGTAGGAATGCAGTACGTGAGAAGCAGGGTGTGAGAAAGATCTACTTGTGTTAGCTTTACTACATTTGAGTCTGTGTTATTTAACCTACAGCAGCCGGTTTCTGTATCTGTTCGTTATGTAAAGCTTATGCTAAATGGGGGGCCTGTATCTGAGACCACTATCATCCCACAGGCACATTACTTAAGAACTAGACGTTTCTTGCAGCCAAAGGGAAGGGCATTGTTTGTTGAATCGCTAAACAAGCTAAATACACAACACCATTAAAACAGAGGAAGACCACGTTCACATTGCCACTCAACCCATCCCCATCGCAATGTGTTTGTAAAGGGGATGGGTTGCATGTTTTGCTGTTTGTCTAAAATGTCGAACCCCATTTTCTTCCTCAAGGTGTATAGAGATGATTTATGATTCCTATTGTTTACATCTGCTCATGTTTAAAAACAAAAAACTCAATTTGATGCATACTGCAATGCATGCAAGTAGATTTACAATAAACCAGAAACCCTACTCAACTGAAAAAGCCCACAATAAGGAACACGCAGGTAAACGCAAGACAAAGACCTGAAGGATTGCTTATTACTTCAACTCAGACTGTAAATGGGTTTAACTCCAGCACAAAAACAATTCTACACCGTGACATTCAATTCAAATCATGTGCAACTGGTAATTTGCGACACCTACATCAATTACTTCTTCAGCACCTGATTCATCTTCGTCTGTCTTCCAAGATATAGGAAGTATCCTGAAAGACAAAAGTCGGCCATTTTCTATGTTTAAATTACATACCATTCGTAGATCGCAAGATAGATATTGGCTGATGCTCAATATGACAGCTAGTTGCGGTTGCAGAAATGACTACATTTACACATTTACATTTAGTCATTTAGCAGACGCTTTTATCCAAAGCGACTTACATTTGAGGAAGACAATGGAAGCAATATAACAACACAAGGTAACAAAAAGCATAAGTGCATCAAAAACGAGTCTGGTTAAAGCCCAGCACAGTATACAAAGCTGTATGAGCAAGCAAAGATATGATGGTGCAGAACCAGTGGTGGTCTTGTAAGCCAATAGCATTCCTTTGTACTTGATGCGGGCGACAACAGGGAGCCAGTGTAACCTAATGAAGAGAGGGGTTACGTGCGCTCTCTTCGGCTCATTGAAGACCACTCTTGCCGCCGCGTTCTGGATCATCTGCAGAGGTTTGGTTGTGCAAGCAGGGAGACCAGCCAGCAGTGCATTGCAATAGTCCAGTTTGGACAAGACCAGAGCCTGGACTAGGACTTGTGTAGACTGCTCCGATAGGAAAAGGTCTATTAACTATGGTAGAATTATCTGTCAGAACTAATATGAGATAATAATCTACACATGGATTCATCTTTAGTCAAAGTGGTGTTGAAATGTAACATTGTATATCCACAATTCTACACTAATAGGGAACTCTGCAACAACCCATTTTTCTTGTCAAAAGGTGACAGTTGCTCATGTACCACCAATTGCATACTTGTGTAATCACCCTCCATCACCATTCCCTGCTGTATTTCTGAAACTAAATTTCAGCTTCTCTTAAACTCTCGCCTGGTCTTTTGAAGGTCCTAAATCATAAGGGCGCTGCCTGACCCACCAAATGTTAAAACCATACCCCCCGCCCCACGCCACGTCCCACCCCCTCACCGCTCATCACAGCATGCTAAATGGCAGCTTTGAATCCTAAACTGCTTCAATAACAACAGCTTCATCTCTAACCTCAGTTACCAGGGCAAGAAATTCCTTCATTAATACTGAATGTGCGTGGCAATTACAGGCACAACCTGAAGTGCATGTGTGCAAATATACCTGCAGGCAAACATTGACATTCCCAGAGACATGCATCACTCAATTCTGAATGTGCAAACATCCAAAAGTTAAGTGTTACTAGTCATAGATGTAATGATCATATTATTAAAGCCACACTAACAGCTGCCAGTCTGGCTAGAGTGATAATGCTACACGCTAAAATACAACTCACCTAAATTATGGGTTAGCATTTAGTTAAAATGCTAAGCTACAGTAACAGTAACACACATGGACAAGAGTCATAAAGTCAGCAAACTGACTCAGTAATGTCTGTTATACAACCTAAAGTTAGCCATTTTAGCCACCTGTAGCTACTGTCATCCCAGACCACCTAAGGCTGTAGTAGCAAAACCCCTGAGCGTATTGACTTGAGCTGTGGTGCGTTCGATTCCCCATAAAGTCAACTTTTCATTAGTAAGAGGCACAATGTGTTATTTTTGCTCTCGAAAGGTACATAGTCTTGCTTTAAAGCTAACCGGTTTTTAAAGGAGAGTTGTGAAAACATATAAATATCACACCTTAAAACCACGATTACGGTCATTTAAGCACATCATAGCAACACAAACACAATTCAGGCAGCGGTTAATCTATTAAGGAAACTCTGCATATACAGGAGCTACATTAACACACACAGACTTTTGTTTTCCTCTCCTGATGCCAAGACCAGTGAAAAAGCAGCTGACCTTTTCATGGAGCCAGCTGGGAAATGGGCAACGCTGCGGTCGTGTTTACTGACACTGTATTAAGTCACCACTATCTCTGCATCCACTACGCTTCTGTGTTCTCGGGGAGAGACGGCTGACAGCGTCCCTCGGCCCAGTTTTACACTGTCGAGCTGTTGTTGTGGAAAAGGCCAAGTGTGCTTTTTTTGCCTTATTAATCAATATACTGTACATCCCTGGTTTATTTTCAGGGGCTGAATAACACTTGTAAACAGTCATGAATGCTTAACAGCTGTCTGGGACGAGATTTATTAATTTCTCCGGCAGCCTTAACAGACAGACAGGGGTAGATGTGTTAGATGAACATAAATATCTAGATGAGTCTACCGGCAACTACAGTGTTTTCAGTATAACAGCTATTTTTGCAAATAGCCCAAAGTGCAAAAGAGTCACAAATTAAACACTTGAAATGAACATCTTAAATGTACCTTCATGGGATTTCACTTGAAACTATACTAAAAATAAATAAATGCCAATATTTGCATCAGTGACACCTTATTTGACTCATCCTTGATAATCTGCCTGAAAGGGTATGTGAGCGAGGAAAGTGAAGGACGACTGCTGCAGGCAGAATACTTGTAAAAGTAGAATCTCTGATGTGGTTTGAGTTTTCAGCCGCATGCGGTGGCCTTCATCAGTAGGTGGAGTTTGGAGATCGGTCGGTTGTTATCACATGACCTATGTATGGAATTTCAGTCACATGAGGGGGTCACATATGGAGGGGTGCTCATAACCTCTGTTTCTTTTTGTGGATGTCAGCTGTTCCATCTCCATGGCAACTGAACCACGAGATGCGGCTGAAAGCTCCGGGAATTTTCTAATTAAGTAGGCCTTGTGCTAAGAATTTGTTTTTTTGTCAATTTAAGGAATAGTTTGCCATTTTTGGAAATGTACGTATTCACAATGGATCACACTAATCAAACTGCGGTCAGAGCAGAGACTGTATATAAAGATGGACGACATGTCAGCTCCCCAAAGGTGAAGCCAAAACGTCTCGATCGCCCCCTGGTGGCTGGCTGCAGTAGAGGTCATAAACTCCGCCCCCTCCACGTTAGCAGACATATGAGCCAAACTAAAATGTGAAATAAATTTTTCCCAAAGATGAAAAGATTTTTGTCATTTTAGGCAGCCTGATAATAAATTGCACATTTTTGACAGCGAGGTTTGTTCAATTTATTTCTATGATTTCATCACATATAGTTGTTGTTCACATTGCCGATATTGAGTTTACTTCGTCCTTTCACATTTTAATGCGTCAGAGGACAAATTGATAGAAACATCACTGAAACATAAAAGAGGAAAAAAACAACCTGACTTTGTCCAAAGGTAACAAAATCCACCTACCAGCACCTCTAAAGCTCACTAATTGACACGTTATATCTTGTTTATTTAATCCGTACAAAAACCGCAGTGTAAAAACACAATTTCTCCATTTTACTGGGGGGTTTGTGCCAGATTATTTCTTGTCTGGGACCAGTGACTTCCTGGACTCGCCGCTGGTTGCCTGGCAACTGGTCTCAGCCAAGAAATAGTCTCTTTGCAAGAAAGCAGACAAGTGTATTTCCCAAAATGTCGGACTATCCCTTTAAATCCTAGTTTGTGTTTGTTTGGAGCTTAGTTTACAGGGACAGCAGAGTTATAACAAACTGTCCAGTGCAGGAAAATAAGTAAAAGGCTTAAAGCACAACCATAAACAAAATCTCTGCAGGCCTGTCAAAATAGATCTGCAAAAATGCCGTTTTGAAAATATTTATATGAATGTCCAGTTACATATCCAGCAGTTATTACAGATACCTTGAGTTCTGTTTGACCTTAGTCTGTGGTCACTTCCAATTAAACTTGTGATGTTACTGACAAGAGTTGAGGTAGTCTCTGAGTGGATAAAACCAAGTGGTTTCCATACTAAAAGCAAAACCTCAAAGAAAATTAAAAGGAAGTAAATCTTCCAGCCACTTTCATATTTGACCATATTGGCTGGTACTAATTTCCCACCCTGACTGAATATATGCCATCAGACCCACTATCAGAAGTTGTCAATACACAAGTAAAACAATGGATTACACAATAACAAAGATGTGAACATTGAATAGGTTTTTAACGGAGCCACTGGTCACATGTACGCCCTCATAAACACATTTACACTTATACAGTACACCGCCTATATGTTAACGTATACCGACTGTTTCATCTATTATGATGTTCATTTGGTTGCTTTAACCTAAATTAATCTACATTTTAAAAGGGGATGTGGACTGCAAATTACATTATATATCTGTTGCAAAATGTCCACCTATGTAACAATGTTTATCTGCATTGTCCCTTTTAAATAATCAAAAAAAATTGCGCTTTCTACGCATTTTTCTCTCCATGCAGTGGGCCTTTAAGCATCTTAGATGGTTAAGGCACCTGTCATGTACAAAAGCCTGTTAAAGGAACAATCAGTCAATATTGCCTGGTTAAAACAGATGCAAATAAATGAAAATCCTCCTCTCATTAGGTTATGTCAATAGCACAATTTCAGAGGGGAGTCACCTGTGGCCTCCTGGCCATGATCAGCATGACTCAATTCACCTACTAATGTAAACAGAGAGCACTTAGGTGGGCTTCCTTTATTAGACCTGTCGTGTGTAACTTGCATACATGTGACGCTACTTACTACACCGCATATGTGTATTATTATTCAGGGGCGTGTGGCTCGGGGATGGGGTCGGTTTACCTGCCACAACATCCTTGAAGAGTACCATTACAGTAAATACTCGTGCGCTCGGTGAGGATGCATCCTGCATTCCGGTCATGTCATGCATTCCTCGGCAATGTACAGAGGAGGAGGGGGGGGGGGGGTGAACGGCGACACAAAATGAAACGCATCACTTTCCTTTAAGCCCCTGCGCAGGGCATTCCTCGGCTTTCCCCGAGAAAGCCACCGGGAACGAGAGGAAGATGGGGGAGAGGAGGAGGAGGAGGAGGAGGGGGAGGAGGAGGAGGAAGGGGGTACGGCTGTATGCGTAAGTAAATTGGAGACACTTGTATCAGACATGGACTGCGCTTACCTGTGGTGGCTACATTTGCAGCATCAGACGAGTGGCTGGTTAGATCACTGGAGTAAGTGCACTCCAAGCCCAGTACCGCATAGATGACGAGTCCACGTAGCAATACATTCAATACCTTGTGGACGTAACTCATGGTGGAAAAGGGAGTTGAAAATCTAGTCATCCGTATCCGTGGGCCCGGGGAGTGGGGATTTAAAGCGGAGCGGGGGCAATCCAGACACACTCAAAAAATGTCAGGTTCAGACTGGAAAACACAGCAATAGCCAGTCAAGAAAAAATATATATAAATAAATAAATGATGAAGTCTCTTTCTTTCTCTCTTTTTTTTTTAAGCAGAAGTATAATAATGGTGGTGTCACAAGAAAAAGAGACACCTGGAAAATGCACCAACTCACACGCAGCCGACTAGTTTGCAAGCCTTCCGGCTAACAGCTAAGACAGCAGTCATTGCGGTCACAAAACCTTACAGGAGCGTGGAAAACACTAACCAAATAATAGTTCATCGTGGGTCAACGAGAAGCCAAACTACTTTGAGAGGAGACCCCCTTTCAAACAAAAAAAAAAAAAAAGAAAAACTCTTAACAGCCTCCAATGGGCTTACTGGCTGTGTCAGAGGGGTGACTGCTGCGAGCTACGACACGCCAGCCCCCCATGCCTGATTTTATCAATTTAAAATCAAATGTCGAATTAGCTAACACACGGAAAACGACCGTGTGGTGAATACAGGCAGCCAGGGAGCACAAGCACATGCAGCCTATCTGAAGGAATTCCCTGTCCAAAACAAAAACAGACGAAATAAAAATGGTAGTTTTCGGTTGTTGTTGGGTTTTTTTTTACCGTGGATATCCGTGAGCTGCAAATAATAGCAAGTACTGGTGTTAAATCCTTACGTAGGCCTGTGAGATGGAAGGAAATAGTCTCTGTACTTCCACGTACAGTATACAAACACCGGGGACGGCTTCAGCATAGTGAACTCGCAGCGTCTCATGGGTCCGCCTCTTCATACGAAAGTAGCAAATCCCATTGCGTCAAAAAATATATTCGCGTCTTCCTCCGTTTCCCGTAATCCCTCTCCGACCTATATCAGCCGCCTACTGTCTAACTGGAGTTTCTAAGTCATGTCTTCGTGGCTCCGTGTGACTCTGCGTCCTGCTGTCACACTAGCTGCTCGCCGGCTGATGCGGACCGGGGAGGGAGAGCCAAGCGGGGCGGAAGTCAGCATGCAAAACGGTTTGACACCAGGAGAGGAGGGGAGGCAGGGCTTTAGTGTGGCCCCGCGACAGCCCTGGAGGTATTTGTTTGGGTTTTTCAGAGAAAGTCTGCGGGGCTCGCGGGGCGGCGGGGCATCACTTCCATGCTACCCCGGGTTTTTCACGCAGTGGTGATGGGCTACACAGCCCCCTGCCGCCGCCGGGCTTTTGGCCGAGCTGAGAGGCTTGCAGGGGTTCCTGAACCGCGACCAAAGCAGAGGAATCCTCCTCAGAAACTTCTCGTTTGTTTCCCTGTCATGGTGACGCGGACGGAGGATGACACCCGCTTCATTGTTCCTCACTTCCCCACTCCGAGCCATGCAAGTTTTTCCTGCTGGCTGAGCGCTCCCATTGGCTGGAGTGTCCCAACATGGCAGAGCACGATTGGCTGGTTCGGACGGCACTATTTTTGTGTCTTTTGAAGATGCTCAGCGCGGGAAATAAAATGATGTTAAAGGATAATGCCGGTGTTTCCTTGATAAGCCACGTCCTGCACTTTGGAGCCATCTGCTGCCATTTATGTTTTGCCAGTAGAAGGGCAAAACTGGAAATTCTGCCCCCCCTTGAAAATGTCCCAATACCACTACTAATGATAATAATGATAATAAATGGTCCCACCCAACCCCATACTATTACTACTAAGAACTATCATTATTAACCACTATTTACACCACGACCAAGTTATTATTAAATTATTACAAAATGCAGGGATAAAAGTAGGAAATAAAAACACTCACATCAATCTATTTTTACTTTGATGTCTTTGTTATCTGAAGCAAATTCTAAGATATGTTTGACAAATGTGGAATTTGGGTGTATTTTGAAGAATATTTATTTTAATGAGTCATGTAAATGTAAAGAATCTAATTGGGCCCAACACATGGAATGCATTACAGAGTTATTGACTGAGGTATAGAGATCTTTGATATTGGCCCCCCAAACAAGGAAGCAGTTTGACCAAAACAAAAAACTTAACCCAAGGGCCACTGAGTTAAGATTTTTTTGTCAAACTACTCTTTCCGTAGTCAAGAATGAACTTCCACGCTTATCCATGACCATGATTTTCTTTAAAGCCAGGGTTTCCCATAGTGGGTGGATGGGGAACGTCAGGGCTTTCCCATGGAGGCCATTTGCTTCGTTGTGCTAAACCAACACATTTCCATGTCATGGCCCCAACAAATACACATTTGACCAGAGGATGGTTAAGATTTTTTCAAAGGAACATTCATTTCAGGGGATAGTTGTTGGATATAAAGTGGTACAGATGAAATCTTAAGTTGCTTCATGCAGCCGCAATAAAAGATGCAAGCTAACGGAGACATTCTGACATACTGTCAAATCCTCCCATGAATATAATAGTTAAATGATTAACATTCAGGTCTGCAAGTTGGTTCATGTGCTTCTTTAAAATAAACATTCAGCTGTTCCATTTGTATGAAATGTGTTAAGCCATGGTTAGATCAGTCAAAATAGAAGCATGAAAATGTTTTCACTACAAAAACCCTGCATTGATTAAAACAGCACATCTGTTCCAAGAGATGGGTCAGGAACAAACAAGGCTACATTGGTTGCAGTACAGAGTAGACCTTATTACAGACTCCAGCTTTAGGTGATGTTACATGTGGCTTATTGCATGCTCAGGTGCACTGGTCTGGGATTCCTCACTGAAATTACCTCCTCAGCTTTCTTACGCTTTTCCCAACATACTTTTGCTTTCCATCTGCTGTGGGTCGGCGGTGTCAGGAAGCCTACTGTCCTGCGCTTGTTCGGCTTCTGTTGCATACTGAGCCACTTGCTTCTGAGAAAGCACTATTAAAATAAATGAACTTGAACTTTACATATTTAAGGTTACACTGGAGGTCGAGCATTTTCACATAGTGTTGCTTATATGTGATTCTTAGGATTTTATCTTAATCTTTTCCTGATACCTTAAAAAAAAAAATCTTTTGATCAGGTATATCTTTAAAAAGACAAAACTAATTTGTTATAACAGTATTTCATATGCATTTAAATGCAAGACAGGAAAAAAAATGTATGTAATTGTAATCTGTATAATAAACACAGCTGGGAAAGGGACATTACACAGGGCTGTCTCTTTGTACTGTTCAATTTAATGTGGTTGAAAATCTAACGTGATAGTTGTTTTCATTTTATATCATCAGTAATAAGAGCATGAAGCAAAAACATAAACCGACGTACTGCTGTCCAAACATAAGTTCATTGCACTTGATACAGCTTTCAACGAGAAATCCTTCAGCGGTGGTGTTGACTGACAGAAGGCACATCGCCCAGCAATGCAACACATCAGCCACCAGGAGGGACCTCTGCATGAGTGACCTAGACAGCAGGTAATAGTTGTCTCTGGAGGAACAGGCTCCTGGGGACCAAAGGAGGTGCATGATAAAAGCCGTGGGAGTCCTAGTGAACAGGTGGCAGATGTAGCAGGAACCGGGAGAGACGAAAGAGAAGAACGAGCATAATTCGATACGAGCCCACAGAGGGGGCAGCAGGGAGGAAGGCAGCCAACAACGAGGGAGGGATAGAGCAGATGCTACATGTAGGAGGAGGGCAGTGGGGGGTCGACGGCCAAATCCCTAAAACAGTACAGTACGCCCTGTCCAAATATTTACCCAGTCACACAAACTGAGAGAAATATTCAATTAAGGAGCAGGAAAGATCAGGCAGCAGCGTACTGGGGCAAGAGCTGTCAAACAGTAAAGTTTTAAATAATAACCCGGAGGACGCGATTCAACAAAACTTCATTTAATTAAAAAAAATAAATTGTTATTTGAGGTCGCAATAAACATTAAAATGTGTTGGATGAAAGGCATTGGCACTGACTTACAAAGAATACTGTTGATAATTAAGAAAAATATGATTTGATTGCATTTAAATCAAAGGTGACACACTGTATTTATTTATTTTTTAAACTGTACAAAATAGGTGACTATATTCAGAAATTAAATGCATAATTTAAAAATGAAATATAACTATAAAATGTTCATAATGAACTAAAATAAATACTGGCACTGGAGGTGCTAAAATGTCCCTTATGAGAGTGCAGTAATATGCAGTTTCCTCATAACTACAATAAATTTGTGTATACGCAGCAGCTTCTATTCATATGTTACATATGAATCCACTTTGGGTCTTTTGACTATTTCTCGCTGACGCACGCTAGTGCTTACAATCTCCTCATTCATCAGCAACAGCATTATCTAATAGTGTTATAACAAGCAGGAGCTACCGAACAGAATAAATTGCAAGAGCTAATTAACACTTCATTAGCCAAGCTTGGAAATGTTACTGTTGTTCTCTCTCTCACGCTGCTATCGCAGTACAATTACTGCTCCATGCAGCTCATCACCTAATGAGCTACTCAGCTGATCCAAGCACTGCTGTGCGTATCATCTTTCCTGCAGAGCATATGGCTTAAGGAGGTTAGTTTAACCTTACTGGTTTGTGGGCTATATTTACATACTGTATAATATCTAATAACATGATACAGGGTATTCACTATTTATGGTGCATACATGCTAAAGAGCAGTTTGGCTTTTTGCTTGAACCAGTGCAAGATGAAGTGTGTAATGCCTGCGTAGGTTTTCCTTCATTCAGCCTGGTGTTTCATGATGGATGACTAACAGTGTAGGTGTGGTTTTGGCATTGCAGAGTGGCATTTTTGGGGTGTCTCTTTATCCTCCAAGACTCACACACTGTAGTTTCCATGCCCCTCAGATGGCGGTGGCAAACAGAAAGATCTGGATGAGCGGCATTACCTTCAGAGTTGAAAGGTCAGCGAGGACAGCCTGCAGTGTGTATTTCAAACAAAACACAAATAAGATTCGTCATCTAAATTCACATCCCTTCTGACCAAAGAAATCGTACCTTAGCCCACTAAGCTCATGAGAAGGGTTATAAAGCACAACCTCCCCCTTCTCAAGAGACATATTTCAAGATTTAAAAAAAGAACCACACAGAGCGACATGCATATTGATGATGCAGGATCCTTGGGAAGCGACAATCCTTGCTTAAGAGTACACCGCTCCCCACTCTGTCCTTTTGGGATCGGTGGCAGATTAAATTTAGGGACCATATCATGTTTAGAGGGAGGGTTTAATATTTCAACGCTGGACCTGAGGTTCTAAATATAAGATAAGGAGCAGTATGTTATGATATCTTCTCTCTGCTGGGGCAGGTGTTAAATGAGCAAGCAAATAGTGCCGGCCAGCATCTTAGAGCAGCAGACCAGCCACTCATCCCAATGCAATGCATCATATCATAGTTTAACCCCTTCACCCACCCTCGGGGGGTGTCGGGTCATTGTATGGTTTACTCTTGGGAATAGTGGGATCACAGTATGGGGGCGGTATACAGTGCAGGCATGCACCAGAATTGCATTATTGGTAACTGTAATAATGCAACATGAGTGACAGTGCAGAAGCTAACAGTGGATGCACTCATTTAGCTATTTAGCTATTAGTTGTGTGTTGCTGAAAGAGGACATCTGTTCTTTGTGACATAGCAAGTTTGTTCCTTTCCAGTTAAGATGGTGATGGGATATGGCGGCAGAGGACTTGGGGAGTGTTGGTACACAGGGCGGGGTAAAAGGTTGAGGGTTCTTAAGTGTCCAGCCAGCCATTTTTTCAGACATGTGCATGCAGAAGACTGGGTTACTGGTACTGGGTGGTCATCAACGGCTATTTACAGCCTTCCAGGAGTATGTGGGGGGACAGGGAGAGGACTGGAGTTTCAAACACACACATACAAGTCTAATGTGAGACGTACATACCTCAGCTGAAGCCAGTGACGTCACTTCCATCAGGTTCTCGGCGCGGAAGGCAAACACAGCAGCTGCTAGGACTGGATGAGGTGTGCGTTTGTGTGTAGGGGGGTATTCAGAGAGCAACGAACATGGAGACGTGACAGAAGAGAAGCGGAGGATTGCATTTGGGGAAAGAAGAGAGAAAAGGGTGGTAAGTCAGAGACAGATAACGGAATGGAGTGAGAAAATGAGGCTGTTATATTATAATAGCTGTCGGAAAAATATTACGGCTGTTCCTGCAGAGTTTGGAGCTGAGTATGAGCGTAACAGCTCTTACCTGCAACTACCTCCAGGGAATCGTATCCCAGGATTCGGTCCCAGAGAAGAAGCAGCTGGTCAGTAGACAGATAGCCAGAAAAGGCCCGCACCATCCACTTAAAGGCGATACGCAACCTGGAAACAAAACCATCACATCTGTTTGCATAGTCGACACATTCAAGAGGACTTCCAGAGCTTGAGATCTACAGTGAGAAAAAAGAATACTCTGAGAAATCTAATGAAACACAAACTTCTTTCATTCGTTCCCCATTGTCATTTTTTTAAATGTACTACATATGGTGATGTAATAGTTTGTGAAACAGCTGCATTCTGCTCATAAGGGCTTTTATTTAAGGCTCCATGAATGTTTTTTAAAAAAATGTGATTGCAGTAATTTACCACAAGATGGCAGTAGCTCCTAACTATGGGACTGCAACAAGACTGCAAAGCTACAAGAATAAAATGTGTCTTGTGCAGGCTGTATGTGACTCCTACACCATATAAACAACCTAAAAATAGAATTATGATTTAGTCGTAATGACCCAGATAGGAACATAAGGAAATATTGTATAATAGACAGGAAAAAAAGAGAAAAGGAATCTTATAAGGCCACTTAGCAAACGTGGTGCTGTGAAAAAGACCACGGTGCATATATGATTTCTATGGACCTGACAAGGTAGAAATACCGTGACCAAGATGAGCATACTGAACTTTCTTCATGAAGTCTCTTAGACATATGCAGGAAGAACAAGTCATTCAGGATAGCAAGTTTCCATGGTAATGAAAATAGCATTATTTGATTGATTGATTTTATTTATTTTGGGCAAGTGAACCTTTTTATACAATGAAACATAAATAGCATCTTTTTTTATTGTGACTTTAGTTAGTTTCACCAATAACCTGTGGACTGTTTTTCAGTGTTCTGAACAGGTTCTTTTTGTTTGCATTTAACTTTAGGATGTACCATTGTCACACTGGAATTCTTTGCTCTTCTGGTTCTCAGTCACTTTTATCATTGTGATGAGTAGATGAATGGTAAATGTCTGTGCCATCATTCTTCACCATAGTGTTGGTGCTACACCTTACTGGTGAGGCACACAGGACCACAAAGACAGGATGAAGCAGTGTGCGGGCTACTCACGGCTGCGCCCCAATCTGTCGAAGGTGGTAGAAGAGCTGAGGCAGGTGGGTCTGGAGCAGCCGCTCAAACTGCAGGCACAAAGACACTATACCCTGCAGGAGCACGTGTGCACACGTTAAGTACATGCATGATGGTAGACATAAACACACAAACAGAATGTTTTGATCTTGACACTTCAGTCAAATACAAAAAATCAGTGAGCTCACCGATGGAGAGGAGGAAATGGAGTGTAATCTGAAGAAGTAGCGGATGTACATTTCCCTGAATACACTGTACAGCTTGGAAGGCTCGTTGTACAAGAAACACAAAGGTGCCACTGTTGGACAAACGCAAACACGCACATCCACACACAAACACACACGCTCCATGTTATATCTTGCTCCCGCGGTATTCCTCCTGCAAGTTTAGTGTGAGAACTGGTGCAACCCGTGTCAACGGGTGCAAAACATACTCACCATACATTGAAAACCCATGAAAAGGGATTACACCTGTTTAAATCAGATTTTTCAGTTAATACACATAAACAATTTTTGTATTATCATTGTAGATAAGTAACATATATTTTTATCTTCAGACAAAACTTTCACAAAATACTATATGTGAGTAAGTAAGAAAATGTCTAAAACTGTATTTTTGTTGTTTATTTCTTATTATATAAAATAATATTTTAAAGTCAAGTTGCAGGCTCACCGTTGGGAGGATAAACAACAGCAGACTCTTCATCTCCTGCCTTCCCTGTTAGACAGACACACAGACCTCAGTAAGAGACCAGCAGCACCACGTGTGTGTCCTCATTACTACTGTCATGTACACGCACAGGTATCTGTGTGCAGACACGTTGCACAAGGTCATCTGAGTGAACTGGCCCTCCTGTGAGTTCATGTGATGTGTGTGTGTGTGTCCCTTGGTGAAGGGCCCATCATCTCACCCTGGATGTAGGATTTGGGAGGAGTGGCACTGTTGTATTTGAAGTGGTCCAGGACAGCGGTGTCCCGAGAGAAACACAGTAACACCTGGGAACACACAGGTTTGGTATTAAACATGCTCACGCACACACACATTTATTTATAACATTGTAAGGACCTTTAACCTAAAACAGTGCTGTCCTCCTATTTCACTCTCTATCTCTCACACACACACACACACACACACACATATGTATGGATTACATACACAATATTTAATATTATCCTTGGCTGACGACAGGGATAAGGCAGACAGTAGTTAATACACTTTTATTTGTCCAGGAGCCAGGGATGGCCTTGAGCGGTATTGCTTTCTCTTTTGTAAGAATTCTATTAAAGCAGCACACCTGGAGCCAGCGTTTCAGGACGTACTGAAGCAGACAGTAAGAGAGCCTCGAGAGGCTGCTTGTTTCACAAAATTACAGTATAAGTGGGAGCATTTTCCATTACAGTCCCATTTCTGTGTCTTTTTGAGAACCAATTTCATTTCCACTGGCCACTTAAGATGAATTACCATTGGGGGGGGTGACACCGGCAGACATTCATACCAGCTGCTTAGTAGGAGACTACGAAAAATGATGGCAAATGAGGACTATAGTTGCCTCCTGTCTGACCTTTAAATGTACTTGCTGGGTACAAAAACAGGGTGGTCTACTGTCGTAGTTGAAATGTTTGTGATAGATTGTATACTGGGAGACATTCCTTTAGGATGGAGTATAATAAATGCTCAGCTTTCAAATCACAAGAAAGTGGGTGCAAATAGGCTATTGTCCTTTGATGTCACTATATGTTTTATCTACTTATTGTACTCTGAAAGACATTTTTTTAAGGCATTTTATTCAGTATAAAAAGTTTTGTAGAGGTACCTAATCAGGTAGAGACATATTCATCATCTATTTCCTACATTGAAAGGTATTTTAATAAACCATAAAGGAAAACATCATAAACAGCCACAATGTGGGAAATTGCACTTCCTAAGTGTTCTTAAGAACTTCCTATATTTTCCTCTTGCATAACTTCTTAAGATCAAGAACACCTGTGTGAATCCACGCTTACCCCACAATGAGTGGATTCTTTCACTGCCTAGTGAGTTTACCAATATTGACAGTGATACTGGAACTTTGTTCTTGCTACACCTGTGTACTCATTGGTTAGCCACCAAGGAGAATGACATGTTAAAAGCTGCTGAATAAACCGGTTGCCGAGTATAAATGCTCGTTTATCAGCTGCGCACCAAAAGGCAAACAGAGCAGTGACTACCAAAGAAGCTAAAAATAACAGGTTGTATCCTTGTCTGGGCTGAATATGTAACTGTAGGTGAAGAGGAACGCTGTCATACAGTAACTGCCCTTACATGACATTGAAATGACGCTTAAATATTTGGAGCAGTCAAGTAATTCATGGGTGATGTTTAATGTCTTCATTTTGAACAGTCAGTGATTTTAAAAGTTATTACCCTTATAAAAAACCTAACAGCTAGTGAAAATCATTTGAGAGTCAAGGTTACACCCTTTGTGTATTTAAAGGCTCTGGAATCATTTTCAGCTTCTTGCTGTAAGCAATTATATCCTACATAATTTCTGCCAAAGTTTTAGTGATTTAACATGAGAGATTTCTGTATTTGTGTCCTGTCTGTGCTCTCCTCACTGGCCTGACGTGGTCTCCGTTGGGAAAAGGTGATGTCATATGTTTCCGAGCACCTATTAGGATTCAGAAACATTTTAATTGAAATGTGATGACAGTTTTGGGGTGGTGTGCCTATGATGAAAGGCCACGGTCAATAAACTCTGATCACACCACACCCACAGAGTCAAGATGAAATAGATTACATGACATTGTGAGTTTAAGTCTTAATAAATAATAACTACGGGTGTCTTTTTTCCACAAAACATTACCAATGATTGTGACTTATTTAGGATATATTGCTGTTCTAGAGAAATATTAAATAATTTAAAAAAGGTTTTCAGGGGCTTTAAGCAAGAGCACTGGTACGGTAAGTATTGAGAGCTGAACTGTGAGAGAGTAGACCCTACCTGATAGAGGAAATCTTCAAACACAAAGTAGTAGTCGTCATTACTGGCGGTGAGCTTCACATCCTGGTGGGACACGCATTTGGAATTCAATTGTATCTCAAATGTCACAAATAATTTCTAGTATAAGAAGAGAAAAATATTTTTAAAACAGAAGTACTGTAAATGTATATACAGGGATTGTGTGAACCTTACAAGAAAACACACCAGAAAATGTTTCCAGAAGACAACTTTGGTATCAATGTTTAGGTTCTGCAGGATAAATGTATTGGTGATGGGACTCCATGAATTCAACAGAAATGTCACTATTTGTTTTTAATTTACTGTAACATCTTGGCTATGCAGCTTCATAAACATGAACAGTGACAGCGTAAAGGAGTGTACCTTATAGATAAGGTTGTCCACCAGCAGGTCATGTTGTATGACTCCAGCCGTTAGCTGTTCGTAGTGCATCACATCCTAAAACAGCAGAGATCCAACATGCTTTATGTGAGCAATAACTTGCATACAAATCAGATCCTGATCCCAGTATGTGTGGTACTGTCAATACATTTAATTGTTGACACAATGACGTTGGTGTTAATCCTATAATGCAATTTTATGGACAAAAATGTTCCAGTTCTCTGATAAATATGGTAAGCAAAAGATCACCCTCTTTACAGATACTGCTGAATCAACTTTATGTATTCTGACGCCGATGACAGCAGGATTAAACCAAGCTTAACGGATGGGTATCGTGTTTCCGACCACATGGTTAAACTCAAACGTGTCTCCGGTTTGAGACAGGTTATCATAAATGAACAAAAGAACAGGCAACAGTGTGGACGGAGTGATAACAATGTTCCCTCTGACAGTTGTGAAGCACCTTGGCAACGATCAGCGCTGAGAATGTGAGAACAGAAACAGAGAAACAGGAGACGGCCATTTTGACAGCTGAGGTAGAACACTGAAACCATTGCAGTAATATGGACAGCATCAGTGGAAGAGACTTAAAACAAGTTCTGATAAAATACTTACAACTGATTATACAGACGTATATGTGTGTGTGTGTGTGTCTTAAAAATTAGGGTCATGGCAGTTCACTAGTACTATTTATAAAGACTAAAATTATCTAAAATAAGGCAAGATGGCAGAAACACCACCCAAACAAAAACATTCTTTCTTCAGAGAACACTTGTGTTGGATGAACCTTACGTTAGGTCTTTTGGTGTTTGTAAAACAATAGTCTTAAGCAATGAACAACATGCAGGTTATGTAATTTTGCTCTACTCATATTCACAATGCACCTACTGTCCTCGTAGCCAACTCTGACTGTTCAATGTGTTTGCCCTTGTGCCAGCCAGAGCCGTGCTGACACTCTCCAGACCTCAGTCAGGTCCCTGTGACTCTCCCTCAAAAATCAATCTTCCCATCGCAAGCATTGTTTTATCGACTTGGCTTCAACAGGAGACTCTGGACTCCAGCGTTTACACAGCCCTTTGCCACACAGGCAGGCAGCTGCTCTGTTTGGGCTAACTGTGCTAAATCGCCAGCATTTGATTATCTTAGCATTTGTACACATGGAACAAGCCACAGTGAGCTAAGATAAACAGGACAGGGGCTAATACACAGATTATGCAGAAGTTGTAGATCAGTTGGTGTCCCATATGTTGGGTTTTTACTGTGCCGTGTAAATCCCAAGATATAAAATGAACAGTGCAATTCAAATTCTCCACAGAAACAAATACACAACATGCCCAAAAAGACCCGACCATTAACAGCGAAAATTACTGCAGTTGAAAACTGTAGTAACTGTAAACATGCAGTCTGGGAATCACTGCAGTTGTGTGTGCACGGCTGCTTTATAACAAACACTGACAGCCGCCATCAGCTGTGGCTTTGTGTGTATGTGCATAAAGGACCTGTGGCTGGTTAGTAGAGTTAAGGATGAGGGCCCACAGGTCTGCCCGGAGCCCGGTGGGACAGCCCTGCCTGCTGTACTGCTGCGCTGCTGCACTGTCCTGCTCCACAACCACTAGACCAAAAAGAAACAAAACATTAGACACAAAAGAGGACAATAGAAGGGGGGTGCATGAGACAGAAAGACATATTAAGAATATGAAGCAGGAGCCAGGAGACGATTAGCTTAGCATAGCATAATGACTGGAAGCTGGGGGGAAAAGCTAGCCTGGCTCTGTCCAAAAGTAAAAAACATTCACCAGACTATTTCTTGGCCGGAAGCAGTTACTTTCTGGAGTCAGCGTTAAGCTAGGCTAACCGTCTCCTGGCTGTAACTTCACATTTAGCTGATATATATGAAATTGGTATCAATCTTACAGAGCATTTTAAAATGTTGCATTATCTCATAATTGTCACTTTCTGTACCACTTTCTAGTACAGGTTACATAGCATTCCTTTGAAGGCAAACAATAAAGCTAAAAACAAAAGATTGGAGGAACACAGAATGCATAAAATCCAGAAATTTGAATTGCCAACTGAAAATGAACCTGACCAACAAGAATCAACAGAAAGCCTCATGATTTGCTGGCAGAATAACATAATATGTACAAACAGGCGAGTCATCCAAAATGGTACAGAGCCAACTGAATCAGCTGGGAAAGTGAACACCTGCGTGTCTTGAATGACTGCATGACAACAAGCAGCCAGTTCAACTCTAAAACTGTTAAGAGGTTTGTTTTCTCTAAGAAAACTTTGAAAGCATGGCCTCCATTAGGACAGAAGTTAAACGTCTTTCAATGGGGACTACAAAACCAAAATAAATGCGTCAATTAAAAATGATGACACTGGTCAAAGAATGGGCAAACCATAGCATAACATCTGCGTGTTTGGGTTTCATGGCCTTGCTCAAACATACACACAGGTTCAAAATTTTATTCTATCCCTCTGAAAATGTATAAACATAAAACAATTAAAAGACAGACATTCCCATAATGGTGATTATTACATAACTTTCCAAAAAACACTCAGGCAAATGCTGGAAACAATCTCTCCCACATCTCCTTTCTACCCTAAATCTCTGTTGTGACAGTAGCCAAAAGCGCGCACACCCCTTGACTTAAGGTGCTGGCCAGTCATAACATAAACGAACACACTCTTCTGCTCTTAAATTTCCTATTTGAGTGCACTTAACACTTGGCCTGAAATATAACACGCAGCTCGGCAGCCAACACACAGCCAACCGAGGGTAAAATAGTGGACCAGGGCCTTGTGGCTGTGTATATAAAATACAGCTTGTGTTTTAAAGACTCTTGTCGATTGATGTCTGATTGGTGTCCATAATAAGGTTGGTGTTTACACTGGGTTCATTGCAGAGCAATGAGATAAGAGTTAAGTGTCTCTCATGCCGATTAAGGCACCTGAGAGAGCAAAGAGGAGGATTCACTAATGGTAGGAGCCGACATTAGGAATTTTCTGTGCATATGTGTTGGTCAGTGATAGAGTCAAACAGACATTTCTAAATACACTCCATATATACCATCTTTTACTTTTTATAGCAGTGCCTATAATAAGTATTCACCCCTCTCTTTCAGGCCTTATTCTTCAAAAAATGATTCACAGTGGATATAATTAGATTTTTATCTCCAGAAAAAAAAGACTCTTTATTGTAAAAATAAAACCAGATCTCTAATGGTCTAAATTAAGTACAAATATAAAACAGAAAACTACATAACACGAGAAAGACCGACATGGTTCCTCTACTTAATATCCAGTTAAAATAAGTAAACGCTGACTAAATCAGTACTAACAATGATCATGATATTGACAATGATAAAGTAATGATACTCCTGGCATCCTCTGGTTGGTGCTTTTGGTTCTGAGTTGCATCGGGTGCTTGGAGCCCAGTATTACTGCTAGTATTTATACTTCATTTCGATCTATTTGTAAAGAAAATGTCCCACATTTACGCATCTAAATCTAACAGAAGACTATTTACAGAAAGAAATTTAACATAAAACCATTTAAAACAAAGAATCAACACTAACCTTTTTTCCCGATTTGAACATAATCGTTTTCAAACAAGTCTGCACAGAGATAAGAAAGACAGAACAAAACAGATGCGTCAATAATAGTCTGGTATTGGCTCACTAATGTTATCACTTTGATTTACAAACACAGAGATGGTGTATTCAGTTCTATTTAAAGCCTAAACACCGGACTGTAACAATGTCAATATCTGGACTTAACAGAGATATTGTTGGAGAAAACCCAGACGGCCATGCGGCACAGGAGAAGAACACGGGCTGATATGAGGTCAGAGTGGTATACATACCATTGAACCCCAGTGCCCATTACATAAACACATTTATATCTGTATTCATTACTGCTAGAATAATAAATGTTTTTAGGTCTGATATATAAAAAGGTGCTGAATGGACTTCTCACAGCTCTTTACTACCAATTATCCGTAATATGCTATAAATTTGACAGGATAAAAAGTCCTTAAAAGGTTAAAAACTGTAAAAAGCCATTTGAGCTGCCCAATGTCCAAACCAGTATCACAATGGAAAAATATTCAGCTATGACACAGTTCCCTGCATGGTACGTGTCATGGTGACATGATACAGAACCACTGAAGTAGCTGGCTTATTAAAGGAATAGTTTAACATTTTAGGATATATGTTCATTCTCTTTCTTGTCGAGCGTTACAAGAGATAATCAATACCACTCTCATGTCTGTCCACTAAATATGAAGCTGGTTATCGTAGCTTGGCACAAAGACTGGAGTCTCTGATGGTTGCCTGGCAACCTCACAGTGATGAAAAGACTCCTGGAAGTTGCTGCTCCCGGTGAACGTTACCCCACGTAAAACCACAAGCACACTTAAGTTTTTGTATGGATCAAACAAACACGATACAACGTTAATTAGTTTAATTAATTAGTGAGCTTCAGAGGTGCTGGTAGGTTGATTTTGTTACCTTTGGTCAGGACCGGACTAGCTGGTTCCATCTGTTACTGTACAGCCACGAGAGTCGTATCAATATTCTGATCTAACTCCCGAAACAAAAAGAGCATATTTCCCAAAATGTTGACCTATTCCTTTAACTACGATGGCGCATGAAGCAGCGTATTTTCACTTTTTGTGAATACCTGGATGGATGTGTGCATGGTCATCAATCCCCAACTGCCCAGTGGTCAGGTTCAGCTCTGAGTAGGCTTGTCTCTGAGAGTCAAAAAAACACATGCGCAGATTTCAAATCCATTGTGCATTTCCTGGGGCAGCATAATAGAATATACTATTACATGCGTTGAACTCAAAAGTTCCCTAATGGACAAAATACCTGGAAATAGAAACACACGTGAGCAATCACAATGAACCAGACATCCACACGGGTCCCTACCAGCTGTGGGATGTCCCTGACATTTAGGGGAACCTGGATGAGACCCCAGTGGCTCCTGGCATCAACGTTCTCGCTGCTGTCATGATTCGGGTTCCGCAAGCTGATTAACACCTGTGTAGAAAGCAATGATATAGTATAATGGAATACATTTTTCTTACTTAAAGTTCCAGCTCTTCTTTAACTCAAATAAACTGCACTGAATACTCTGAGCCGCATGAAAAGTGCTTACCTCCAGAAAGTCTTTAGGGGCGTACACAGGCCTAAAGCGACTTAAATCTGTAGAGACACAAAGACGATAATGTATCTCTCTAATACATTAGTTGACAGTAACACTTACAAAGGACACTTAGGAAGCTTCCAGCTGCTACATGAAAACAGTGTTTTCAGAACAGGTGTAAAATCTATACTATACAAAGGAATCCAACCATACAGTCCATTTAATCAATTTGAACTGGAATATACTTTGTCTGTGACACTTGTACAGTCTTGTCTACAAAAGTCAAAAGAATAGTACAGGACCGCTTTGCTTTAAGTGGGACTTCCATCCACTGTCTTCGTAACGCTGCAGTAAATTCAAGTGCCATGTCATCCTCAGAACGAGGGCACATTAAGGTTTGGACAGAAGGAGCGGTGCTGCTCGTTATCGCTGCTCCGTTCAAGGAGTCTGGACAATTTCTATATTCACAGTCCAAAGTGTTTACAGCCGAGGGACGGCACATCCTAAATGTTATTATACGCCACTGAGCTGCGATGGCATTGTTAGGACTCAAGGTTACCATGTTCTTTGTAAATGTACTGGCTTGGTTCATTGAGAGCCAAGAGTAATAAGATACTGTTTAATCTGAAAAAATAAAATATCAATATACTGCATGCATTGCTCTTAAAAAATAGATTTAACAACAACAATTAAAATTCTCCACTGGAGCAGTTCAGTGGCTAATAATCAGCACTGTGGTTCTAGGCGACTCAAGATGTCAATGTGTTCATGTACTGTTAGCTGTTATTCTCGCCCAAAGGCTGTGATTTACCCTGATATAAGCAAACATCTGTACAGATAGAAAATCAGAATCAACATCTGGAAACTACACTAAATACTTTTCAGATGCTGCAGTCGAGCACTGGTTAAAAAGCAAACAGCGAAGTGGTAGATCTGGTTCAGAGATGCGTTAAGCTGATGTAAAATACGCCAGTGTATGACCAATGCACCAGCGCACAGACACATCAACACTAATCTTTCATAAAAGGCAGATTGCTCAGGGCCAAACCCCTGGGTAATGTCTTGAGACCTAGTTCATCTGTGCCAATCTCGTTCCATTTGTTGGTGAGCTCCTTCTGCTCCACTGCGGGCCTCTGTGAAGTGGAGGCGAAAAGAGAGAATTTCAACAAACAAATGCCATACAGCCAAAACAGAACCAATCTTGTTATTGTCACATCTGAAATTAGGTTCTTTGGTCATGAATACAATTATGTGTGCACAGAACCAAACAATAAAACTGATAAACAAATTCCAAACAGCACTGCTTATTATCACTCTCTTATTGCTAACTCTTTCTAAACAGGGCTTAACTAGCTCTTGGCTGTTGTCAAACTTAGCTACAGTTAAGCCACAACTCAGAGCTCAGTCAGCTTGGGGTTAATATGATGATAATAATAATAATAATAATAATAATAAGATATTGCCAGAGAACCTGAATTAAGAGCTGTTGTAATTATGCTATGTTCGCTGTGATTGACAATATTTTAGCTACCATGCGAGCCAGAGGCACTTGAAGCTCTGTACTCATGCTGTTCAGGCTTTTGAGGACACGCTTCTCCCAGCTGGCCTGTGTAAGAGAGCACACACACATTTGGCTTCAGATACCATGTTACAAATACCTAGGCAATAAAAAAACCAGGGATACGTCTTTGAATTTGTCAGAGACGTGGAAGAAGAATGAGTGAGGAGTGACGGAGACAAGAGGAGACAGACTGACCTGTGCCTTGCGCATGTAGGCCAGCGGCTCTTTGAGATGCTCTAGAGGAGCCGTGGGATGGCTCGGGGGCAGCTGGCTTGAATAAGCAAATACAAGAGCGGGGACGAGGAGAGTTACAGTACAATAGGAGATGGGTTGATCAAGTACAGTAAATACATAAAAATGCCTCTGTGTTTTTACCAAAAGAGGGACAGTTTTGAGGGACTGAAGCCACTATGTACACAAAAAACACATTTTTCAGAAGGAACTGCGTTAAAGTGCTGGACAGAAGCAAGCTTTCAAACAAAAGGCAATAAAATGTGAAGATCTCTCTTAAAAACAGGCAGTCGGTCACTGTTAGTGCCCAGAACACAGAGCTCAGATGAGTCAGAGCGCATCTTTTCCCCACTAAGCATGCTCAGGGCATACTGAATGAGTCAGGGTCTCAGTGCGTTAAACAACGTTCAGCCTAATATAAACAGCTATAAGAGCGGGCGCATAGGGCTGACTAATGGCCAAGGAGGCATTAATCAATGTTATATGTCATCCTTTAAAAGCAAAGCATTAAGCGTCCTATGTTTCAGTCTGAGCCTCAAGAGAGCAAGGAGGTTATGCTACACTCAAAGGTAAGAGAGTACAGTTGAGGAACACTATTCAAAGCTGTTTATTGAAGTTCAAAGAGTTAAGTTACTTGATTCTAATAATGATTACTGACGAGAACTAAAAGGGAACATAAATCTGTGTTCAAAGTTGTAACAATCTCTTGCTAGCCTCAATTCCAGTGTTTTCTGTCAACATATGAAGCCAATAACACTCACAGGGGAAGGAGACAAAAACAAGACATAATGTCAGCAGGACGCTGAATCGCTGCAGAGGCAGAGCAACAAGCTGCGCCTGTATGGAGGACTGAAAGTGCCAAAATGAAATAAATAAATACACCATTAAATAATTACTTAAATGTGTCATTAAATAATTAAAATACCAATTATTTCAATATTTACATTTACATTTCATAATTTACATTTACATTTCACGATTTACATTTACATTTCATGATTTACATTCACATTTCATGGTCCTGTGTTGCAGTGCTTCATGAATTGTCAAACTGTCAAACTCGCCCATCAAAGTTGGTAGGCGGATCCTGACACCTGATTGGTTACCCTGCGCATCAAGTCAAGACAAATCAATTCCAGATAATGGATTGATGCAGAGCTACTTCCAATACACTGGGTGGCGCTCTTCGCCTCTAATGTTGGTTTAGATAACTATTAAACTAAACTTTACCGCCAAGTCGAACCTGCTAACCCCTAACGTTGAGAACGCCAGGACAAAATGGCTAAAAGTTGCCCGGAGCTGCTGCGAGAAGCAGCTAATTTAATAGAAGAAGCTCTGAGCAAAACTCCTCCAGCTCTGGTGGCTCAGTCGCAGCAGAACCCTGCCGCTTCAGCGTCAGCTAGTAGTGGCACTTCCCGGTGAGGCTGCCAGGCAACTGTTGCTGTTATCGACGAGGATGGACAGCTCACGTTAGATGTTTCGGAGATAAAGCCAGAGAGGCCAGATTGAGGTGGTTTGGACATGTTCAGAGGAGAGACTGTGAGTATATTGATAGAAGGATGCTGAGGTTGGAGCTGCCAGGCAGGAGGTCTAGAGGAAGACCAAAAAGGAGATTTATGGATGTAGTGAGAGAGGACATGAAGTTAATTGGTGTGAGTGAAGAGGATGCAGAGGACAGGGTTAGATGGAGGCGCATGATTCGCTGTGGCGACCCCTGAAAGGGAACAGCCGAAAGGAAAGAGACTTCAGACCAAAGCAATAGATCAGACTAGATTAGCGTTAGCCCCACCCACTGACTTTGATGGGTGAGTTTGACAGTTTGACAATTCATGAAGCACTGCAACACAGGACCATGAAATGTAAAGGTAAATCGTGAAATGTAAATTTAAATCATGAAATGTAAATGTAAATATTGAAATAATTAATATATTTCAATTATTTAATGACACATTTAAGTAATTATTTAATGGTGTATTTATTTATTTAATTCTGGCACTTTCAGTCCTCCATAAACCTGTGCTGCAATCCCGCTGTTTACAACACACACTGTACATTTCTCTGCATGTCTCAGACAACAATGTGAAGTACAAATACTTGCACAAAAAGTGGCGCAAGGCAACTTTGCATCCAAATGATCTATAATACGGAACACTCAACACACTGCACACAAACTGCACGTTTACCAAGTGTGTGATACTTTCATAAGCTTTATCCTAATTCTCACGCATAGCCCGTCCTCTCTCCTATATTATAGACCTAGATTACAGTAGGCCTTAGGCACAGATATATTAAATCTAACTATTATAATAAATATGAATAAACTGAATTCTAATAGATGAATGGAGTTTCTGGGATGTATTTATCCATAAAGGACTTTGTAAAGCTCCGTCTACCACCCGGAGGGCCTGATAGCTCTTGATATGAGTGTATATAAATGTATGTGTGTGCATTCGCTTTTCAATATACTTGTTACCTATTTTTCTTTACAACAAAGTATAATAAAAGGACCAAGAGAGGAAAAGTATTTAGTGTTGATGAGAGGGCAGAGTACTCTGTGCTGCGGAATAGGTGACAGCTTTTGACACATCTGATGTAAGCATGTGGTTTGTCTCCCATCGTCCCCTGATACGCACAGGGCAAAATCCTGACAGTGACAGTGTTGAAAGACCTATCTACATATTTTGACAGTCTACAGTAATTAAATATTGAGAATTTCTTGCATCATTTTTAATATTTACTAAGGTGATACGGCTCAGTTGCAAACCACAGGAATCAAACTGACTCTCAGCTCTGTTTGCTCTGTTTGCGTATGCCAGTGCTTCACACAATTACAACATTAGACTGAATGTAACTTACACATGCAGTTCTCTGAACACTGCATTCTGTAGCTTTCTTTCCCACCCTGTAAAACATTGAAATATCTCATCAGCACACAGAAAGAAACACGAGTAACGTTAGGTTAGTATTTTTGCTACATTAGGCAGTGAGCTGTGGCGGATACACAAGCTGGAAATGCGACATGAAGGTGCCCACCTGATGTTTTGAGGAAACTGCGTACGTCTTCTTTAAGGGACTCCAATTTTATCTCGGGTTGATGTAAACATTCCTAAAGAAAATTTGGAAAAGAATAAAATAAAGTTTAATGTTATGTAGTTTGTATGCTGTATTCTTACATTGAGATAAACTAGAGATTAGTTATAAATTGAACTGTTGACGACACTCTTGATACTGACAGCAACCTGCTCCGCATCGTTAGCCACATGCTAACTTACTCACTTTGGCTTGTCTCTCTATCTGGGAGTGTAAATGGCTTCCTTTCAGCCGCTGGACGATCTGAGCGATGGTCAGAGATAACTCCGTGCCGTCGTCCATCCTCCTTATCAAAGCTAGTTTAGTTTTGCTTCTGAAACGGCACCGTTTGATTCACTATACACTAGTAGTTAGCATCCGGTGACGCGGCAGCCGCCCCCTGCAGAGGTTACTTAGCAACTGAGGGCGGTCAGTGAGCGCTCGGGGGAAACAAGAACCCGACACGTTGGTTCCGAGCTGAAAGCGTATAAGAGCAACAGGAAAGGGTGATAAATGTAGATTTCTTAGTAAAAACGGCCCCTTATCAATAGTCTTTTATTTGCACACGTTGAGCATGATACTTACAAATAAGCATTAGTGATTTTTGAGTGATTTCACTGGTAAAAACTACACAGATTTGACATGTAGACGTAATGTCATATTCAAGTGCTAAATATCAGTGGTGGCATGTAGGCTAATAAGTAGCCTACATATACTCAAGTGCTGTACTTGAGCACAGTTTTGAGGTACTTTACTTGAGTATTACCATTTTATGTTACTTAACTCTTCTACAGGTAGGCTACTGCACTACATGTTTCAGAGGCAAATATTGTATTTTACTTCACTAGACTGCATTTATCTGACAGCTAAGTAACACAATTTGTATAGATGATAAAATATAATGCATTCTTATAGATTCAACTAATTATATAAAATAGTTAATATAGTTCAACATTAAAATATTGCTTACACATGAATGCATCCGTTATACCTTATAGGAGTGATTTTTATGGAGAATGAATAGTTTTGTTTCTTTGAGTACATTTTGCTGATGATACTTCTGTACTAACTCTGTGTAAGTGAGACTGTGAATGCAGGACTTTTACTTGTAATGGAGTATTTTCCCATTCTGGTAGGGTATTGCTACGTTTACTTTAGTAAAGACTCAGAATACTTCTCCCACCACTGATGAATTCACATATTGGCACATATGAAAAGTCACATGATACAGGTACATGTGGGTTTCCAACATTAGCGTCTATGAAGTTGACATGTGCATTTCTGTATGGGGCATAACTGGAAATGATCCCAATACTAATTTGTTATAGTTTGGAAGAGGTGAATTAGAGCACCAGTAGGCTATTTCTCTTTCCTTATTTCTCAACAAGGCAAAGGCAATTAAGGTGTTTCTGTTGTGAAAATTATCTGTCTATGTTATGTCATGAGTGTTTTCCTACTGATGTGACAGTGATGTGTGATAAGACAGCTTAAACTGAGTTCAATTGGGTTTGTTTTGTGATGTGCTCTTTTTCACAATAGGCCACTCATCTCTTATGTTTGATTAACCATGACTAATAACAACCTACAACAAGCCTTAAACATCGCCCACAGGATCTCTCACACGTAAAAGGGCTTTTTTAAGCAGTCCATCGATCAATAATAATAGTTTCTTGGCTCTTGCAGGGAAGTATAAGACAATATTCACTGCAGCTCAACACGTGACTGGTTCCAAAATATTGGAGTTGGCGTTGTCCAGGTACTCATGACAGCACATCTCTCCACACATCAGAACAATTACAGCACGAGTCAATGAGCATATTGCTGCTGACATGTTCACATGAAATGCCACAGTAGGCAATATCATGCTTTGAAATGTGCCAGGGAAGCATGGACATAGATAACCTGCAGTAGCTGCAGTGCAGAATCACTGCTGCCTAATTCAAATCAATTTAATTCCTGTTGTGCACCTTGACTGTTTGGCTTCAACATTTCCTCTCGTGTAAGTGACCCGGGAAATTAGAAATATTCGAGGTATTAATAAAGAATCAAGAATATTCAACGCAGACGGCATATCCTGTAACGCCGCGAAGCATCTCTATTACTGCAATGATTTACGACTGGGTGTTTTATATATGAATAAAAAAAGGGAGATGCTGACTTGCACAGACTAAAGGCGGGCTGAGCACTCAAGAATGCGACCCGTCCACATGTTGTCAGTAGCTGGAAATGCTGAGCAGTAGTGCAGCGCAGCGCACCAGACTGGGAGCGCACGGAAACTTGTAGAGAATACTGTTATTATTATCGTCGTTTCTTATTTCTTCTTTTTTTTTTAAATCGGCTGAGAGGAAAAACACAATTTTGATACATCCCATCCTTTGGAGCATTTTTTTTTCTTTTCTTGCAAGAGCATGACGAATGCTGTCTATACAGTATGACTGATTTTACTTGAGGCTATAGGAGAGAAAGCAAAATGGAGACGTTTACAATACACAACATGCTCATAAATTCAACTGACCTGAACAAGATTCTATGCAATTTCGGGATCAAGAATATCTCAGAGTGCGAAAGCGAGCAGGATCCCTCACCCGAATCTCAAGGTACAGTGAATTTATCTTTTTGTATCACCATCAAATGCTATGAAACATCCTGTCGAATAGTAGAACATTTTATGTTCAGAAATGTTATATTAATTTTATTCCAAATGCGACCAATTGTCTCCAGTTATGCCAAAAGAGCGACTGCTTTGGGCATTTTTTTTTTTTGCGTCAGTGCGCATTACGCATGTGGCTTGGGTCCTCCATAAAGCTAATGTAGTCCGTTATATGTTAGTAGTGACACATATGTGTCAATGTACTGTACTAGTACTGCTAATGTCAAGTGAAAAGAACCTCCATTATGCACTTTATGGCCACAGAATAGAGAATTAAATGGCACACACCTTGGCACATTTCTATGGATACAATCCAAGAAGGACGCAACATAAGACATTCCATTTAGGCTTATTATGGTGACACTCCAAGAGAAAAAAAATACTGCATACACTGACCACCAAACTACTTTATATAAAGTCACTAGATAGGATTATTTTAGGAATAGTAGAGTGATTTTGCTCTCAGGATATAAATTAATTAAATTTTATACAACGGCAGCGTGTGTGAGAGAGAAAGAGTGATTCAGAATAGCACTTAGGTCACATTTTAAGCATGACCTCCCCAGTGTTTATGTGAGTGTGTACCCATGTGTCTCCTTACACTGTGTCTCAGATATCAACCAGACAGTGCGGATCGTCCTCTACAGCCTCATCTTCCTCCTCAGCGTCCTGGGCAACAGCCTCATCATCGCCGTCCTGGTGAGGAACAAGCGCATGAGGACCGTCACCAACCTCTTCCTGCTGTCTCTGTCCGTCAGCGACCTGATGGTCTCCCTGGTCTGCATCCCGTTCACGCTCATCCCCAACCTCATGAGGGACTTCATCTTTGGCACCTGCATATGCAAGCTGGTCATGTACTTCATGGGTGAGTGAAACGATGATATCAGATTATTCTTATTTGGGCGTTTGGTTATATTACCATTAAACAAATGTTAATTGATGTCCTTTTCAGGTCTTAAATCTTCCTTTACAGTTGAATTATAACTGAAAATGTATGACTGAGGATAATTTAATATTGTATGAAAACAGTAACAGCCATACCAAAAACTTTGCCACATTGTTTAAATCTAGATAAAGAAAATATTATACCACTTGAAATTGCCATTATCACCCAACGCAGACTCTTTTTTTTAACTTAAGGACAGCAAATGACATCTTTGGCAAGAAGAGAATTTGCCAAATTAGTTCAAATTTTGAATTTAAATGTGTAAAAGTTTTGTACTGATGCTCCGTTACCTTTTTCTGCCATCTTCTAATACTTCTGTCATGCCCGATGCAAAATAATTTAGCTCTGCATGTCCAAGGTGAATTATTATTATGTTTTTTTATTGCGCTGGTAATTGTATTATATGTTGGAGAGAGGATAATTAGCCATCTAAGGCCGTGTTCTGTGCAAGGTTCACATCCCTGCATGTTCACATGCTTCTGGTGGTTTGATGAGCTTTTGCCAAAAATGAGCTAAAAAACGGTTCTGGTCAAAGAAAACATGTTTTCAGAAAGTTTAGATTGACCTTGTTGCAGTTCAGTTTTACTATATTTACAGTTTTTATGTGCAGGCTGTTGTTTCCTGTTCTATTCTGCACTAAGTAAGTTCATCCTCCAAGTTCATGAATAATTACAGGGTTTATGAGCAGAGTCTGGAGCATAATGGTGGATGGATGGTGTGAAGAATCATGCCACAACCAAAAATATGACATTATTCAAACCGATTGGAAATGAGGAATACAGTCTTTACAAATATCGAATCAGTTTGGGACCATGATTTGAAAATATCGATTATAGCCCTTTAAGCAGGAAACATCATGTGTCCTGCAGTTAAACTTTCTTTTCGATGAGACAGAGCCACATCAAATCAGTTCAGGAGGTGAATAAGACCACAGACTTAACCTTCAAGCCATTATTAGCTGTACCCTATACTAATGTTCAATGAAATAATTAATACAAAAGCCGACACCTTTACAAGGAACAGTGTTAACAGCATTATCCTCCCATGTCATGGAGTAATGGACTCCTTTGAAGCAGTTTTCTTCATTTCTTCCTCTTTATGCAGAAACGAAATGAACATCATTGTGTTAAACATGACCAAAACTGGGACATAGCCAAACCAAAAGGCCTTTGGTTTTTAGTTCATCCTGGACTTAGACAGTACGCTTATATAGCTGAAAACCTGCGCTAAATCCTTTCAATCATGTTCTCCATCATCATACAGCTGAGTTTGTGGCAGTGGACAGACCTTCCTTTTTTACAAGCACATCATTTAGAAACAAGACTGATTACGTGTCAATTCTCAAACCAATTCCAGATTGAAATTGCTTCCACATGATTTCTTGAATAATCAATAGCGGAGGCCACAGACAGCTTCAACGGAGATTAGTCAATCAGATAAAGGATTTGAATGAACTCTTCGTTGGCTTTAATTTACTTGTTGATTATGATGAATTCCCAAGGTTTCTTCTTCTACCTCTCGGGAAGTCTCTCCTGGGAGCTCTGTAATAAGGTGCAGTCATTACAGATCGTGCACCTTTACTAATATTTCATTTTCATCCAATTACAGGTCCGCTAGGAAATCAGATTTACACTTTTCTCCTTACTTCCTGTTGCTCCGTTTAGCTGTTCAGTGAGATCAGAGCGCTGTCATCCGGGATTATTACCTCATTTGTCCACGTGTTTATATGTTTATGTGTCGCTGTTCTCGGATTGTACACAACCATAAATTGAATGTATTTATAGTCCTTGTTGTTAGTATTACTGAGTGCGTTAATGCTGATGTCGTAACAGACAGTGCAGAATGTGTTCTGTCGCTGCTCAGCAGTTAAATTTAATGTGACAAAACATTAATGTGCTATAGCAGCACAAGCACTACAGTAAACAAAGTGGCATGTTGTGAGGATGCTGACCATTCTGGGTGCTACAAAGCCCATGGCAGAGGGAGACAAACCAAGACCAAGGTGAGCGTTATAGGTGAAGTAACGCTACCTAATTTAAATTGTAGTCCCATTTTGGGAAATATACTTACTTCTCTTCTCTTAGAGTTTGATGAGAAGATTGATACAACTCTCATGTCTTTCTGTTAAATATGAAGCAACAGCCAGGAGCCGGTTAGCTTAGCTTAGCATAAGGAGGTTAAAGTGCAATAGCCTACTTCACACGTTATTTCTCGTTTGTCTATTCCGTAGAAAACCGAAGTGTAAACGTGGCATATCATGGTTTTACGTATGGTGGTTAAGCTAAGCTAAGCTAATCGGCGGCTGGCTGAACCTTCATGTTTATCGTACAGACATGAGAGTGGCATCGAGCTTCTCATTTAAACCTCACCAAAAGGGGGTTATGTGCCGGAGTATTTCTTGGCTTGTGATGAAATGGCATACACATCACATTCTTGCAGCGTTAAATAGGGAGATTGATACCACTCTCATGTCTGTATGGTAAATATGAAGCTTGTGCCAGCAGCCAGTTAGCTTAGCTTAACCACCACACGTAAAACCAATGTGTTGTTTTTAAAATGTGTTTTTTTTATTTATCAAACAAGAGCTAATGTGTTAATCAATGATCCTTGGACGTGCTGGTAGGTGTACAGTATATTCTACCTTTGGACAGAGCCAGGCTAGCTGTTTCCCCCAGTTTCAAGTCTTTATGCTAAGCTAAGCTAACCGTCTTCTTGCTCTCGCTTTATATTTACCATACAGTCATGAGAGTACATGAGAATGGTATCGATCTTCTCATCTAAATCTCGGCAACAAAACCGATATGTGTCATTCCCAAAATGAACTATTCCTATAAACAAACAGACAGTTTCAATGATTTCTGTGTTCCACCATGGTATATCATAGCTCTAATGTTTCAGATTAACAGTTATGCAGTTATATGTGTGTCTTTACGAGGTAGTCTACATCGGATTTTAGCAAGTCTCAACAAATCTATTTTTGGATTTTCCAATCTGTGCAGGTCTCTCAGTAAGTGTTTCCACATTCAACCTGGTGGCCATCTCCCTGGAGCGCTACAGCGCCATTTGCAACCCGCTGACCTCCAGGACGTGGCAGACCAAATCTCATGCCGCCAAGGTCATCACTGCCACCTGGGTGGCGTCCTTCATCCTGATGCTGCCCTACCCCATTTCTAGCACCCTCAAGCCCTTCACCCGTGTCAACAACAGCACCGGGCACATGTGCCGCCTGGTGTGGCCCAATGACCTCATCCAGCAGTCCTGGTGAGCTGAAAATAAGTGCATTTGTGAGCGTCATACCTTTACTGTCATACCGGGTTGTCTTCACACTCAGATTCACTCAGCCCGTGTGGCAGCTAAACTAGCCCATTGCTAATTTCAGATGGGCCCTTTATTGATTTTCTGAGGCTGGTGCTGCTGGTGAGAGACGACCACTTGGGGAAATCTTCTGGCATGGCACAGAACGGACCCTTCAAAATAAAAGCACAACATTTCTGAGCGCAAAGTTAATTTGCCAGGTTGATTTAATTATAGTAAAACAACATAAATTGACCAAAGTGCTCTTGTTGATCAGATTAAAAGTATATTTAAGTTCTAATGAAAAAAAAGATGAAACAATGTAGAAAATATAAAAGACATATTACACAGAAAACAAAGCAAATCATGTTGTTTACATTGATGATATTAGTCTAGACTCAAAGGCAGGGGTTTCTAATAATAGCAAAGCAATTTGGCTCTGGTGTTGATTAGATGCAATGGATGCTCATTTGCATTCACTTACTTCCCACAATGTTCCCCTTGCAGGTATGTGTCCCTGTTGTTGCTGCTCTTCCTAATCCCCGGGATTGTCATGATGACAGCGTACGGACTCATTTCCCTGGAGCTCTACCGAGGCATCAAGTTTGAGGTGTCCAGCAGGAAATCTAGCAGAGGTATGACAATAAAACATAGTAAGAGGGATAAGGCTGGCATTCTATATTTTACTTTTGTCAATAAATTCCATGGTAAGACCAAAGCCAACAATGTCTTAGTCCATGTCTCAATACTGAACTGAACTGACTTCCCTAACCTGTTTGTGGTATTCAGCTCCAAGCCCACTGTTTTTCTTCTGAAAATGTAAGTCTTTTTTTTTTAAATGGGTCAGAAGTATATAGTTTCATTTAAAAAAAAAGGCTAAATAATTTCCTAAAACAGCTGGGTACCCTTAGATTTTAGCAAACATTAATCAAAGAGGACTAAAAGGTGCATTTCTTTTAAGCTGTGGATTGATACATATTTTGGTGCTGTGGTCAGTGTTTACAGCACAACAGTGCCCATGTCCATGGCACAGAAAAGGAATGGGAAATGTTACCCAGTGCAATGCTGTGGCTTCTTGGTGTGTTATAGTTTTTGGACACAAATTGAGGCTTATGCCACAGAGAAATAAGCTACATCAGGGCTGGCTACACAGACAATACCTGTTTATAGGATCAATTCATTGCTGAATTTGGTCTTGATTTTTTTGACATTAGCAAAAATATAAAATATCACCAGACTTATCCTATCACTTGACATATAACATGAAGACTTTCACCCTAATCTATTGGAAATGCAGCTCTAGATTTTAGTAAAAATGTCCATTTGTCGGTCTTAAGTGACAGACATGACCCCAACTTTCCAAGTCATGAGGATTTTGTGCCTGCATTTTTTTATGCTGCTGATTAAATTGCACTCTTACAGTCCAGTCTTTTGCTTTTAACATCTCTTCCCTGACAGACAGACAATCCAGCACTGGCAGCATCAAGCCCGGTGACAGTGATGGTTGCTATCTGCAGCCGTCTAAAAAGAAAAGCATCACAAAGAGTTCCGGCAACTTCGCCAACACCAGCAGCTATCCCATGGTGGGGCGTGTGTGCGGCGGCAGCTCTACAGCCAACCTGATGGCCAAGAAGCGTGTGATCCGCATGCTCCTGGTCATCGTCTTCCTATTTTTCCTGTGCTGGACTCCCGTCTTTGTGGTCAACGCGTGGCAGGCTTTCGACCGGCGCTCGGCCTACCGCCTGACCGGCGCGCCTATCTCCTTCATCCACCTGTTGTCCTACACCTCAGCCTGTGTCAACCCCATCATTTACTGCTTCATGAACAAGCGCTTCCGCCAGGGCATGCTGGCCACGTTCACCTGTTGCAGCTGCTTAAGGAGGGGCGGCGGAGGAAAGAGCGGCTTAGGGAGGTCAGCTGGAAACGGAACAGCCAAAGGGGAAGTGGGCAGATCAAGAGCGGGACCAAAGACCACTGAGCAGAATGGCCATACCCCGCCAAGCGGAGCCAGCACACGCTTCACCTACACCGGCATCCGTACATCCGCCTGGAGTGAGCAAACTTAAACTGGATTGATACGTGTGTGTGTGTGTGTGTGTATATGTGTGTGTTTAAGAGCGCTGGCCTGAGTGCAAACACTTGTAGGGAATCTGTGGTGTGCTGTTTTAACATAAAGGCCTCACAGCACTTATAGGACTAGTTTATGAGCAGTTACATTGCTTTATCTTGGAGTGTGACATGATGTGGGTACAGTAGTTAATGACTGTGGAGCAGAAGTGGTCTACAGTTCTCTCACAGGAGATCAACACAGCCAGATGTTTCCCTATAGCTTGCAGTGTCCAGGGTGGATGCCTGGTCTTATAAAGCCTAGAAAAGCCTGTCTGACATAGCAAGGGAGTGTTTTTATGAAGCAGAATACCAGTTAATGTAGCTTACCACACTCTGTATTCTCTCTTTCAGTTGTTCCTCTACCACAGCCAGTGATAACTGCATATCTAACTGTAGAAATATCCAAAACCACAATCAGTGCCAGGCTGATTAGACTGCACAATAGGATCAGTACATCAAAATTATAAGTATATATTTTCTTACTTACCTCTAACGAAAACGGTTCACACCAAGGTCTGATGCGGTAAACCCCACCGACCTGGTGCCTCAAGGAAGCTGAAAAAAAAGAAGCACTCGAGCTAGGTGATATTCTTAAATGACTATATCAGTGGACAAAAATAATCTCACCCCAAGGGCAGTTTAGTAGCTGTTCTGGAGCCTTCGATCATATCACATCTTCATCAGCAGATTGAGTTTATCCAATCATTATGGAAATGGTCCAAGGTCAAGAATGAACTTTGAAACGCAACTTTTAAGCCAACATGGACAAGAAGTCCTTAAAGTGCACAGAAAAACAGTGAAAAACATGATAACTGGGGAAACTCCATATGCTGATGAAGATCATGTGATATGATCAAACAGCTACAAAAAGACCTTAAGGTGAGACCGTTTTGTCAACTGCTGTTTCCAAAGGCAAGATTGAACTTTGAAACTCAACCTGAAGTGTTTTTGCAAGTTTAGCTCCTTAACTACACATCATGTGTAATGTACAGGACATTATGTTATTATATTATATTATAATAATTAGAATTGTCCTGCTTTCCAGGCACCCAGTAGTTTCTTAATGCAGCTTTAAAGAAATAGTTTGACATTTGGGGCAATCATTTAGATGAGAAGATGGATACCACTCTGATGTCGGGGGGATAAGTATGGCGCTAGAGCTGGCAGGCAGTTAGCTGAGGGATTAGCAAGACTGGTAGCAGGGGAAACAGCTAGCCTGTGCAGCTACACCTCTACAGATCCCTATTTATCACTTTGCGTCTAGTGTATTGAATCCTTACCCAAACAGAAGTAGTGAAAACAGTAAGCTGTGCCTGTTGGTGTACTAATGTGGCGTATGCTAAGCTAAGCTAATAGCGCCTCCTGGCTCTAGCTCTATATTTAACACAGTGAGAAAGCAAAGAAGCTTATTTCCCAAAATGTCAACAAATTCCTTTAATATTCACAGTTATGGATTACACAAGTCCAACATTTGTCTTTCTGTACGGAAATAATTGCAAACTAATGGCTGCCTGGAAGTTGGGGAAATACATAAAAAAAATTGTAAACAAAATTGTCAGCAGTAATGTAAACTGTTCACGATTTGTAGGAAATTGGCTAGAGCATGAAAAATCACTGGTATGGCCCTTTAAATTATTTTCATACTATTTGTTAACAGGCTTTTATTTGTCATCTTCAGCAGCGGCTGCCTGTCACATTAACTGTACTCAGTAGCTTCAAAACAGCCCTCCAGTGCACAAACAGTTCTGCACTCGTCCTTGAGCCACTGTGTGTGCCTAAGAGGGTTGTACTGTGTGTGCTATGGGAAGTGGAGAGGCCTTATCATTTAGTGGGACTTTGAACACCTGTATCCCCCCCTTCTTCAAAGAGTGAATTCCCGCCATTACCCACCTGATTTCCACTGATTCACACTGTTAAATATAGCAGCGTTAATGTAGCAACTTATTCCCATTTTGTTTTCTTGCATCAAAACATTGAAATGGTAATTGTAAAACTTTGATGTTGTATAAATTTTTACTTTTAGGTTTTGAAGCATTAATCGAGATTTTTATGTATTTCGCTTCGTTGCATGATAATGTGCCTATTTGGATGGAAGTCCTGTTAAACCTGCGGGCACAAAACTGAATGTAATCCCAGTGATTTTACAGGTTTGTCATATAAATCTGGAAGTGGTCCTTTTGGCTATGTACAAACACACAACCCATCTCCACAAAACAAATGTCTGGTTGACCATATAAAGACCTTGAGTGCCCGGTGTGCAACTGTGTCTGCAAAGACTTGGGGCAAAGTAACTCGAAGCTTTTAACGGCTTTAATAAAAGTGGATCTAAAAGGACAGAGGGCATTAGGGCCATATACAAGTTGCGGAAAGAAAAGGGGGAATCTGCTGGGACCTCTTCCCAGGGATAAGAGCTCCATTTGGGCTTGGTAGATGCCCAAAGCCCAACCGCCTTCACCCTGCAGCCACTGGGAGATGCTTAACTGTCATGGGGGGGGGGTGAAAATGGCTTTAGAAAATGTTTATACTTTACATAAAAGATACACAAGTCTGTGTTATTCATTTGTTCTCCGTGAGCTAAAACCTGAATCATTTGAGATAAAGTGTAAAAATGTAAATGCTTACGCTTCTGATGACAATTAAAGACATAACACAAAGTGAGATTTTATATCACTTTTTTATTTCTCGTTTTTATGCCAATATTGCAAGTTTTTTTCTCATTTTTTTCTTCTTTTAATGACATACAGATTTGAGCATGACCTGGAGCTGCAATATGTACAAAAACAAACTAACGTAGGTTATCAAAAAACCGTCCCCTTTGTTTTGACGTTATTGCTAAATGTTACAAACGGCACAGGTTTCTACCATCAGCAACCCTTTGAGCACTGAGTATACTACCACAATGACACCTCTGCTTACCATTTACTAGAATAATACACAGATACAGTGAGAGTGAAAGATAGTGATAGGACGTGGAGAAGAGGAGGAGGCGGAGGGGAAATGACAACAACAGAAAAGTGATTCAACTGTAGCAAAGCTTAGCATAATAGGCTGCACGTTAAAACCAAAAAAAAGGAAGGGAGGAAAGGGAGAAAAGTCCAAATGTACATACATGAACATGAGCGATAAAGAGTGAGGATGAAATGTGTGAAAGAAAGAAACATTAGCGCCCCGTAGTGCAAACAGCCAAATAGTCTTTAGGAGAAGTAAGGCTGAGTGCGACAGAGAAGGGCTCCACACTCTTTTTTTTTTATTATTTATTCATTTTTTTTATTTGTTTAAAGCTGCCTCTCACTCTGCCCTGTTTTGTTTAGCAGTGCATGAAAACTACATTATAAAAAAGACATTTGGCATATTAGAGGATACATACATTGTTCAGAGCTCATTATAAAAACAAAAACACAAGAACAGCTGCTTTTGGAAGAGCAAAAACAAATATGAGCAGACACACAAAAGAGAAAGAAACCGGTTAAGATATTTTGTCAAAGCATCGCTAATGAGATGGCGGGGTTTTTTTTTTTTTCCTTCTCTGAAAGCTTTGTCGCCAGGTTAATAGAGCGTGCGTTTTTAAGAAGGCATGTAACATTTCTTATGACCGCTTTGATACTTCATCCCCTTTATGAGCGAGGCATGTGATCAAGTTCTTCTGTATCCTCCCCTGTCTCTTAAAACTCCAGACGTTCGAAGAGAAAAATAAACTGTAAACCAGCTCGGATTGTCAAGGCGACACATTTTTTTTTTTTTAAAAGCATGCATCACCCCCTTTATTAGTTTGAGCGAATGTGACAAAGCTGCTCTGCACAGACTCGCATGAGCTGATGAAGAGGAGCCAGGGGTGGTTGGCCTAAAGAGGCGACTCGACATGTAAACAATAACCCAAAATTATCCAAGCTCGAGGGGGGCGTGATGCTAATACGGAGGCTATGTTAAAAACTGGCTGAATTTAGAGCTAGTAAACATAGAAAAAAAACCACTCAAGTTAAAAATCTACAGTTAAGATTTTGTGACCTCCATCCTGCAGAGTAAAGGGTTCGTGTTGACCTGCAGCTCGTCACAAGACTTAAGTGTGAAGAAGCGCAAATATTCAGTTTGGATGCTACACTACCGCTGCAGCACTAACTCCTCCACGATTCCAGGGCAGACAGGAAGTGGCCTACACTCCCAGGCCAACCTAGGCAGCACGGGCAATAATGCACTTTTCTTCTTTTTTGACATAAGACAAGGGGAGACTTTGTACCAATAATTTAAAAAATATCAATATTAACAACATTTAACATTAATGACTGACAGGTGGGCAAGGGCGGCAAAATGGGGGGCATAACTTAACTTTCTTTTTTACATTGAAGGGGGGGCTAGCGAATCCTTTTGTGTTCCTATTTCAAGGGTTTGTTTGTAAGAAAAGAATCTGAAATACTTCATTAAGCAGACATTCAAGTTACAGAATCGTTCTTTTCCCCCCAGAAGTGTATACAGTTGTACTGTAATACTAAAATCACAAGTATTGCCTTTGAATGTTTATCCACAATTATCAGACATTTGGATCCTGGTGGAAGACAGAAAAGGCCATGAAGCTCAAGGTTTTTTCCTTTTTTTTTTTTTTTTTTAGAGCAGTTGGAACACACTTTGAAATGGAGCGAGTCTGACTCAATATTCCATTACAGCAACTACATATGACAGTCTCACACACGCACACACACACACACACACACACACACACAGACGCACACACACGCACACACACACACACACATTTGCTGGCTGGTGAACTAGTGCTCAGGCGGACAAAGACGATGAAATGACCTGTACAATATTGCTGTTATGTTTGAAAATGCACATCTTCAATAATACACATTTAGAAGGCCTTTATACTCCTACAGGAGACGCGGCAGTCGCCATGAACACAGATGAGTGCAACTACTTGGACAGTGAGTTTGCAATGTACACACACTTGTTTCTGCAAAGATAATAAATCACAGGAGTTTGTTTTTTGTTTTTGAAAGAAGGCTGAAAAGAGCTTACAGTGCTCGTGAGACATTGTACCAAAAGTGAAAAGGTGCTGGGCACCGGCATGAGAATAAAAAAACGGGCTTATTGTACTTGTTCACCAAAAAAACGAAGGCTAAGAGATCCTTCAGAAGGCTGCTTTGCATGACAAGGTGGTTCGATGCGCTCGAAACAGCAGAGCTCCTGTGATAAGAAGCGAGGCATTAGCTTGTTTGTGTGCTATGCACAGGTTCTTCCACGGTGAGTACAGTAAACAGCAGATAAGAAAAAGGTGAAGTATTTTTTTTGTAATTGAAGTTGTCAGTAAGGCCACATCAAATTGAAAAGTGTCCGTCTTTTTTGGAAAACCACTGGAGTTAAATGCCACCAGAACTACAGCACACACTGGAAGACACCTCGCTAGGTGCAGTTTTGAGAGACAAGTTTCACTACATTTTCTTATACAGTGACCAATAAAGCAACAGATACAGGATATTAGATATGTGACCGGTTTGACTGTGAACACAGTAAGAATATACAGTACTAAGGCTATCCTTTTTAAGTCAATGACTACGCTCGTTACATTAGTTTGAAAATGACAAACTGACTTGTTTTCGTAACCGTGGAAGTCTAGTTTTTTTATGTGTTCTGCAAATGTTGCTATGGCTCCATGTGAGATGTACTGATGTGTAGACTTTCCAAAGGAGACATAGCGCACATAGAATATTGCAGGCAAGGCAGAGGCGTTGCTTAAAGCTTTTCTTTTTCAAGACTTCATAAAAACCAATGATAACACATAGGCCCTCTGAGGTTATTCCCCAATTTAAAAAAAAAACAAAAAAAAACAACAACAACCTTTTGCTTATGTAAATAAACAACCCAGACTTCAAATTTTTGCCCCAACAGAAGAAGCAAGAGTATCAAAAGGAAAACAAAAAATTTAAATCCGAAGACTGAAAAAGCAGGCGTTTGTAATAAGGTCGCAATAACATAGAGGTTGCTATTTTGGACCTCAAAAGGGGGGAAACAAAGCCCAAGCTCAGAGGAAGAATAGAAACTATTTGGTAACAAAAGTGTACTATATGTTTAATACAAAAAAGGTATGGAGAAAAATGTACCTTTACTAAAGCTTATACAAGATCCTTGGTCCATAAAAACTATGTTATCGTCACGTTTTGTGTGTGTCCCTCTGCATCCTTGCACTCCCTCCAACAACAATACATCCAGCCCCCTTTAGGAAACAAATGCAAAACAACACAAAACAAAAGGAATAATTATAAAACAAGTGGTGGGAGGGGTTGGGGGAGGGGAGCAGGCTGGCACAAAAAATATTCTTTCAAGAGAACTTTTTGTGCACGGTGGATGTATTGTTGTTGTGGTTTCCATTCTCACAGCCGTAGAAAGGTGCTGGTGCTCTGAGCCTGCAGGAACGTCACTCGTTCCAAACACCAGAAGTGGATAGGCAGGTCCCTAAAGTAAGCACAGGAGAGGGGGCCGCGTCAAGGAGCACTTCGCTTATTCCCATTTACTGACAGCGTTGTGATGTCGCTCCTCCTTCAGATTTCCCCTGCGTTTGCTCCTTTTTCCCCACCAATTTTTCCATTTCAGCTTCTTTGTATCCAAAATTAATACGCAGCACTTTAGAGTGAGTCAGTTTTTGTTTATTATTTCCCATAGTCTTTATATACCTCGCGGTACATGTGCGCTCAAGGCATACTGTATTGAGTGGCCCCCTGTGTGCGTTAGGAGACCACAGCTGCGGCGGTGGAGGATGAGGATGTGACTCCTGCGTTGGAGGTGCTGTTGGGGCCGTAGACGCCGGAGCCGGCCTCCTGGCTGTTGTTGCTGAGCAGGCTGGAGTTTCCGGCCCGCAGGATGGCTCCGGCGGCGCTGCAGTGTGGCCGAGGCCCGGGCTCCGGCGTGTAGGTGAAGGTCAGTGTGGTGGAGTAGATGATGCCGTCGTTCCTAACCAGCGTGACGGGCACCTGGACTGGCTGCCGCACCCAGCGCCAGCCCTCGCGGAAGGCGGAGATGTCAGGCACCACGCACAGCATGCTCTCCGCACACCTGCAGCGTGTTTGGTGGAAAAGAAATGCACAGTGATGCCAATGTACAGTTTAGACTCTTGATCCTCTACTCAGCGTCATTTGTATAGCACCTTTCATACAAACATGTAGCCCAAAGTGCTTTACACAGTAAAATTACGCAACACAAACAAACGACAAAAAAACAAACTGAGAAAACATTTTTGAAGACAAAATCATCGAGGGTCACTTTGTTGATTTGTGTTTGAGCTTTTATTGAGAATGAGGTATCCAAGTAACACCTAAACTTTTACAATAGCTCAAACATTTAAAAAAAAAATTACTGTACTTTCAATATAGACACCTCTTTGTCTCGATAAGGAGCAGAGCTGAAACAATGAATTCATGTATTAGTTGACTGACTATTTTGACCAAATAATTGTTAAAGTCATTTAAATACCAAATATTCCTTTCTAACTTCTCAGTTGTGAGGATTTGCTGCTTTTCTTTGTCTTATGTCATAATAAATCACAAACTTTTGGGTTGTGGACTGTTGGCCAGACAAAACAAGCCATCTAAAAAGACAGACTTGGGCTTTAGGGAACAATCTTCACTATTTCCTGACGTTTTATAGACCTAACGATTAATAATAATCAAGAAAATAATAGGATGAATCGATAATTGCAGTTAGTTGCAGACCCTAATAAGGATTGGGGATGAACGTGGTCGTCATGGACTTTGATGTCCCTCCACAGTCTCTGACTTAAGGTTTGCTGGGTGGTACTGATAAACAAATAAAATCTAATCAGTCTATAAAACTCAACATGATAGAGGCAAAGCAAAGGCAATGGCACTTTACAAGGGTGTAACATCGAAGTACCTTGGCTCTTAAAATGTTTTTGGCTCACTTCACTGCACACGTTTGAAGAAGAAGGGTGGACGGATTATACGACTTGACTCATGTGATTTAACAGCCAGCTAGATGAGTATCTATTTACTGCATTAGCCAATTGTTCTAATAGACGTTCACCGGATCTGCAGCATTAAGCCTGACAGAGAGCATGTTGAAATCTTTTATTAATCAGATTACAATATCATCTTATTCACATCTCCATTATATTCACTAAACTTACAAACCATCATTTTCTATGACTGTATGAGCCCAAATAAATCTTAAATTAGTTGTAATGGACAATTTGTATGCTAATAGGCAAAAAGAGAAATTAAAGATAGTCTGGTGCAGACAATGAATCTCATTTTGGCGAGGAAATGGAAGGAGCCCTTCATGTAGCGTGGTAAATTACAGAGTGCATAAAAAGAGGCGGGGGGGGGGGGGGGGAAAAAAAAACAAAGAAAAACATAGAAAATTAACACAAAAACAGGGAAAGACCTTTAAAAAAAAAAACCAAAAAAAAA